>BRZM01000009.1:7221948-7338916 GCA_033238685.1 Lates japonicus
CAGTGTACTGAGGCTCTGCCACAATCTGCAGCTGATAAAACTGGACAATAAGACGAAGGAAATATTAATTTTTCATGTCTTATATAACGTGCATTATCACCGTGAGACGTGGCCGGTTTATGTGCATTTAACGTATAGTTTATTTGTGGTATGTATGTTCTTGATGGAGGCGTCGAGGTTGTTTTTGTCTGCAGTGCATGACAGCTGGAGACAGGGATGTTTATCTCGGTTTTGTGTCACATTTTCTTCATGTACTCAGTGCTGATTAGTCAGTCCATCGACTAATCACCAGCAATTATATTATATTTATGCTTTATTCAACAGGGGAGGTCCCGTTAAGATACAATATCTCCTCTGCCAGGGAGTCCTGGTTAAAATGAGATTACAAAAAAGACAGATAACAACACAAACGCAACAAACAGACATAAAATATGCAGGGAACAGCACCTAAAGGAAAAGACAGATTTACCCAGCTGACAAAATATATTTTTCTGTTGTAGGTATCATCTGACATGTTATGCAGTAGATTAGGGCTGCAACTAACATTTATTTTCACTATGAATTAATCTGCTGATTATTGTCTTGATTAATCGTCCAAGATTATGTCTTTAAATGTCATTTTGTTTGACTAACAGTTAAAAATCTACATATATGGAGCTTACTGCTATGAAAATATTTGTTGTGTTATTTTTTGTTGATCAACTAATCATTTAATCAACTTATTGTTGAGATGAATCATCAGCTGTAGCTCCAGTAATGGAATCGTCACAATATTCAGCCTGAACCCATGTGTGGGTGTTTGTCTAGAAGTGAATATAACAAATGGTGAGTAATGTAGTCCAGTCTGCTTTTGCTCACAGTGTTTTTCCTCTCCAGGTTTCCATCAAGCACAGCGAACAGCAACCAACAACAGAAGAATGGCAGCCATTCCAGCAGGCGGTTCTCTTGTGGCGACCACTGACTACTACCGAAGTGAGTCCCCTCTCCCCCTGTAGTCCCTTATCACACCAGCGCACAGGAACAAGCTAACTCCCTCCCCAGTCCCACCAGATAAAAAGCATCATCACTGTGACTAAAGTTTGGATGTAATGAGGTGAATCGGTGCCTGAGTAAAAGATGACGAGAGTGTGGGCTATACTCAGGGTGACATTGACCAGTCATTTCCTGTATATCACAAATATTAGATTTTAAAACAACACAAAACTCCCAAGTATGTGGTGGAATATCCCACCCTTCCTCAGTTTATCTTGTTTGGCCAGAATCTGTTTACATTGAGTTTTTAGTTTAGTGATTGCGGCACATTTCTCAAGACAACACCCTTCCTGTCTTCTCTTTTTGTTATTCTTGTAGCAGGGCTAGTTTTACACTAGATTCTAAAATCATAAGAGATCACATCTTTGGGTTAATGAATATAGAAGCATGCATTACAGCTCCAGAGTTGCCCCTCAGGCTATGGTTATATAACTGGACAAAAATGGATTTTAATTTTCTGTGTTCATGTCGCCCCTCCCCCCATCTCTCATTTTAGGGGAACATTTAGGTATTATGTAAGAACATTAAGTTCTCCCCCTGGGTCAAAGAGTTAACCTTTCTGTGTAATCCATGCGAAATGAGCCTTGACTGTGAGTAGAGAAAACTGGGTCTTCTTTTTCTCAATATGGTCGACTAACCGCTTCTTCACCCCTCCTGCAGGGCGCATTGGCTCTACATCCAGCAGCAGCTCTTGCGGCAGTTCGGAGTACAGCGGAGAGGTCATCCCTCACCATCCAGGTATGTGTTTCTATCTGTGTAAAAGGAGAAACCAGAGGAAAAACTCCAGATATTCACAGTTTCTCTGCTCAACTATGTGTGGAAAAGCCTCTGAATGTGTGTGGTTATGCTCCAAATTAACTGCATCAAAGCTGCTGCCAGAGGATTTCTGAGTGTGTAGTTTTCAGGTCAGGAAATGACAGCACTCTACACCAGGACAGATTACACACACTCCCAAGAAAAGCATGAGTAATACAACTGACTGTGGAAGGAACAGTGTGTTCTGCTCAGGAGAAGCAACAACAACAACTGTGCCAGATCCAGATGTTTCTGTCTGTCAGAGCATTTCTCCACACAACAGGATGTTTCTTTGCCCACTTCGCCCACTTCCTCCTTTCAGTGCTTGGACAACTATTTCATAAGCCCGTGACCTCACTTAATCCACGTCACACTGCTGCTCATTGATCTCACAATGCTGCACACAGAGCTTCAGTTTGAGTAACCCCAGGATTACTGTGGTTGAGTCAGCTGTTGCCTCAGACCACACAGAGTGACTTGTGGTTGAGTCATCCTTGGGAATACACCCACCTTTCTGGTCTAATCTGGCTCCTTCTAGTCAGACAGGATGCTTGTTTTCAGTTGTGTATTTTCACTTCCTGTCCAGATGAGGTCATTTCTTTAACTTGGGTTCAGACTCAGATGGCGGTATCAGCCTTGGTACACGTGCGTTCAGCCCCTGGTACACCAGTACGACCCTCAGCACCTCCGTTAATATCTGCTGACTTGACCAATAATCCTGGATCAGCGTCTCAGTGCGGCCTTATGGGAAAACCATCTGGTTAAGTGCTGGCTCAGGTTTGATTCAGCACGCCTGTTTTTAACCACAGGGATCAGCTTTTTCATGTTTTTTTTTTTTTTTTTTTTTTTTTTTTTTTTTCCCTTAGGGTGTTAAAATTGTCACGCTGCGACACACACACACACACACTTTGTCGCAGTGCTGCATGAAAGTAGGTGAAAGGGGAAATTGGGTGTGTACACATGACAACAAAACAATAAACAAAGGCAGTAAAAGGACATTCATAATGGTTTAATATTGGCATTCTTTACAGCCACAAACAACTGAACAGTCATTGGGAAAAGACTTAATTTCTATCAGGCTGTAAAGTATTAAATTGAGGTTTTTCATTAGAAATCTTGCAGTGCTTGCTTTGTGTAACAATCTACTTTTGTCTTCACAAATGTCATTTTTTAAAATTTGGTTTATTCAGCAAAATGCAGGAAACCAGATAAGGGCAGTGACTCCTCGCATGCTGTATATGTACAGCACTCGACTGGCACCAATTTGAGAACCAACCTGACCCAGAATCTAATTGTGGCACACCAGCAGTTGTACTGTAAATGTAAATGCAGCTGTTCAGAGACTTAATTAAGGCGTCACAGTGGGTTTGACACAGAGCCAAACACGAGGCCTGAGAGGGGAAACCTGAGTCATTTCTCCCTCAGACTGCGGCTGATGAAACACACACTCAACTCAAACGCACGTACTCCTCATGCTGCCGTCTTGCCTCAGTGACTACAGTTGCTGGTACTTTTCCTCAGCGTGTAATGAAGAGCAAAGTGGCTGTAATCCTGTGAGGAATGCTAAAACCTTCATCCACACTTTCTTACACTGTAAAAAGGTCACATTAATAAAACTCCTGCTAATGAAGGTGATTTCATTTGACAGGCAAAACACTTTCCTCTGAGTACTGGAAGCTAATGTCATGGTTGGTATGAGCTGTATTGGCCTGAACAAAGGGGGAAAGGGGCTGACATAACAATTCAAAACTCCACTGACAGAAATCCAGAATTAAATAGGCTGTGGTGGCTGTGCTTTCTGGATAAACTTAAAGTCTCATACTGTCATCTTGTCTCCACAGGACTCCCCAAGCAGGACTCTGGCCATTGGTGGTCCAGTTTCTTCTTTGGGAAGCAGCCAGGGATGACCCCACTGACTGAGGAGGCACAGCAGAAGTGAGTATAAACACATGTACATGCTGAACTTTTTCAGTCCTGGTCAAAGTCTTTACATTCTCATAAAGAAACGCCTCCACTTTTTGATTTGGAGCAGCATCTCCTCTCCTTTAACCTGCAGACAAGTCCAGGACATCTTTGTATATTATGTTCAATAAGGTGGCACCATTGTGTGTCCTCCATGTTGACAGGGTGTAGACAAAGAAATCTGTGTTTACCTGTTTACTTAGCTGTGATCCATCCCTGTGAATCAGTCCATCCAAACAGTATCAACACCTTTTCTCAATCTGTCTCTCTCTGTGTTTGTGTCTCTGTCAGGGCGGGGGTCCCAGGTGCGGTGGTGACGAATGGTCAGATCACCTGCGTTGCCAGGGAGATGGTGATGCCACGCCAGGTGAGTGAGAGCAGCGATGCAGGAAGCCCCACCTCCTCCTGATCCTGCAGTCTCACTCCAATCCATGCCGCACCTCGGGGAGAAAAAATCAAACCAACGACCAACGCTAGGTGACGGGAGGATGTCCCGTTTACAATTTATTCTTTTTTTTTTTTGTTTGTTTGTTTTAATTATTATTATTCATTGTAGTACAGGCTGCCTTACTTGTTTTTGTTTTGGTAACCTTGTGTTTTTTTTATTGACAACAACAACAAAAAAAGAACTGAAAAGCAAAAAAAAAAAAAAAAAACCAAGACGATGATGCAACTGATAAGCTCCTTTTTTTTTTTTAACATTTGTACTGTTCTGTGTTTGTAATACTGTGGTGCATAGACACACTGTGGTGCATACACCTCCACATGCCTTTGTTAACATTTTTCACTTTGTCACCCTGTGATTGCAAATGCAATAAAGTAGACTCTTGCAGCCTAATGTTGTGTGTTGGGTTTTCTGTTTGTTGGTTTCCACATTTAAGGCCAAATTGTGCCTCGAGTGAACAATTACCAGCCACATTTGTTAAAATATTACTACAGAACTTTAGTTTGAATACAGTATTTGTCCCAGTACACATTTCAGAACACACTTTGTGAATTGCCAAGTGATGTGTCCACAGCTGTTGGATGGAAACAGCCCTATAAGGACCTGGAGATGAAAGTGTGTGTGTTTGCCAGGGAGTGGTTCACTGGTTTTGTACAAGGCTATTCCAGGAGCAAAGTAAACAGGGAGAGAGCAGCACTTCATGTCCTCTAACTGCTGATGCCGGTGAACCCAGAAACTGGAGTTGTGTAACTGTTGCTCTAAGTGTCTAAAAACACCCAGCACATCTGGAAACTGAGTCCAACAGCCCCTATGGATTTAAAACCAAACCAAACTGGGTTCAACTGCCCACATCTGCAAGATTTCAACTTGTGTTTTTTGGTTTTGCAAACAGAAACAGCCAACATGGTACCAGTGTAGTATATAGATAAGATAAAATCCTGCCCCAATCACACATGACAAACTTTATGCCCAACAACATGAGCACTTTATTAGGAACACCATACTAATGTGAAGCAGGGCCTCCTGCTGCTCTAACACAGCCTCAGGTCTTTGTAGCATGGTTTCCACAAGACGCTGGAAACTTTCCTTTGAGATTTCGCTCCATGTTGACATGATTGCATCACATTATTTCAGCACATTTGTTATTGCTGTTTTAGAAAAACTCAGAGCCAGCACCAACAGTCAAAGTCACTGAGTCTGAAATCTAATTTTTCCACATTTCTGATGTTTGATGTGAAGATAACCTGAAGCTCCTGACCTGTATGACTTTATTTAGGCCTGTTGCATTGCTCCCACGTGATTGGCTGATTTGATAATTGCATGAATACGCAGGTGTGGAGGTCACGTGATCGGTCAAGTCTCCGCCTCTTTTGGTTGCTTCATCCCGGTTGTTCTTCTGTGGTAAATATATTTTACTATCATTAACGTTCCCGTAGCATCACATAAACACGCTAATGTAACTTCAGGACTGTTGTCTTATAGAGGAAACGCTCCAGTTTGTTTGGCTTTTACCTGCTTATACCGCGATTTAGCAACGTCCCCAAATCACCTGGCGGCCTAATACACACCGGAAGTACTCCTGATGTTTGGGACCACCATGGCGTCTCCTCAGGTTTAGCTCGAGCTGCTCAGATCCACTACTTCACACCAAAAGGTAGGAGCTGGTTATGCTAACATTTGTGTTGTTATTGTGTCTGAGTCTTGGCCTGGTTCTGGTTTTGTGTCGTGAGCTAAGATGGCTGCCTGTGGCTGAAGCTGCTGCTGAAGTTTTAGTTTGTCATTTGAACTTAAAGACATTTTACTCAGGTAATTCCTTCTAAACTCTCTTAGTTTTTGTCCCATGATTTATTTTGCTGCAGTGTCAACATTTAACTTACTGATCATCTGCTCATCTTGCTCTGAGTGGAGAAGTTTGCAGAAGTTTACATCTCTTTTATCATCAGTCATTAAACCTGTTAAACACGGTGGCTTCATCACCAGAGTAAAATCTAAACACTGAGACTTCATGGACAAAACTCAGCTCTCAGGTTGTGACTGGTCGCCTGATGGAGACTATGTGGTGATTGTAGTAAATGTAGTTTAGAAAGTGAGTATTTGAATCCTGGCTGTTTATAGTCTTAACTCGTTTTAACAGTGTTTCAGTTTGTCTGTTTAAATTTCCTACATGTTATGTTTGGTTTGTCGCTGGGTTCAGATTTATTCATCACGCTTCACTTGATGCAGTACATTAGCTGCTTTGTTAGGGAACAGGCATGTGGTGGCTGGTATCAGCACAATATGAAGAACAAACAGAGTGATGTTGGCACAGATTCAGCTGGTCTCTGGTCTCTAGCCTGCACTGGGCTTCTATTTGATGCAGTTTCGAAGTCAGGGCCTCAACTCAAAGCATCAACTCTGTGTATATTCTGCACCTGCGTTAATAAATCCAGTCGATGTGAGTCGGCTCACTGGAAACAAGATACAGTTTCTTGCATCTTTTGGCTTCTGTCCTCTCGCACTAATGTGATATCAAAGAGCTGATTGCTGCACTTTTTATAGCTGACTAGGCTGCACAATAACATGACTCACCTCAGCAGCAGTGTTGAAAAATGTGATTCATGTCCATATGTCCTCAGACCAGCCTTGTATCCCAGATTTCAAGCACTGATCACATGTTACATTTAAAGTTTCCTACAGCAGATTTATCTGCATTTATTATTGGTTTTTAAGCTTGTTGCCTAAATCTGTTGACCTTGGTGGTGAGCTGCTGCATACAGTTACATCCTTACAAGAACAGAGAAATCTGTATTCAGTTATGTTGAATTGAACTGAAACATCTGTCTGTCAAGGGCTGAAATAATTAGCTGATTAGTCAAATGGTTGAAAATTAAATTAATCTTTAAACAAAAAATGCTGAAAAACGTTGATTCCAGTTTTCAAAATGTGAATATTCACTGGTTTCCAGTGATAGTGGTTTTCTAATCGATTGATTTTATGGAGAAAATGTTCAGCAGATTAATTGATAATTAGAATAATTGTCTGTTACAGTCCTAAATTCAAGTCTTACTGTTACTAGGAGTGGTCATCACGGTGTTTTTGATCAAGGCCTTTAAAATAACAACCCCACAAGCTCCTTTTTATCTTTTGGCTCACACAAGTTATCCTGACATGCGGAGAATAATCTCCCTGCTGACTGCAGTGCAGCACAAATCCTGACGCAAGGATTTTCCCAGTTGACTGTAAAATGGGTTTGTTTAAGCACCACTGTCCCCTATTCACCCCCTCAGTCTCTCTGTCTGTCTCTATGAAACAGAGGAAAGACAAACAATGGGCGACGCTGCTGCTGCTGCAGCAGCAAAGTGGCCTCTCTGCATGACAGGGTTGAAAGCTTGAAAAGAGGATTTGTTCTGTGCTGCCCGTTTGAAGAGGCGAGCGGCCGGCCGTCACTCCCACGCTGCAGTTTTTCCAGGTCAGCAGGTGCTCGGAGGGGGTCATCGAAAAGTGGGAGTGAAGGAGTCGATTTGTCTCTTTATCGGTCTGTCAGTCTCTCTGTCCTCCTCCTGTTTCTGAGCATCTGTTGTTCTTTTGTTTTTCTGGGTGATATGACTGATAATAATGTTTTACCGTCAGTTAACTTATTTTTAGTTTTACTTTTGTCAGTCTCATTCTTGTGAACGTGATATCTCCGTAACACCAACGAGAAATTCGTCAAATTTGGTACAAACGTTCACTTGGGCTTAAAGATGAACGGGATTTTGGTGGTCAGAGGTCAAAGGTCAGAGGTCAGTGTGACCTCACAGAACATGTTTTTGACTTCTTGAATGAGATATCTCAAGATTACCTCGAAGGAATTTCTTCAGGTTTGGCACAAACCTGCACCAGGACTCAAAGATGAACTCATTAGATTTTGGTGGTCAAAGGTCAAAGTTGAAAGATTCTGCAACCTCACAAAAGTTTTTTTGGCAAAGTCAGTTCACTCTGAACTCTCTGGGTCTGATTCCAGCAGTTTAAGCTGCTGACTATCACTCAGTTAGAGGGAGATCGACCCTGAAGAACCACAGTTACACAGAGAAACAACAGGTGTTCAGAGGCTCCATTCTCCCTGTTACACTGAACCATCACAGTGACTCTGAGGCTCAGGTTTTAAGGTTAAATAGTGACATAATGTTGCTTTAACCTCAAAGGGTTAATTTATTTGTGGGTATTTGAAAGACTAGTGAAACTAGACACTGATGGTGACTGGACAACATGACCTAACTTTCTCTCACACTTGATTTGTTCGTGACTAAAGGAGTGGAGGAACAAAAGTGCAGATATGAATAAAGGAACTCGATGCACCACGATGTTTGTTTAAACCTCAGAACACTGTGCTCCTTCTTTCTTTCATGTTCAGACATGTTAAACGCAGCATGGTGACAGTTCAGAGACGCTCTGAGAAGTAGTGTGAATACACAGATGTCAGAGATGTTTGAATCACAGACCTGCTAGTCATTGGTGCGTAAATAATACTTACTATTCTGAACATGGTCAGAAACAAGATTGACAGTTAAACAAACACACTGAGGAAATGAGCAGTGTTGGTGCGGTTTGAATTCCACTGAGTTTGCTGTGAACCTAAACACTAATGATGATAACTAACACAAACATGACATATAATGACTGTATATGGTTATGGTTAACTGTCTGTGGTTAAACTGACTTATTTTTCTTTTACTGTTGTCAGAGTCATGACCATCTTTCATGACCCTGGGGGACAAACAGCATCAAAATCCTGCAAAACTAATCATATAAGATACTATTAGGGTTCATTCCAGGGTTCAAATTCATCTAATTATTTTCTCAATTAATCCTTTGGTCTATAAAACAGTGGAAAACATCACAATCAAAACAGTCCTACAGTCCAAACCCCAAAATACTCCCTTTACTGTGATGTAAGATTTTAAAAAGTTGTAAATTCTCACATTTGAGATCTTTGAACCGTCAGATTTTGGGGATTTTTGCTCAGAAAAATTAATCAATTATCAAAACAGTTGCCTCTTGATTTTTTTTCAACTAATCGATTGGTCAGATAACCTTTGCAGCTCTAAATTTGTATTTACCATAATTGCAGCACTTTTAATTAATTGAATCAGCTCTGAAAAAAGCTGCTGGTGCAGCTGTACATTCCCTGTTCCCTCGAGGCCTCCAATTTCATATTGCAATCAATTTCCTCTCACAGCATCAACAGGAACAAACATCAGGAGCTTCTGCCACAGTGACATTTTAAATGTCTTTTTCTTGTCCACTTTGTCCATGTTTGTCCATTTGATCCAGGCTGTCAAATCCAGCGCAGCCAAGACGGCTGAGAAATGGGAAGTTAAAGCAATCCTGATTCCTTCACTCCCCTTCAGTCTATGAACCAACGAGGTGGACTTGTTCCTTTCTACTTGACGGCCCGGTCGGCAGGGTTGGTTGGTTTAGAGGTGGAGAAGGGAAGAGAGGAGGAAAATCCCAGGTCAATGTTGACCCATAAGCTTTTGGTTCCAATGCCACATGGTAATCCTGGAAAGAGAGGAAAACAGAGTCACATTTTTTTGCGATTTATTTCTTATATCCTCACCGTGCAACTACATCAACATTTTTCTTGTTAGAGAAAGTATAATGTTTGATTCTAATGTTGTGTTTTACAGCAGCTGAGGCTCATTTCACTGCTGCTTCTCCAGTCTCAAAAATCCTGTAGCAGTAACTTGAGTTAATACTAAGTGAACCCCACATATCCTTCTGCTGTAAATAAACATTAGATCACTAAGAGTATATCCATCCCTGGCTGAAAATCCACTGTTCACTGATGTTTGAGTAATGTTTGCAGAAAGCAAGAGATTGCTGAGCCTTTTTTTTTTCTTTCTATTCGTGGCCTCTTTCCAAAGATTTATGTCCTCAGTAGGAAACATTGAGCTTGGGGCTGAGTGCTGCAGACAGGCCAGGGAAGGCGGAGCATTTTGAGAGACGGAAAAAACAATATAATGCTGCCAGACGATCTAAAACTATTCTAAACCATGTCTGAGAAACCAGTGGTTTAAAGGACCACTTCAGTCTGGAACTAGGTTGAAGACTGTGTGTGAATATGTGTGTGTGACTGGGTTCTGCGTGCCTGTGAGCTGCATATACAGTATGAGTTTATTGACCTAGTTACTGAGCGTACAGGTGTGTCTTTGTGTGCAGCATGTGTGCTTGTATATGTCGACTTGTTTACGCTTCAGGGCCACAAAAGCCATTAAGAGTTCAGTTCAGTTGGCCAAACCAAGCATAGCACTTTATATATGCAGTTCACCCTGAATACATGTTAATCATTATGTGAATCCATTCATGTTTCCTTCATTCATATCACTCTTATTTAGTATCCCTACATATATTTGAGTACTTTTGGTCTGGGCCTGTTTTTACAGCTTCTTGATATTATTTTAGATTTTTCCAATTTTCTGGCAACAACCTGGGGAAAGCCTTTTTCTGTTTCAACACTACAATGTCCCCGTACACAAAGCCAGCTCCATTTAGGAACAGTAGGTTTCCCAGTTTGATGTGAAAGTCCTGCACAGAGACCTGACCTCATCCCCACCCATCCTACACCTCTGGGATGAGGTGGAACGCCGCTGACGAGCCAGAAACTCCTTTCCCAGCATCAGTGTTTGACCTCACAGATGCTCGTGAATGAATAGGAGCAAAACATTCCCAGGAAAGTCTGCTATACTGGATGGTTTACCAGGAGGCGCTGCCATGGTGACCCAGAGGGTGACCTGTCTCTGTTTGTGTCTGACGGAGTCGCTCTGACAGCTGAACACAGCCGGTGAAGGCTCCGGACTGGAGGGTAAATCTGAGAGAGAGAGAGAGACATGTACTGTAACGCTGGTGCATTTCAATATGATCCCGTTGATTCATCTCTTTGAGTTATTTAGTTACCAACACTGAAAAGTGTCAGCACGTTCTGAGTTTTCTGGGCACTGATCCAAACACTGTTTCAGAAACACTGTTTGTCATGCGGGTTCATGTTCTTGTAAAGTTGCCAATGAGGTCAAACATGATCAGACTGGATTTATGTCGGCATGTCTTGGCTCACAGACGGTCAGAGGTAGCTTCCATTCCTGTTCCTGTTTTGTTGTGTTGTGTTTTGAGGGAACAGAGTGTGCAGAGAGCGAGTCACGTACGTGTGGTGACGTGACATGAAGCCAGACCTCAGCTGCTTCAGTGTTTCTTAAAGGAGAGGGAGAGAGTAGGTGCGTACAGAGTGTGTGGTGGCACGTGTGACTCCTGACTGAAAGTTTCTTTTCCTCTTCTAACCTCTGCATTTTGTGCGGATGTGTTAAAAGGATCATTTCACCCAAATCTCTTTCCTGAAACAGTGTTTGCAGAACACACTTTAGCTGCGACTGATGACTGTGTCTGTTACTTTCTAGAATATGAAGGAGACAGTAACATGTTCATTACATCAGATATTCTTTTTGGATGGACAGAGCACCAGCGTCACTTTGCTCTTTTACAGACTGTTGCATTATAAGCTGCTTGTAGCTTTAATGTTGCTGGGTTAGTGAGTGTTTTCTCTTCCATCTACAAGTCTTTCAGAGTTAATCAGCCTTAAAAGTGTTTGAACAGCCCAGTTTAACCTGCAGGAGTCTGAAGGCTGGTGCAACATGTTTCGCTGCCACAGGGGAAATAAATTGGATGGATGACTGAAAACGAGAAATGCGCTGTCTGCTGTCGCGTGTCTACTGACGTCTGACTGAGCAGAACTTCTGTAAAACAGCCGAATGCTGTGAAAAACAACGACTTGTGCTTTTTCTCTGATAAATATTGTGATGATAATGGTTCAAATATTATGTGCAAATGCATCGATTTTTGTCAAATAACACAAAATGTTCTTGGGGGAAGGAAAAAATGAGGTCACGTTTTTTCTTGGTGTCATTGCACACATCAGGTGAAGATCATGACGAACGTCATGTGCCACACGGTTACATGTTTTGCAGCCGTCAACCAGATAAAACACCGGTTCAGCAAAGTGAAAGAAAGAAAAAACAGGATGGTCAGGCTGAGAAGGCCGTGCTGAGTTTCCCAAAAATCATGTGTGTTCCTGCTGCTTGTTGCCTCACCTTTACCCAAGCATGAGGGAAACACGTGCACACACACGTAGACACGAAACACACAACCTTTGTTCCCAAACAGACATTTTTCTTTCTTATGGCTAAGAAGTGAAAGTCAGGGTTTAAAAATGAAGGTGCGTGGGCGTGTTCGTACTTCTGTAGAAGTGGTTGCGGGCGAGCAGACAGGCTGGAGAGTTGACGCTGGTCATGGCGTGTTGGATCTGCGGGGTGGCTGACCTACAGGGTCAACATCCTAGAGGGAGAGACAGAGACAGAGGCAGAGACAGAGAGAGGTCAGGTCCAACCTCAAAGCTGTCACTGACATTTTGACTCATGAGTCAAAATGAGAAACGACTCTGGAAGAAGTTTTTATTTTTCTAATCCGTATCAGTGTGTGGTGTAGAGTTAAAAAAACAGTTCTCTGTGTGGCTGGAGAGTTGGAGGAAAGAGTTCAGAGAGTACAGAGAGTCCAAAGAATAATGTCCGAGAGATGGAGAGATACGTGCTCATGGTGGAAAGAAAGACGTGAAGAAGGGAAGGTAAATACTGAGCAGAGATAGTCGAACGTCCAAACACATAAAAAGCAAACAGAGGAACCGATTCCAGTGAACACAGGGACAGTTTGTTCAACCTGTCACCTGGAGCACTGATGCTGCTATTATTAGATACTGTGTGTGTGTGAGTGTGTGACCATCACTTTACTGTGTTTTTTTTGTTTGTTTTGGAGGAAAAATTTGTTAAATCTTCCACATCTGTAAATTTGTTTGATAATCTGATTTGTAGCTTTTTTAACATTTAAATCATATGTATTCTCCCATTTACTTTTCTCTGACAGTTATAACCTTTCTACACTGAAATTAGCACGTATCTGCAGGTATTTAAACACAGGTAAACCCACTAAAAAAACTTAACCGACTCCTTTCCCGTCACCAGCTGATGAGTTTTCCCTTCTGTTGGTTTTTCTGCTTATTAAGCTGAAGAAAGCAGCATGGAGGACAGTGACTATGTTGTGGCGTTTACTTTTTAAAAATATATTTTACTTCAGTCTTATCAAACTCAACGCTGACCAAACGATGTTTGAGCGCTGAGGAAGAGTCATTGAAGTTACTGACGGAGGCAACAAGCTGTCGTTGCCTCCATGATAGCTACTGTTGATGGATGGTTCCTCGACCGTTCTTCGTGCCGTCTTTTGACCCAGGAATGATTGTGATTGTTCCCTTTCCCACGAAGACAAAAACAAATCTGTGATATTACACAGATCTGAGGTCAGTCTTTGTCATGTATTCTTGATCTATTTGATTTGTTATGTGGGTCAGAAATCAGGCCTATTTGTTTGGATCAGATGATGAAGAGATGTAGGATTCTCGTTCAGTCAGTGTAAAACAAGCAGAGCCGTCACTGCAGCCTTGTTAGCTTTAGATAAAGGTTGCTTTTTCTGGAAACAGGAACTCTCAAAATATTTGTTTTTGTGTTGAAATGTAAGACTGCGGAGCGTCTTTCATGGAAAACAGCTGTCCTTTTTTTTTTCTTTTTCTTTTTTTAAACCGATAAGATAAGTTTGTTTTTTCAGGGGTCATGGTTCTGTTTTTGAAAGCTTTGCTGCTCCAGGGTTTGTAGGCTGGATTTTCTTGTTTGTGCTGTAAATACAAACGTTGCCACTGGCCTCATTTTGAACATCGACTGTATCCTTAAAAAAAAAAAAAGCAAATGCAAATAACAATTTGAATGGATAGTCATGCAGTTAATACATCTACACGGATCGTTTGATTCAAGCTTTTGCAACCACAGCACTGCAACTGAAAACCATGCAGCTGTGTGACGCAGTTCAAATGATTTTAGAAAAGAACCACAACTTCTATCTTGGCTGAATACATTTGGTCCTGCTCGGGTGATAACAGCGTGGTTGTGCTGGAGGGATAAGCCTCTCACAGCTCTGAGTCTGTGTGGTATTTCATATGTAGGTGACCTCTCTTCACACACTGACGCTGATTGAATCCTCGCTCTGTATTGATGTCTGTGCTGTGGTTGGATGTACTGTACAACACATATCTGCCACTGTAACATCAGCACCACTCAACAATACCAGTGTCAAAATAGGACAGTGACAGGACAGTGACATGTAACAGTGGCTGTGACGTTCAGCTGAGTGTCAGCTCGACCTGAGGCTGCACCTGAGGATTATTTTCACTCCTGATTAATCTGTTGATTTATTTTGTCAATGAGTCGTTTAGTCTCTGAAATACTGACAAAAAATGTTTGTCACAGTTTCCCAGAGCCTGAGTTGATGTCTTCAAATTGTTTGTTCTGTCTGACCAACAACCCAAAACCTACAGAGACTTCATTTACTGTCAGCGAATCCTCACATTTGAGAGATTGGAGTCATAAAAGCGTTGACATTTTTACATAGAAAATGCAGAAATTACCAATTGTTTAAGCTCCACAGTGTAGTAAATGTAGCCCCTTTTATACATAGTCCCTCTCAGAGTAAGTGGGTGGGTTAACTTAAACTTTAATGAAGTCATTATAGCTCATATTTGGTGTTGTGGAACCATTCAAATCTTCCTGCTGATGCTGTGTCGCTCACATGTGTTGTTCTTATCTCCTGACACTTTGTTGTTAACCGTCTGTCTTTGAATATAATTTCTTCTCCGTTGTGGTTGGATTTGTTTTGACAATTGAGAGAATTTCCAAAAGGAATAATAAACCAAACTAATTCTAAATATATCAAACAGCTGTGAAGTTAAGTGAAGTTAGCGAAGCCAATGATCACACCTGGCCCATGTAGTATATTTTAAATTCCACCTGTGTTGAATGGATGGATTATTGTCATGCACTGAGGACAAATTCTGATAATATAAGTCAGGAGCTTTGTCATAACTTGTTCTAAAAAACAAAGGACATGGACATGAACCATTTCATGTGTGACAATCTTTGGTTTTCTGCTGCTGTGTTGCATAAGGGAAACCTAAACACAGCTTATATAAGGCTGATCTGCCAGTAAGATGTAGGGGAAAGGTCGCAGTCGCCCACTGTTGTTTCATCCTCCTATAGAGTCTGCTTCTCCTTTTTCTCCCCTCAAACCTACAGCTGTGTGTTTCCCTCTCCCTCATCTGTACATCTCTTTACAATAATCTGTTCTATTTTCAGTTTTTGTGTCCATTAGTGGATCTGAACTACAGCATCAGCTCAACAGGAGAGAGAGACAGAGGGAAGGAGGAAAGGAATGAAGAAGGAGAGAAAGAGGGAAGGAGGAAAGGAAAGAAGAAGGAGAGAAAGAGGGAATGAGGAAAGGAAAGAAGAGGGAGAGAAAGAGGGAAGGAAGGAGGAAAGGAAGAAGAAGGAGAGAAAGAGGGAAGGAGGAAAGGAAAGAAGAGGAGAGAAAGAGGGAAGGAGGAAAGGAAAGAAGAAGGAGAGAAAGAGGGAAGGAGGAAAGGAAAGAAGAGGGAGAGAAAGAGGGAAACAAGGGATGAAGCAGGAGGGAAGGAAGGAGGGAAAGGAAGAAAAGAAAAAGAAAAATGTAGAAAGTAGGAGGGAAAGAGAGACACAGGAGGAGGGAATAAGTAGAGAAAACAATGCAACACAATGCAAAGGAAGGAAGGAAGGAGGGAGGGAAGGAAGGGAGGGAGGGAGGAGAGAGGGAAGGAAGGAAGGAAGGAAAGAAAGGTAGAAAGGATCAAGGAGAAAAAATACAGAGGAGGAAAGAAAAGGAGGAAATTGAGAAAAATGATCTATGAAGGAAAAAGAAGGAACTGGTAGCGAAGGAAGGAAAAAGAGAAAGGGTGTGACAAGGAAAACAAGGTCAGGGAGGAGGAAAATATGAAGAGCAAGAAGAGATCATGGATCTAGAGAGGAAAGAGGGAAATAAGGAACAAGGTTAGGAGCAAGGTTGGAAAAGAAGGGAGGAAGGAGACCACAAAGGAAGGATGTGTTAAAATACCATAAGCACATGTCCATGCATCCTAATCTAATGTAATCAGCCTGAATCGCCCCTGATATTAAAAATCAGGATTTTCAGTTCTCACAAACACCCTGAAATCAGCTCCCTCAGCTCAAACACGACTCCAAATCAGTAGAGATGAACCCAACATCTGCAGGTTCTCTCAGAGGGGAATGATGGGCAGTTTGGGTTTCACCTGGCATAGGGAGTGGCTTATCTTTTCTTTTAATTTTATTTTAACGGAGGGTCAAGTAACATCCAAGCAAAAGGTCAGCAGGTTTTTTTCTCCTCACAGACACACAGCTACTTTGGTTTTAGTTCTGTGTGACCCATTTGAGGCAGATGTAGATCAGAGGTCACGTGATGTAAGTGGAGGATTTCCTTCCACTAGGCATGACGGTGCAGGGAAACAAAAAGCTCGTCAGGTAATTCGCCTTAACCTCAGGTGTGTGTTCTCAAATACTGTGGTGTTTGGTGTTCCTGTTTGCCCTTCAGACGTCACGTATCAGTCACATAGGACTATTAGACTGACAGTGGATTGTATTCCACAGTGGATTTTGTACAGGAGGCTGTTCCAGATCTTCAGCAAACACTGTCACCACTGCTGCAGCTGGTCGGCTGTGACAGTCTGTCTCTGTCTTAGGCCTCTTCCACCGTCACAGAAATGTAACGACGAACATATTCTGAAACACTGGCTTTGTGATGCTTGCAAGGGCTGCAGAATTTGTTATGTAATAGGAGGAAATACCTCCAACCGCTGGACCCTGGTTTGTAGCTCCGCTGTTAGCTCCTTCTAGAAATGCTAGGTTCAACAATGCACCGTTTATGCCCAGCAGATCAGCCCTATCCCATATCAGCATCAGATCCACAGCTGTTTGTATTTAATAGGTCTTCAAGTCTTGAATCTAAGTCAGTAACGCAGCAGAAACCTGTTCATGGTGATTATTGACCATCAAACTGTGCATTAATGTTGCCATTGCACTATTTTTTACCTGTTTTATTGTTTTTACTGTTAAAAGATGATGTAAAGTGTTGCAGTCACCTATGTCTGCTGAGCAGTACGGTTAAACTGAGCTACATAGTTGAGCTTTCCGACTTAACGTTTTCATTTTCCTTAAAAGAAATGAACAATATCGCTCTACTTGATGACTGCATTTTATTCTGTTGTGCAAATGTTTAATGGGAATGTAAATTTTTCAGTCATTGAAAATTTTTAACTAGATGTAAATCATTTTCTCAACATGAAGATGCACTTTGGTCAAGTTGTGTCTAACAATCATAAGTTGTAAACTAAACCTAGTGCTGACCGTGACCTTCCCCAAACACAGAGAATATGTCACATTTTCCATTCAGCCTCCAAAACAAAAGCTCTTTCTGGGCAAGAGCGCCTGCAGCTCGCCTCGCCTCTAGGTCCTCTTCTCTCAGCCCGACCGGTAGAGAAGCTGTACCAGTTATAAATACTTTCAGCTGGACTGGTTGGTGGAGGCTGTAGTGTTGATGGTATAACCAGTCCTCGCCGTTTCCAAACTAAACAAGACCACGATATTCCACACAAAAACACTTAATAAATAACTGAATATACACGAGGTTGCCGTGGCAGTTTTTGTGTTTGTTACATAACGAGCCTCACCTTGCCGAATGGCCTTCCACTCTGTGATATAAGAGGGATTTTGCCCCTGCAGCCTGTGAAACAACAGGTCTATGTTAATGCCGAGTAATGACATGGATGCCGAGATATCCAGTAGAGCGATAAGGTGTTAGACGGCAGGGAGTTTATAAAAACAGGCACCTCAGAGCACGCCCACCTCTGCTGGATCATATCAGACCCCATCTCAGTACACACACTCATAATGACTTTATCATGATTCTCTCTGTGAGCATCCGTCTCTCTGCAGAGTGAACTCGGCACTGAGGGACACTCGACTATAAAGCCTATATTCACTGCTTGTAGGCTCAAAAGGTGTCTCTGAAACGTTTGTAGCTCGATCTTTTCACGGAGGACTGTGTGTTCTTACAGTGAATTCCAATGAATAAAGTGTGAAACTGTCACTCACACAATCACATTTTCACCAAAACAGGCTAAATATACAGGCTCTGAGCAGCTCTATGCCATAGACTCTGCAAAATATGTAAGGGTTAATTAAACATCAGAGAGCATGACTTGTGACCTGCTAGAATCCTTCTGCTTCTATCTGTTGGTTTGTTTGTGTTGTTGTGTGGTACTTTTGCTAATGTAAAGGATCTGAATACGTCTTCCACCAGTAAAGTCACACAATAACACAAACAAACTAACAGGTAGAAGCAGTGGTATTCCAGCAGCTCCTGTGTTCTGCTGCAAGGTAAAATTGCTGATTTTGTCACTGGAGTCTGGTAGGGATATACAGGGATGTTTCTGCTTGTTCAACAGTGCACCGATTCCAAAGATTTTTGTCCCCCGTTATTTACACTCAAAAACATGAGGAAATATGGCAGAGGTTCAAACATTATTGTTTCATGTTCACTGTTTTTGCTTCCTTCTCAGTAAGTTTTGGTAAAACCAGAGATTTGTTTACAACTCCAGCGCGCATTGTTGCACTGGACTCTGTTCTAACAACAAGCAATGGAGACAACAAATGAAATCTTATCATAACTGATAAAAACCTTGTCTAGAACGCAGGTTGTAAAAACCGAAAACATAAAATCCAAGTTGATTTCAGGCACATGGCAAAATGACACCATCAACAACCTCCTGTGTTTATAAGGACTGGAAATAAAACACAGGGTGTAAAAACTTTTAACAAATTAGATGAATGAGTAATCACTGTTATGATCTTATAACAGACACAGAGAGCGATGGATGCAGTGCCCGCTCACTGCTGTAACCGGAGCTGGTTGGTGTGCAGCGCTGCACTCCAGCCAAGAGTTTCGCACAAGCCAAAAGCCAAAGAGCAAAATGATAAGATTCTCAAATGAGACATCAAAAGTAAATCATTATGTTTTAGTATCATCTGTCACGAGTTGAATCCTGCACAGGTTTAGAGCCACGCTCTCGCTCAGGTAAGAAATGTGTTAATTTTAGAAACAAGTGACTGGTGCTGATGAGTCGTCTATCGCCAGGAGTCTAATTTAGGGAAGAAGAAATATACACAAATAAAAGCTGTTTACTACTGAATAGTTCTGTGTGCCTCTGAAACGTTGAAAATGGAGGAAGAAAATTTGATTTCTGGTCCAATCAGCTGGTTGTTAAATAACTTATAACTTTTAGGCACGGGTGCTCACTAGAGTTTAAAATAGAAAATCACTCTACTGTTTATATGTAGCAAACTGAAAGACCATGTAAGTTTCAGGAAAGAAAACAAAAAGTGAATATCACTCTGTCTCAGCTAATTTTAAACACAGAGTCACTACTTCCTCTGCTTTTCCTTTTCAGTCCACACTGTGATCAACCATGCAAGAAGGAAACATTAGAACAATATTTATTCTCAGCACAAGTGAGACACAGTTAAAGTGTTTACTTGCAACAGGAAATAAATAAAGGTGAAGATTATCACCTGGATATTTTGATATCTCAGTGTTGAGACTGAGCTGTAAACAAGCTTGAAACAGTCTTACCTTTGCTCAGTCAGTTGGTTTTAGGCTTTTTAGATCCACTGTTCTGCAGAGAATTTCAGCATCAGTGCAGCTCAAGAAGAAGATCAGACAATCAGAGGAATATTTAGAGCTGAAGCAAAGCTGAACGATGGAAAACAGATGATGGTGGTGATGGAGAGACTGGACGGAGGGATGATGGAGCATCAGGAGTCGCTTGTTGCCCTGGTTCGCCTCTCAACACACAACATGTCATTCACACTCAGACACGCCCACACTTCCACACTGAGGCTTTTATTAGCTGAGGAGGCAGACCTCTCTCTTCCTCCCTCCAGCACCCTCCCTCATCCTTACTCGTGAATTTCCCTCCAACTTTCTGTTTTGCTGAGCTCAAGTCTTCAGGGCGAGTTGAGTTTAATGTAGTGGCCTAATAATTTCACCATGTTTCCAGGTAGAGCTGCTTTACTTTCATATATTATCAATTAGTCTGACGAATTATTTTGATTTGTCGATTTATGACATAATGTAATCTTTGTTGAGCAGCAGCGCCTCTGCAGCCACAACTGGTAAAGTCGAATTTGTTGTGCTCGAGTCTGAGCAGTTAATCGGTTTTCATGTACAGGAAACAAAGAACTTGTAGTCACAGTGGTGTGTATTACCTATGATCCCGCGGCTTGAGCAGGGTGTTGTCGCCAGACAAACACGGCAAACTCTGTTTCACTCCTGGTGTTTTCAGAGTTTCCGGACGTGAATACAGAGTACGAAAGTGTGAACATAGAGGCTGAAGCCCACCACAGCTGGTCGAGACATATTTAGGATGTCGGTGGGACAGTTTGAGGCTGGGGATGCTAGAACAGATCTGTTGAAGAGGGAGAAAATAACAAATAAAATGGAGTAAATGACTAGGAAAAAATTCTCCAGTGTGAAAAAGCTTGAGTCTTTTAACTGATTCACAGTTCAGCATCACTTGAACTCTCTGGGTCTGATTCCATCACTATGATTCTAGTTGAGATTTTGTATAATGTTGATTTAATAGCTTGGTCCTTTGACCCAGAGCAGCCTTTGACAGTCTGTGTGACTGTATGCTTTTATTTGAGACGGAAAGTTCAGAAAATCAACAAAATATTGACGGTGCTTTAATCACATTAAAGACGACGGCCCTGATGTGAAGACTGAGACTAACTAGAGTCAATAACTTAACTCTGAAGATGGCGATGCATCTCTGACACTATGTTATGACACAGCAGAAGTTGACGTGTAAGCTCATTTTCTTAGTCTGCCTCGCTCTTGTTGCTGTATTGCTCTGTGTTTGCTCTGATCTCAGGCTTTTCTTGTCTGTGATGGTGTTTTTTCTGTGGTGTGATTGCTGAAGGTTGAAGTCCTTGCTCTTGATTCTGCAGCTGTGACAAAAAAAACCGGTTTACTTCAAGTATTTTAGATCACTGAACAACTCATGACCCTCCTCGCCTTCAAACTCATCACCTTTTTTACCTTTCTAGATAATATTCTTCACATGTAGACAGGACGCTGAGGAAGATTCCAGTAAAGGTGCTGATTCAGCTGTATCAGCTTATTTATCGCAAAAGTGTTCTAGGGCGAAGGAAGTGAAAGCTGAGGGTGACACAGCTGTGTAGATGCAGTGTACGCCTGTAATCTGTCGAAGACGGATCTATGTATGTATTCGTAAGTATGACAGTGGGCTGATGAACGTAGTTCAGTTGAAAACAGGAAGAGTAGGTTTGTTTCTCACATGTTTTGGCTTTCAGACAAAGAGAGCTGAATCATTATTTTCGTCCTTGAAAGTGCTCCTTTGTCTTTTCCTGTCCTTTCATTGTCTTGAATTCCTGCAGACTTGATATAAATACCTGATTAGAAATGACTGTCCCAAAACTACTTTTCAAGATCAAGATGTGATTTGGCTCGTCAGATATTTTATCAGATATAAAGTTATCTTTAACTTGTCGGGCAGCGGACAACGAGTACATTTACAACAGTTGTCATAGACCAACAAGACTAACAATATAAAATAAAAGTATTGTATTTTTGAGTTTATTCATCATAGTTTTTGAAAATTTCTGTCTCCACACCGATAACAGAAACTTGTAAGTCTTTTAAACAGTTTGTCTTTACTTCATCCATGTCCAGAATATTAACAATCCTTTTATTTGAGAAACTTCCATCTCATACATCTCTGAAATCTGTAAATTGGACATAAACACACTCTGGTAGGTTTATTACATTATTTTGCTGTTATTATATTCTCCTGTTTTAATATTTTACACTTTCTGCACTTTAAATTTGCACTGATTTCGTTTAGAGCTTCAGTGCCCTTCCTCAAACCCAAGAATATGGTTCCAGTACAGTTAAATGTATCTGTGCTGAGTAATATTCAACTGTTGCTCAACAGAACAGCAGCTGACACTAAACATACAGTAATGTTTGAGCTGCAGCTGCATGTCACACTCACTTTACACAGTATGTGACACCAATAACACAGATGAAACCGTGTACAACACATTTAAACAAGTAGTGTGCGTTTTTGTGTCTTTCCTCTCTGCGACTTCACCTGGTATGAAGATGCTAGTTTAGTGTGTATTACCCATAAAGGTGACGGTGAACTCCAGGTAGAAAAAGGAGGAGGAGACAGTTCAGAAAAAAGAAAACAGCATGAATCATCTCAGGCTGTCGGTTTGATGTCACCGCCAGTGTTTTAGCTTGAGCAGCTAATACTTCCTTTTACTGAAAGAGAGAATAGTTAGACACACAAACGAACGATAGTTCATTTTATGTTGTTTGTTGATCAGTGAGTGAAATGAATTGAACAAATGTAGTTTTTTCCTCAGTGCTGGACAACGCAGAAACACACCCACCTGGCCGGCTCACTCAGAGGTCGAAACACCATCTCCTCCGACGCTCTCTTTACTGTTACAGTGATTTCTGGCAGCAGAAGTAACTGCTATTAGCTCCGGCATGAAGCACACAAAGAAACTTCAACACAGTGGCACAGAAACTCACCCAGAGTGTGACTTCACAACGCCCGAGTTCTCGCCTGGCCTCCTAACACAAGCACAGATTTGGCTTTTACTATGTGTGTGTTTTATTTGTCTAAACCTAAGCAGGAAATTAACTGCACACGCAGAGTTATTTAGGAATCAGCTGAGAAAATGATCAAAAGTGTCAGATTTTGCAGAATCATCCCTATCAGCACTCTGATTGGAAAGTTGATGGGCCAGTGAATCGGAAGGAAAAGAAATCAGATCTGAGGAGACAGAGCAGCTATTGTTCACCTGATTAATCCTGGAATTTGTTGCTGATCCCGTTAGGGGTGAACAGCATCTGTCTGCATGATGCATCATGACAAAAGTACTTTTGCACTAACCTTTTCCTTGTTTAGTTTGAAAGGAGCTGAGCTCAGTATCAACCTCACTGGCTTTCCTGTTCTGTATATTCAGCCTCAGCTCATATGTATGTGTGTGGGTGTGAGTTTGCTTTGTGTGGCACTCTGCCAGCTGTGGTGCCAGGCATCTGCTCAGGGTGACTGAGTTCAAGGCAGCTGCCTCGAGGATGATGCAGTACCGGATCGACAGGACCATTATAACAACGCACCCATGACCTGAATCTTACTCAGCTAATATGCAGACACACAAGTATTTGGAGGCAAGTTTAGGAACAGAGAGAGGAAATGACTGGAAACAAGGGTCATGTGACTCGTCCAACGTTAAAACTCCCTGAAACCACACAAAACAAATATGACTTTATGCTTAGCTTCCAGCTGATCAGCTCCCACTTCAAACTCCGTAATGTTGATTGTGACATTAGTGCAAATCAGTGCAGGACTCAAAGAAGAGAGCTGGACGATAAAATGATTTCACAGCCATAACGATGATAAAGTGTTGAGTAATTCTCATAATAATCTGCACAAATCACTCTCTTAGACTACTAGGTCCAAGAAGCAAGAAAAATATTGTTGGAAATGTAAAAATGAGCGATCAGAGGGGTCAGACGTTTGAGGACATTGTAGGAAGAGAAGAAGTCACACAAATGATTTGGATTTCTTAAACTCTCTGAGTCTTTTCTGTGATGGGAACCAGACCAGTGTGGCTGTTTGCACTTTATAATGAACATTTTCTGTTATTATGGCACATAAGTAAATATAATTGTCAGCAGCAGGAATCTCAATGTTTTCTCTCGCCATTGTATTAAATGAAGTTAAACCCCATTATTCATATATTCCATGATAGACATAGCCTACCCACGCAGAATGTACCGCTTTAAGGTGTTACAAACGCTTTGGACCCGACTTCAAAACCGGGTGTCCTGGTTTTGAATGTATGCAGGTCAGGAGGCGGAGTAAAACAGATCCAAGTTGAGGAGATCCCATGAGTGTCAGATTTGTTCCTGCTGAGTTCACTGAGTCCACCTGTGAGTAAAACCAGGGTCTGAGTCTATTTGCCCTCCATTCATATGGATAAAGTGGGTTAACGGGGGCGAAGTGACTCTGCAGGACAAGAGGATGGGACATCACATATACACACACACACACACACACACACACATTCTCACACATATGACAGTTTCATGCACCAGCTTGTCCTGGAGTTGACCCACTTGAGAAACTCAGTGACTAAGACAGTTGTGTGTATATGACACTGTTTGTGTGTGTATGCAGGCTGGTTTGTTCATGTGTGTACTGTCTAAAAATGCTGCATCATCACTGGAATGATACAGAGAGCTCATTGTGAAGGACAAATGTGTGTGTGTGTGTGTAAAAGGCAGGTGACTGTGCAGTGTGTATGAAAAGCTGTAGTTTAATTCACAAAGCCAAATATTCAAACTCATCTTAGAGCAACTTTTCCTGAATTTAATCCTCATATGATCCACAAATTAATCGCTCACATTTATTGATAAAAATATTTTGTATCAGTGGAGTAATTTATCAAGATGTGACGCAGACATACCCAGTTTTCAGCTTTGAAAATGTTAGGGTTTGTTGCTTTTGTCTGTTTTTATGTAACTGTAATCTAACTCGATCTAACTGAATATAACTGAAACTGGAACACCTAGATTTTCCTATTTCTTACAATTTAAAGACTAAAAAATAATCAAAAAGAGGAATTAACAAATCATGATCATAATATTTAGATGCAGCCCGACAAAAATTGTTCAGATAAACCACAGATTTTACCAGAATCAAACAACAAAGTCTGATCTGACAGGCGCGTCTAATCAAAAGCTCTTATTGTGAAAGGACCAAAAAAAATCCTGCACACTGTTTATGCCGTGCGATCAAAAAGTTGGCTACTTTGAAGGACAGGGAAAATTTAAATCCGGGTTTTTGCTTGTTACAGGCGCAGTCTCAGAACTTTCTGATCGCACTAAATATTAATGTACGTAAATGAATACAAGTGCACAGGAATTAATGGTTCTGGCACTGCAAGTTTGAGTCTGAATTCATGAAGTGTTTTGGCAAAACGTTATTTCAAAATGGCCGATAAAGCTGTCTGGATTTGAACTTGAACAGCAGAGAGTGAGTGAGAGGGGTCAAACGTTGACTTTACTGACCCAGTTAAATCCAGCAGCAGAGGGTAGGGAATGTAACACCCACAGACCTCTGGGAAACACACACACACTGATAAGAGTGAATTTATGGCAGGGCAATACTTTCCCTAACACACACATACATGTACCTACACATTAAAAGATGAGTTAAACAAACACTTATAATAATGGTGATTTATAGATCAGTAACATTGGCTGCATGAAAATGTCATAAAACAGATTTCAATTCGTTCTACCAGGTTGAACATGGTTTCATTCAGCACTTTCACTAGAATGAGGCAGATCTTTGATAAGACAAATTAAGTGTTTAAATGGGACAGAGGTAAAAGGTACTTTCAGCTGTTGTAGTAAATCAGTAAATCAAAAAGGTCTTAACAGACATTTCATCAACAACAGTTAAAAGAAATAAAATAAAGATGACCTGAATCAAAATCAGTTTAACAGAGTTAATAAAACTGCAGGCTGTGTTACTACAGTTCTTCATGGCTTTATGGCCATTATAAGGTGTCAGTCATTTACAAGCTGTTTTATGTGAATCACTGAATAACGAATGTCTTCAGGACTTTACATTCAAAGAGAAAATCAGTGTTTGTTGTTTACTTAATGGTAGCGATCTGTGAGAGACGGCTCAATCACAATGTATAATTCACATAAATATTCATGCACACAAGATCATTCATTTAAGTTTTTGTTCTGGTTACGAAGCATTTCAGGCTCTAGCATGTAGAAGGCAGGCTTGATTTAAGAGAGGCTAAGAAATACTGAAAGGTTATTTACTGTTGGAAAGTGAGTGAACTGTGACTAAATTGTGTAATAAAACATAACTTCAGAGGAGAAGCTCCTCAGATACTGTGACTATGTTCTGCTGAATTAATATAACATTGCAGACCCAGACAGTGTTAGACATTAAATCCGAAAATGTTTATCTTTTGTTAAAACTTGTACAAAGTATTACAGTACTGCTGCTTACTGGGTTGTCAGTGAATTAATTAGTATTAGTTGGAGTTTTGTTCTATTCTATTAAATCCAGCAGTGTGCCAGAGGTAGGCTGTTGACAGTCCCACATTAAAGTCGGCGTAGTAGCTTTTTCTGGAAGCTTTGTTCGTATTTTATGATTCTATCAGTAGATGTAGTTTGGCTGTCATGGAAACACAGCTGTTCCAAGTTCCAGTTTTTCTGAACGCTTCTCATCCATGTCAAGCTACAAGTTGAGCTTTTGCAGTTCATTCATGACCTTTGTAAACAGCAGCTGACAAAACAACAATTACTTGTTCACTGTGACTGAAAGCTCCAGAATATCTACTAAATGTACCTTAAGGTGAGTTTGATTGTCCAAAGTTTGCAACCATGAGACTGAAAAATAAGTACACGGGCCAATATTCACATTATTAATGTGTATTAATTTCTCCATTGTTGCCGAACAAGTGCTGTCTGAAGTCAAAATCTACAAAGAGACCTTCCTAAAAATTATGCTGTAGGAAATAACAACTTCAGAAAATTTTAATATTCTATAAGTAATTTTTTTGTACTAAAAATTCAAAATACTTCTGTTCCACCTGTCGCTTTTATTGGTTTATATCATTTCAAATTGGTATATTTGGTTTTTTAGGTCTGCTGGTCGAAAAACACGTAAACCACATTAAAGACGTTATTGATTCATAGAAAATTTGTGATGTGTATCAACTATTTTCTCACTGTTTGCGTCAACAATCAGTTTACTCAGGAAAATTAAGGCAGCATTTAACAGTGTTTTTGATTGATTGATTGCTGTCTTGATTAACCATTAATCAGCTCGTCAGAAAATGGTAGAAAATGTTCATCACAAAACCAAAGCTGATATTTAATTTACATTTTGTCTACCAAGACCATAACCCAAAAGATATTCTAGTCTAACATCACAGGAGACTGAATAAACCGATCATTAAAAAATGTTTCAACAGTTTCAGCTCTGGAAAATAATCATTAGATTAAAGGATAATGAAAATAATCAGGAGAGGGATCGAATAAAACATCAGGTTTTGCAGGTTTGCGGTTGCAAACACATACAATCACACACAGGCACTCTATACAAAGCGCCTGTATATTGTTCTACTTTCTGGCTTTTTAAATAAGTCCTCAGCTGCTGAGTATTAGCCTCTGCTGCCTCTGTGGCACTGAGAATGTACTGCAGTCAGGAGGGAAGTTACTCCAGCTCAGAGGCTGCTGCTGTCCAGTTGGACCTTGAGGTACTTAAAGTTTGGCCTGTCCTCTGGCTCGGCACTCCAACATTTCAAGTAACACATTCTGCAGAGGAGTCTGCATTTGGTCGGACGTGGCATCCTGTATCCTTTGGCTAATACCTGGGTTGGTAGAGACTCTTTTGGTTGCTGAGGGCTGAGACAGAGAGGAATTGGTGAGGAAAGGAGGGTGTAGTGAGGTTTAATATTTTAACCCCACTAAAACACCTGTAGATACACCTGGAAGGGCTTGGTTAGAACACAACAACAGAACACAACTTAAGTTCTGGTGAGGGATAGCTGGAAAACTTCATCAGAATTATACGATGTATACTGCAATAGCAGTCACAGTACTGCAAAACCAATACACGTGATACCGGTGACTGTGTATAAATATATTTGCTTGCACATAGCTGCTGGGACTTTCAGTTCCTTGCTGCACAGCTTGCCACATAGTGCAGGTGTATTTATTTCATTGCTGTGTGAGGACATTAAGTATTAAGAAATCATAATCAAGCACCTTTTTTTAAATGGATCTGAATGTCTGGCTGAGATTCACTGTAAGTGTTAGTCATCCATTAGGGGCTACGAAGATCATAATCTGATTCAGGCCTCTGTGCCAGCTCGCTTCTCTGTGACAAAATAGTCCTCTGCATCAACCAACACTTCCAATTTCAATTTCAGCTAATTTTTAAAAAATACATAATCATCCAGAGTAAGGAGGAGGCAGAACCCATTTCATTTAAGTTTGGGTATGTGGAATGTTGTTGTTGTTAAGACAGATTTAAAAAACTGGGAATCTGTCTCAAATAAATCTAATGGGTGAGAGACACAGGAGAAAATGGATGGGAACAGGATATGTTATTGTGTGTTATTACCAGGAATAATGTTTGTTCTTGTCAGACTGCTTAGCCAAAGAAATGGGTTTGACTGAAGTATAATTTAAGGATTCCTAAGAGCAGTAAAGAAATAAGATTTCCTTCTAGAATGAGGATATGAAATGGAGGTCATTTGTATGAAATGATGGAGACTTCAATTTGGAAATCCTTGATCTCCGGGACAACTTAGAAAAATGTTTTCCCGAGGACTTCAACTTGTTTCATAACCAACAAACCACCACTACTGAAAGTGCTTGAAAAGATATTTTTTAAAACAAAACTTGTCAACCCACCACAACCTGGGTAAGGAATCCCTCCGCAGGTGATAATCTCATAGAGCAAGACACACCAAAGGACCAAATGCTGACTTATTGGAGAACTTTCCATGACTGATGGCCTCGAGCGCTCCACTTGTAGGAATCTTTATCCTTCAGATGTAGAACGGCTCCTGGATGAAAAATCTTTTGTCTTTTAAAACTTCATTCTGATTTCACTTAAAAAGACACACAAACCTTTCTCCCTCCCCACGTACTGACCTTGATCACTCCCACAACCCAAAGTCAGCCACCTTACAGATGTAGTCTCCTCCCACCAGGACGCTTCGAGCCGCTAGATCTCGGTGGATGCTGTTCTGTCTTCCAGGTACGACATCCCACGCCACCTGGGCCCCCATGTCACGAGTGAGGGAACGTCTTGATGTTGTTCTCTGACCTGAGGCAGAAAGAAGAAACAGAGGAACAATCATGACAGGATCAGATCTAGTTAGCAAAACCCAAACCAAGAAGCATTAAAAGGAAATAGTTGTGGGATGGTGTCAACAAGAAACCGGTCATACGTCAGTTTAGCTCAGTTAACCCAGTTGAAATTTAAATAATAAATGGAGGTGAGAGGGAGGTCTTGTTTGCTAGTTCCCCCAAATATTGCTCCATTTCTATTTGAAAATGTTCGATGAGTTCAAAGAGAGACGGCAACAAGGCCTCCAGCTGCAGACACCAAGACAGTAACATTACCGCAGCAAAGTCATATAGTTTTAGTGCATGTGCTCCAATTCCCACCTCTTGGCTGCAACTTTAACAACACCAGACAACTTCAGTATGAGTAAGCTCGTGCAGGGCATCTAAATAAATACCCACTCACTATAGAGTGGTATAAGGTGTTTGTTTCAGCCTGCGGTTTAAAATCGAGAGGTTTCTAGCAGAACTGTGCATTGTAAAGAGATGATTAATGTTGACTTATCTGTCGCGGTTTTAATGTTGTGGCTGATCGGTGTATATGCTAGGCTATAATCAGTTTTTGGTGCACCAAGGACGGCACCCACACTATTTTCAGATGCACGCCAGACATTTTGTTCTGAGACTGGCTCCAACCTAACCTCCTTACCCCGAACCCTAACTTGACCCTAGACTATAAAAACTCTTGGTTCCCCAATAAATCACGGGAAGAGTTACAACACTGAGGTTTACCCTGAGGAACTGGAGAGACTGCCTCCCATCAGCTCGGTGATGATGTAGGTGCAGAGGTCGTGCAGACAAAGCAAACAGAGAGATGAGATGATTTGTGTCGGAGACTCTTTAGGATCTGAACTTCCCTCTGAAACTCCCGTGGTTCAACTCTGAGAGTCTAAAGAGAGATTATTGAAAAGAATTGAAAGGAAGAAGAAGAAAAAAAAGAAAGATGGGGGATGAAAGGATATCAGACACAAAAGAGGAACAGCAGAGGGAGAGATGGGGTGAGCGGAGGCAAAGAAACCAAGAAAACCACTTTTTGAAACTGGATCGCTTTAACAACACAATGCCCCTAAAACTGACTCCATCACAATACAGTAACACAAACTGTGAGATATTTACAAATATACTGAGAGTCCAAGCTTCACAAGTTGACACTGACAAAGATGGGACTGCTTGTGTTTGGCAAACATCAGCGATAGGTTCATGGCAACAGAAGGATTTTTCTTGTGGCTTTTAATGATGGGCAGACACTTATGACTAGTACACTGTTAATGTTGTGTTGCTTGCTCACAGTTGTCTGCATTATTATCTGTTATTTTCCCCATATGAAATCACTGGTGTTGAGCTGTTTTCTTAGGTTAATGCTCTCCTAAATTGAATATTCAGAGTTTTGGATTGTCCTTCTGGATTAAAGAGGAGTATAAAATGATATTTTGATGATAACTGTGTAACATTCAAACAAACGAATAGAAGAAATAAAGGTCAATTGGATTAAGAATAAGAGGGAAGCTCAATTGAAATAGTGTGAGCTTAGTTTATAGACGCCTTTTATAGTGATACACACATGCATTAGTATTGTTTTACATCACGTCGGCCACGGCAACTTCAGATTGCCCGCTGAAGCTTATGTCATAAGCACGGTTTTGAACTAAATTGACGTACAAGCAGAGATCCTGGGTTTCACTACATTGGAACTGTAGACTTAGTGTCGAGCTCTGTTACAAACTGTCGATCATGAATAATATCTAGAAGCTAAGAGAGTCATTTATAATGATGCTTGTCAGGCTGGCGTGTTTAAAGTGGCTTTACTTCATGCTCTAAAATGTGCACACCTGACTTCGCCCCACATTCTGCTCTCACTGCTCTCTACAAGTGTTTTGTTACACATCATCGATCCATTGGTCCTGACTGACCAACACACTGTGACACTGGCACATTCTTTATGCCAAAACAGATGATGAATTTCTTGCTGAAAAGATTAAATAATGACACTGATTGTCTTGCTGAACCCAGTGGCAGGTTTGATGAATCGTCCAGATATGTCATTTAAATTCCAAACGGCACAAGGATGCTTGTATCGCCAGTAATGTATGACACTGTATCGATGGGGATTACCACGATAGGTCTTTCACTGTTTAAACCACTCCCAGTTTCACTCAAAATGCTGTCTAACGTGTTACTGACAATGGATATTTGATTTTTGCCAGTTTATATATTATGAAGATACATTTTACTAGGGCATGAAGAAGTTGTGACCACACATTCACTAGGAGTAAGATCCTTTTTGTTTAAGCATAGAAACAGCTGGTTTTATCACTACCAGACTCCATTGACAAAAACAATAGCAGGACACGGGCGCTGCTGGAATACTCCTGCCTCTACCTGTGTTATTGTGTGAGTTTCAGTGCTGGAACATGTATTCAGATCCTTTAAAAAAAAAAAACACCACACAACAGCACAAACAAATTAATAAATTGAGGCAGTGGTTGGAGTCTGGCAGTGATAGATAGAGATGTTTCTGCTTTAAAAAAGGATCTTCCTCTTTAATAAAAAGCTCTGTCTCTGTAGGAATCCTGTCCATGATGTTGTCATAGGACACGAATAAATAAATTGAGCCTGTCTTTGGCAAAACAAGCACTTAGTGGATGTAGTTTGAGGACAGTTGTGCACCGCTTTGATTACATTGCAGCTGCCAGTTGCTCAGTACTGCACTGATTCTATGACTAACTCCGGGCTGAAAATTACTTCATGTACTTGGAGCTGGAAGAGTTGTTTTCTTCTGAGCTCTCTTTGTGATTTATGGAGTTCAACACCAAACAACTCCTCATAATCAGAAACCTATCTTGTAAATTCAGCCTTTGTTAGATCAGCAGAGATGCAGGAACACTTTGATGATCTTGATGGCGACATTAATATGGTTTTTCCAGCGTCCCCGGGTAGACGCCAGCGAGCAGCCGCTGCCCAGCTCCAGGGTGAAGTCTTCTTCGAGCTCCCACTATCCAATCGTGAAATATCCAAATCTGGGGTGTTGGGCTTTTTCTGACTGGTGGGAAACAAACATAAACACATTTTAGAAATGAATTTTGTGTTTGTACACACAGATCAATGCTCTATAAATAAATTTGAGTGTATTTTCTTCATAAGTCCAGACATAAGAGGAACAAATAAATGAAACAAAAAAGATAAAACCACAACTGTTCCTACCTCAGTAGCCTGTCTTTCAGTGCTGATGAGTTGTTGGTGCTGTGGTGCTCCACCAGGTCAATCAGAGCTGCTGATGCAGTGGTTGTGCTCCACGTGAAAATCACTCTCACCTGCTTGTGACTAAATGTTTCACCCGATCACATGGTCTTCGCAGACAGATTCACATATACAGTGTACAGTCAGCAACAAGCAACAGGTTGGTTAGAGAATGAAATTAAAGGATCCTGTCAGTTTTCAGAAGTGAAATAATTGAGGTACTTTACAGTCATGTTAGTAAGCACCCAAACCCAACAAGTAGTTTTTGCGCCTAAACCCAAGTAAGTACCATAATAGCAAAGGTCCAGTACATCGCCGCTACGCCTGATGGGTCACAGAGTACAATTGATCTCGCTGTTTACAGACATCTCTTTAATGGTGTTCTGGGGAAGATTCTTTGGGCCATGGACTTTGTTTCCTGGCCACAGCTCTCTGAATCCTTAAAGTTATACTTCCCAGACACCATGGACATGCATTGTTCTTATTAGGCCTTCTAGTCTGCTTGGGAGGATGCATGCGCAGTTGGTGTGTAGATGTGTGTCAGGGATTAATAAATAGAGTCAGACTGATGCTCTAAATTTATAATACGTGGACTGTTGCATACCTGTACTACACTGGCCTTTATACATCCGTAATTCTAAACCCAGATATCGACACAGATTGAACTTACAAGAACTACTACTTTTCAAGATTTAACTATGTGTTTGAGATGAAGTGAGCAAAGTTTTAGGTGTTTTCCACAGCAGAGGAGGCTTCAAACTTGTTCTTTACTTTAATCCTAAGGTTTGCAAGCTCACATCAGACCTGCTGTATGCCTTTATGTTCCCTGCATACCGTCCTTTAGAAGCCTCTGTTGTAGGTTAGTAGGATTAGGTATGTCCAAATGATAGCAAAACATAATACTGACATTTTCTGTGGTTGTCAGCTTTTGTGCCGCTTGCTCCTTCAAAGGATACCGGTTAACCTGGTGGTTGAAGCAGAGATTACCAAGAACTGAATCAAATGATCACATTAGTTCTATAGTCTGTCCATGTCTGGCTGTAGTAGTGGCTGTAAATACATTTTTCGTTTTTTTCTGGTGTTTATGTCACAGTGCCATTTTGGTCAACTTGAAGGAGAGAACACTTGGTTTTATGGGTGGTTACTGATGTGTATCTGGCAGTGCCATAGCGTTATCAGATTTGTACGAAATAAAGGCACACATAAACAGTAGTCTGCTATTTTTACAGTTTGATTTTAGATTGAACAAATGAGATATAACACTGTATTGAGCTTTAGAGTGGTTGGTGGAGTTACTATATATGCTTTTTGGGGGTTTTCTTCATCAATTCTCCTCTTATCTTGCCTGAGAGAACATAATCCAACGTCAGCTCTTTCTCGCTGTGTCGGATGAGGTGCCCCTGTTCATTTCCCTGGTCCGCAGGCTTAATTGCCGTCTATTGTCCCAAAACCATCTGGATCAAAAACAGAAAGACATGAATAAAAGTAATCGTTAGGGAATCTTAAAAGGCTCAGTGTTTAGACCTGCAATAAACAAAAATAATTATATTCTGATATCATCTTTTGAACAATCTTGATATCCAGACAGATACCGTGGAGGTGTTTGTATGGACATATGATAAAAAGAGTAGTGTTTCTACTCGCTTGTTACAGTATAATCAGTGCTTCATGCAGAGTTGAGTCCTCCTTTCTTAATAAACAAATGTGTCCTAGAGTCACAGTTTCATAAGCTCTGAGCTAACAGCTATATTCATAATAATCTTTGATACCAAATATTTCCAACAATGTTGTTTAACGTACAGGTGAGTAAAAGTTTTTTAGAGCCTGGAAGTCACTTGTTGGAAGAACACAGCAGTGAGGACACCGCCAGTCAGTTTTGATAGTCTCAGGATCAAGCCTTTGCACAAACCAAGGAGTGAAGAAAATACTGGAGACTCCGTCACACAAGGAGGCCACAACAGCAATGGAGACGGAGGAGGCCACAATGGTCAGGGAGGCAGAATATATGTATAAACAAGACAAGTCTCTGATGCGCTAGATAAAAAAGAAAGGAGTACCGAGGAAAGACTGCAATTATTCTGATGAAAGATAATGTGATTTTTCAAGCACAAATATCAAACATTACCAGCAGTTCCAGGTTGTTAATTGTGTGATTTGCTGCTTTACTGTCTTAGGTGAACAGAATAATTATTAGTTGCAGAAATACTCATTACCATAAGTGGCCAAATATACAAACAAAACCATGAAATATTATTATTTTGTGCTAGTGATTGCCGATCTTATTGGCATTGTGTGAGTGTGGCTGAGGTGTGTAATTGATGACAACAATTGTTCACAACACAAGTGTGAATAAAAAAGATCAGCCTCCAGCACCGCTGATGTAGGAATAACTTCGCTTTTACACACTTCCTTCTGTTGAAGCTGTAATAACAGAGAGAGGGAAAGACAAAACAAGAAGTGGTGAGGCTGACTGTCATCATGTTTGCTTCCCCAGTTTCCAGAATTACTGCTGCCGACACAGACATGGCGCTGACATTATGAAAGGTGTTAGTGACATTTATCACACTGTTGGTGGTGGTGGTGGTGGGGGGGCATATACCATACGTGATGCAGAAAAAGCAAGAAGAAAACCAGAGAGACAGCCCCATGATATGAAGTTGTGGCTTTGTGCACGCTCAGAGACAAAGGGAATTGATTTATTATTGCAGCAGACGGCGGCAGGTTATGGAGAAGTCACTGTACGTTAAGTTTTTGAAACAAAGCTCCAAATGCATGATGGAGGATTTGTTTGGTGAAGGTTTTCTGTGACAGATCCAGGTAGGTAGGATAGGTACTATATACATCATGTTTCTGTCGCTTTCTGTCAACTATCAAACCAAAAACACAGCAAGAAAAATATAAATGTATGATACCCCGTATATAAAAAAAGGGAAGCAATCAGCTATGTTTACAATGGAAGTCAAAAGAAAAGCCGTAAATTATTGTGACGCATTTCCTCGCTGGCCAAGGTCGACAAAAGTTCCCTCAGCCTAATAAGTGATGATGTTGTGGTAATTAGTCCCAACATTAAAACGTGAAATGTTGGAGTGTTCGATGGAGTGGCACTTATTGCAATAGTTTATTGTGACAATAGAAGGACATTCCTGTTTGACCTAGAGCAATGTTAATTACTGGTGACAGTACGCAGCTTAACTTAAAGGCCAAAGACCCAAGCTTGAAGAAGAAACTCAGTTAGTCTACATAATCCTTTCACGTTCTGAAATCACAGTAACAGTTTTGGAGTTCTGAATACAGATGTGGGGTGTGTGTGTGTAGGTGTGTGTGTGTTAGGCCTATCCTAAACTGGTTTATGTGGCTGCAGTTATGCAGAGCAGAGGTCAAAATCACTGGCAGGATTATAGATTGAGATTAGATGTAGTTGGTGAGGATGTACTTTGTGCTGTTACACTGTTTCTTGGGTTTGTGCATTTATTACTGTTATTGTGTCTTTATTTCCCACAGTGCTCCTGGTGATGACTTTTGGTTGTTTATGTTGATGAGTCGTAATTTATTTTTTCCATGATCAGTATCACCGCACAGTAACAACATACCTCAACATTTTGACAGATACATCTATAAACAGCTGATACATGAGACGCCTATTGTTAGTTGGTTTTATATGCCGATACCACGGTTGCATTTTCAGGGACTCCAGCCCTGGCCAGGTAGTTATTGGGAACTATCCCGGTGTTCAGGACGCGCCTGTTCTGTCGATCATCCGCGCGGTCCACCAGCCTCTGCTGGTGGCTGATGACACTGAACAGGTCCCTCCCCAACATGCCCATCCGTGCTGTGCTTCAAACGGCCACACTGCCGTGCAGATGGAGCCGCCTGGTTGCCTCTGGCGGCGTCGGCGGCAGCAGAGCGAGACCGGTGGTAGCAGAGCGGGGACCGTGAGCCACCTGTCCCCTGCTGTCACTGCTGCCTCCTCCGCCTCCTCCTTCACTACCACCACCACTCACCTCCTCCTCCTCCTTCCAGCGTCTTTTGTCGCTGGGAAAATCCTCTGCCACAGTGATTCCATGGACAAGCTCTCCGCAGACACTCACCCATAGATAACCATGAATGTTCCCTGCTCAGAGAGCCGCCTTCCCTGGCTACCTGGGTTTGACAGTAGTGAGGATGGGAGCAGTAAGAACTCTCGGAATGCCTTTACAGAGAAACCGCAGCTGGGTTAATCCCTGACTGACTGTGACGGCTGCGCTCAAAGAACTGACTCAGTAACTTCCCCGCTGGGCAATACAATGAAACCCGCCTGCGATCTGACAGACGTGTCCTAAATCTCACACTGTGCGTGTCGGCGCGCTCACCTTTGTTTTATTGCGGAACTTTATTTGATGTTGTACAGGCTATAGATGATTCCTGTTCAGTTTAATGCATCTCCTCTCTCTGCACTGGCAGCAAACCAGTCTGACATTACTTTTGGTTACAGTTTGTGCATCATCAGACACAAGAAACTTCATTATTCCTGGTAATTTATTTGGCAGTATATCCTTATCCTTATCGTTAATGATTGAAATGTATTTCTAGTGTTTTCTGTTCTAGTCTGGTGATCACTTCAAGCCAGCAACTGAAAATATCTGCAGGTGTCAGCCTTTCCTCTCATATCATATTAGGTAGCTTATAGAAACCTGAGTTGATTTACCAGGTGTCGCAGTTTTATCAGATCTATCTGATAAACAATTACAATTTGTAATGGAAAGGCAACAGACTGAGAAATGCTAAAAAGGGAAAAATAATCATCATTAAAAGAAAAATCACTACCAGACTCCATTGACAAAAACATTAATTTTACTAACAGGACACATGAGTTGCTGGAATACCACTGCCTCAATCTGAAGTTAGGTTTTGTTAAGGCGTGGTACTTTTTACATATACAATACTTTCACTCCACCACTGAAAGTCACACAGCAACACAAACAACTAACAGATGAGGCAGTTATTCCAGCAGCTCTGTGTTCTGTGGAGGTAAAACAAATTGTCTTACTTACTCTTATTCTAGAAGGTCTATCAGGTCTATTTAGCTTTATGAGAATCAATGCTCTGTACACGACCTATGTTAGAACAAGAGGAATAAAATATGCCACCCATCCATGGCCCAGTTACTTGAATGAGAGGCCCAAATAAAACACTAAGGACTTCCAGCTGTAGCTCTGAATGTGCCTTGTTAAACAGAAGAGAAATGCACTCCAGTGTTTCTGATGACATCTAGCTCTTGTATGTTATTTGAAGGCACTTTACTTTGGACAGAAGTGTCAGTGCCAGTTTATGCAGTGTAAATAAATAAAGAACAAAATAATGCAAAAGAGAAGAAAATGCACGTCTTACCTGCTCGAATGGCATCACACGTTAGTTTGAAAAACTGTTCAACTCTAAGATCAAACCTCAGGCTTCTTAACTGCTCTTTGATCACATATTTCCAATTTAATCATAATTTTAGGGTGTAATGTATTTTGGGAAATGTGTTGCTTGGCTGTTTTGTGTTAACACAAGTACTTTACATGTAGAGGATCTGAAAGTCTCACATTAACACAAACAAACTAATCCATCGCGAGGCAGCAGTCCAACAGTTCCTGTGTTCTGTGAGGCACAATTCCCGTTTTTGTCAATGGTGATATATAGTGATGTTTCTGGTCAAAACAAAAGGATTCTACTCTATAATAAAAGATCTATCTCTATAGGAATCCTCTCTGTTAAATACATTTTAATTGTGTGATCATTCAGATAAAACCAGTTGGAAACTTGTGCTTGGCCTTAACCCTTATGTGATCTCGGGGACATTTTGGGCTTGTTTGATTTTTCAGTCATTTTGTATTGTGACAACCCATCTGGCATAAATTACAAGATATTTTCAAGGAGCACCCTGCCTGAAATCAACAAACTGTAATTTTTGATACCCTGCTGCCAGTACAAAATAAAGTCATGCATTCTGTTTTATTAGGCTTTCATTCTGTCCTGACCTCAAAATGGTAATTTTTACTATTTTCACATGTGTATCCTACAAACCAAATACACACTGTAGGCCAATGTTTACAACTAAAATGGTGTGGTGTGTATTGGAAAATCTGTGTGTGTGTGTGTACACGTGTGTATTTATGTGTAGAGTCAGTGTACAGTGTAGAAATTATATTGTCCTGCAGATCACAATTTCTACCACCGTCTCCCCTCTCTCTCTCTCTCTCTCTCTCTCAAACACGCATGCATGCACACACACAAACACACACACATTTACACAATCCCAGCTGACATTGGGTGAGAGGCAGGGTACATCCTGTACATATCGCCAGTCTATCACAGGGCTGACATATAGAGGCAAACAAACGCTCACATTCACACCTACACACAACGTGTAAAGCCACCAATTAACTCGCATGTCTCTGGACTGTGGGAGGAAGCCGGAGAGACGCAGGCACAGGCCCCCAGGCGAACCTGGAATCTGTGAGGCGACAACGCTAACCACTGCACCACCATGCCACCCTGTATCTCTGTAGGAGTCCTATCCATAAAGTTGTCAGACACTTGAAATAATAGACTGTTATTACAAGACTATTGTTATTTTTCCCTCTAACCTGTATCAGTCTGTTTTCTTTCAGCATTAAACACATTATAATTGTTTGTGTGAACTATATTTTCATGTGAGATTATTAAATAATGAATTCACAAGCAAAATTATTATTATTCAATTAAAAAAACAGGTTGCTGTCAGTAGTAATGACTTCTGTGTCGTTTAGGGCTCCCAGAACACCACACACACACACACACGCACACAGAGACAACATAATTTAGTCGCTGCTAAAGAAATATTTGCTTTCGTTGTCTGTCCTTGCTATCCGACTATAATACTTGTTATGACTGCACATCTTGTAGAACATGTCCTGTAAGAGCAGTAAGATACCACCTTAACTCCTGAACTAACAACCTGTCCAGTGGATCTTTCAAGTTTTTGATGAGCCACATTATATTCGTCTTGTTTGCAAAGTTTAGCTACTGTTCTCCTCCTCCTCACCTGAGATGACCTGGAACAGAGTTAAAACAGACACTTTTCTGTTCATTTATTAAGACTTTTAAATAAACTGAACTGCCACTGATTTAGTTTCAACTTACAGCTTCTATCAGTGTCACATTCTTAGTGATAGATGTTTTTTTCATTTAAAGGTCTTACTAATCAACATAAATAGAAGTGTTACAGCATTAACAGTGTAACACATGAAGGCAAGACATTAATTAGAATTAAGTTTGCCTTACGTGACTGTAGCTGCAGTCTACCGTAATATCACAAAACCGTCTGACAGTCAACACCTTGTTTTTGTTTCCATGCAATTTGTGGCACCTATGCATAAAACTGTCAGAATGTTTTTTTAAAATAAATTTACTCAAGGCAGTGGCAATGTGTCAATCTTTATTATACAAACTACATGATATCTCGTGGTCAGTGGATTGCACACAAGCTAAAGAAACAAAGCGCCCAGAAAAGGTATAAAAGACTGAGTCTCTTTTCCAAGACATCCTGCTACTGCAACTGCAACTGCAACCTCATCTGATCATCACAACAAGGTAAGGTTTGAATTTTACCTTTCATCGTATCATCAGCTTGTTAGAAGGAGACCTTTCATCTACTCTTCATTATGTCTTCAATCATCCAGTCCTGTTTATTCTGCTGCGTCCACATAATGGGCTCGTTGCTCAGATAAAGACTGATACATGGATCTAAACTGTGAATTAACTCCTCTAATTTATCTTTACACAGATGGCATCAGGTTATCATTTCATTGTGCTCCTCTGTTTATTCAGTGGACTGTGGATTGGAGAGATGTAAGTAACAAACGAATAAAACCTTTGTGAGAGGCAGAGAGCTATATATATAGGGAAGTTGGATTATTTACAGGTGATTTAAAGCATAAAGAAGGTACTCCTCTCTGCTTCACCAGTTTGTAATCAAATTACAATGTTCCAACAAGCATATCTGGTCAAAAGAATTCTATATTTGCCATCTAGCATTTCTGATAAAGGACTCTTCAATCAGGTTGTTGAAGTTTTAGATCATTTCCAGATTTGATAAGAGAATGTTGCTGTTACTGAAACAGAAAAGTGAAATCAGTCAAACCTGTGTAGACGATGTCACCAATCTGTCTTTCATGAACTTGTCAGCCATTGTTGTCTGACTTATCTGATCCCTGCACAAATCAAAAGAAAAATCCCCAAATAGAAGAAGTGTCTATTTCTAACACTGTGTTCTCTATATCCACAGGCTAAATGGACAACAAATAGGTTATACTTACCTCGTTGATATCAAGGTGGATAAAATAATTAACCCTTTCAGTATAATACAATATAGTTGAAAAAACTGAACTTATAACCTCATCAAGGTAGGGATTTGTTGCAGAACTGCTGTATGAGGTTGCACATGTACTCAGGTGTACCATAAACTGAGTGCATTATAGAACTGAAAAATGTTTGACACAACAAGAAATTTTATTACCTCACTCTGTTTTAGGAAACTTTTGACAAGTATTTTTCATGATTTTTAACTCTTTTATCTACAACAGATTAACAATTGAGAATATACTCTGCAGATCAATATAACTCTTATTATCTCAGTTTGTTTGTGTACTTAGTCTTCAGCTTTTAGCTTTTAGGGACAGGCTCCCATAGAAGCCTTTAGAGGCTTTTCACGCCCCTGCACATTGTACATGGATTTATTTGAACTTATTTAAACGTGTATGAAAATAAACAAACCAACGTAACTAGTGAGTGTTTTGTTTTGCTTGCAGCCCTTGTGTCTTTTTTTTGTCCTTCTAAGTTCACAATTGTGTTGTAGATGACGCGGCGATGCGCCCTTCTGGCTGGACTGAGTTTTGCAGTCGCTGTTACAAGTACCAGGCTGCTGAAAAGGACTGGGCTGATGCTGAGGTACTTTATGGAACAGCAACAGCTTTTAACTGTCAGCCTGTGCTTTGTGGCTGAAACCTCATGTGAATATTTAATTGTCAGGGCAGCAGCTTTTGGCATAACCGGATGTCAGTCTCATCTGGAATTCCCACATTTCTATCTTCTTGTTTGCTCTTTGTCTCTTTGTCTTCCCTTACCAAAGCTCTGCACTTTGCTTGGTGGAAATCTTGGCTCAATCCCAAATGGTAAAAGGTGCTAAGTTCTCAGAGAGCTTGTCTTTGAAGCAGCAAAGTCACAAGAGGACTTGGGTTGGAGGCTGTATGCAGCAAGGTGAGTGGTTTGTCGATTAACAGGATTTGTTGTTGCAACCTTATTGACATCAGCACTTTTTTCAACAGAGACCAGATCAGATCCCAGGACTGGGTCTGCTGAATGCTTTAATTTGAGACCAGATGTGATGTACTGAGGCAGCTTCTTGTAGGAAACTGTTATAAACAAAAAGAGGTAGTTTTCTTTAGACTCCACAGTATATCTGCAATTGTTTGTGTGGGTTAGAAAATGTGACCTGAAAACTTGTTCTCTCTCAGGAGGGTGTGTGGCTGTGAGTGATGGGAACTGTTTGATTTCAACCTGTGGTACAAGGGGAGCCCAACAACCTAGGTGGAGAGTATTGTATGGAATAAACCTCGAGGTACAAATTAATTATCTGTTGTTTTCATGATTGAGATTGAGAAGCAATGTGAGATCAGTTCATTATACAGGATAATATTATTAGATTAATTTTGCCACGTCATTTTGTCTAAAGTTTGTGTTCAGTTACTGGGCTTGTTGAGCAGTTGTAGCCTCTTGGAAGTTGTGTATTGTTTATTTTAATTCTGTCTACAGGAAATGACTTTAATAATGACAGGAGCTGCGGGGCAGCTAATCTTTCGCTTGTGTCAAAGACCCGTATCAACTGGCCTGGTGGTGCTGACGCGAGATCTGACACGCAGGATGCCACACTCTATTGATGATGTCACCACACCAGGATGTCAAGTCTCATGACATCACATCTGGCGCGAAATATTGATCAATCTGATTTATCTTAATCAATCTTATTTGTATCAATCAATCTGATTTATATTAACCAGTCTGATTTCATGTAACTTAAATCAATAAACAGCGCATGCATAAGCAACCTGTCTCATTTCATACCTAAGCTCAGTGTTTGTACGCTATCTGGGCCAACATATGATTAGCACTGTTATATTTATTATATATATTAATAATAGAATTCATATAATAGGAATTCATTTTGGTCACTAAATTGTCCTTCAGAATCATGATCCAATCATTCAGTTTTTATCACAGTACGTAAACAGAAAACTGCTAATCGCAATTCACCAGCTTTAATGAGCCACTTTATGTGTTCACAGATGTAGGTTGTGATTACTACCACCCTAAAAATACAGTCCAATAAGTCCAGTTTATAATAACCCGTCACTTTATTTCCAACATTTTGTTTCCAATCAAGTGCTTCGTGCAGGAAACAGGATGGATACACTTTATATTGAGACGGATAGATAGAAGACCTCCATATTAGTCTCCTGTTGTTCAAGAAGAGGTGCTCATTTCAGCTCCTCACCTTCCTAACAGCAACACATACTGTAGTTATGAGCACATTTTCCAAAGACGCACATGTCTCTATTTAACCCTCTTTAATAACATTTAAACTGCTTTGTGATGTGGCTGCATCATAAGATGTTTTATGTTGTTAACTGTGCTTACTGTGTTTACAGGTCTTCTCCCACTCTTGAAGTGAAATATCCTCTTGCAAATCATATTTCCAAGCCTCAGGTTTTGCTAGTGATGATTCTTAAAATGTACCATCTAAAAATATCGCATATTTTGGAGATAATACCTCGTCCAAAGCAGTCTTTTGTCATTTCAGCTTCCAATGTGAATACAGGAGGGATATTCATAGACTGGTTTTTAGAAGACCTAATGAAATTTCTCAGTTGTTAATATTTATGATGGGCATTCCAATGATAGTAGAAATGACTTATGTGTCATTTTCGACTCCCAAAACACCACACCCATGCACACATGCAAGGATAGAGAGCATTAATCCAGTCACTGCTATTTGGTTTTCTATTTTATCTTTGCTGTTCTACGATACCAGGAATGACTGCACAATAGGGGTGAGCGGATCGTTCCAAATATTGATATTATTGATACCAACGTTGGTATTGGTATCAGTTTGATAGGAGGGAGAGGGAGACAAAGGTCACTGACAGAGTCCTTTCAGAGAAAATCCTGGTAGTTTATATGGTGAAATTAATATTTTAGTCACTCATGTCAGATCTTCAGCATTAGTTCATGTTCATTTACAAAGTGTAATTGGTCATAGTTGTTACTTCAGCAGAATCATTACCTATAGACTAGGGATAGACCGATCATCGGCCAGGCCGATTATCAGCGCTGATATTCAGCATTTTGACGACATCGCACGCCGCTTTTTTTAATCCGATCAATAAGAGATCAATTTTAAAAACTGGGTTATTTTGGCCCATGCAGCCGCCGCCTGTCTGCAGTCACTACGCTGTCTCCAGCATTGTCCCAAGACACACCATCTGATTGGTTACACGAGAGCCACGGCATCGGTAACAGCCATCAGCAGTGAACGCCAGTATGCACAGTACCACATTAATAATAACTTCATTTTGCAACAATCTGGTGCTGCTCAATTGGGACTACATTGATTTGAGACTCATATTTCAAAGTAAATTTATTTAACTTTGTTTTATTTACTTAAAACTTCAGGAGTTATCATTTATTGATTGATTTAAAAATTTCAGTTAACTTTATCAGAGATGCTGCTGACCCTGGGGAGCTCTCAGGTCTTTGTTTGAACTTAAAACAAGAGAAGGAAAGATAAACAATATCAGTTATATTGATACTTGGAAAACTTTATTTACTGTAGAAAACTTCAGGAGCTATTTATTTGTTTAAGTTTTCATTTAACTTGTAAGACATGCTGAGCCTGGGAGCCCCTGAACTTTTGTTAGAATTTTAAAACAAAGATGTCTAATGTCTAAGATTTTTTAAAAAAAAAAACAACCTTTAACATGTTGCAAATCTGAAAAGTTGTTTAATAAACATATGCTTAAAGGCATTTAAACAAAGTTAAGTGTTGAGTTTGTATTATTCAGTACCTTGGACGCCAATATTTTCACTTTACTGCAAATGAATATTGGCTCCAAATATCAGTTATCGGCCTCCTTGACTACTAATAATTGGTATCGGCCCTGAAAAAACCATATCGGTCTATCACTACTATAGACTATATTCAGACATTCACATAATATATTCAGCCCACTGAAACGTGTTAAATGAATTATTTTATTGTAACTGAAAAAACAAACAAACTCTGAACTGCCGTTAATTTACTTTCAACCTACGCACTTTTTTCAGCATCACATTTCTTTCTGATGTCTATTTCTTTGCATTTAAAGGTATTACTAATCAATATAAATATAAATGTTACATTAACAGTCGACCAGTGTCACACGTGGAAGGCAAGTCAGCAGGAAAATCACTTGTTTCACTGATTTAAATGTTCACAGTTTTAGATTAGATTGAGTTTTACTGTGCTTCAGTTGTCATGCATCTTCACGCCATCCTCACTTATCAAATAAAGGACCCGGATGTTCCTAACCTTCACAGCAGCAGATATACTGATATTAGAATTAAGTTTGCTTTACGCGACTGTAGCTGCAGTCTGCCGTAACACTTTAAACTGTCTGACTGTCAACACCCTCGCTCTTATTTCTGAGTAACGTGGGGGAGTTGATGTGTAAAATTCTTATACTGTTTTTTCTTTTGATATTTACTCAAGGCAGTGGCAATGTGTAAATCAATATTTATTACGCGAACTACATGATGTCTCGTGGTCAGTGGATTGCACACAAGCTAAAGAAACAAAAGCTACCAGAAAAGGTATAAAAGACTGAGTTCTCTTTTCCAAGACATCCTTAAGTTACTGCAATCATTGCAACTGCAACCTCATCTGATCATCACAACAAGGTAAGGCTTTAATTCCTTACCTTCATCGTAACATCAGCTTTTACAGAGGAGATTCTTCATCTACTCTTCATTATGTCTTCATCCAGCCTGTTTATTCTGCTGGGCGCTCCACATAATGGGCTCGTTGTTCAGATAAAGACCGATACATGGATCTAAAACTGTAACTAACTCCTCTAATTTATCTTTACACATGGCATCAGGTCATCATTTCATTGTGCTCCTCTGTTTGGACCACCAGCGGACTGTGGATTGGAGATGGGCAATGTTTTGTTCAGACAAAGCAGCAAGATCATTTTGTGATTTGATAAGTGAAGAGAAATGCTGCTGTTACTGAAACAGAAAAGTGAAATCATCAGTCAAACCTGTGTAGACGATGCGTCACCAATCTGCCTCTATGAAACTTGTCAGCCATTGCTGTCTGACTTATTCGATCCCCTGCACAAATCAAAAGAAAAACTCTGTGTTGTACAGTGTTCATTTCTAACACTGTGTTCTCTAAGCATCCACAGGCGAAATGTGGACAACAAATAGGTTAGTACTTACTGTTGATATCAAAGGGTGGATAAAATAATTTAACTCCTTTCAGTATAATACAATATAGTTGAAAAAACTGAACTTTATAACCTTCATCAAGGTAGGATTTGTTGTAGAACTGCTGTATGAGGCTGCATTACTTTTTATCAAAATTTATAAACTGAGTGTATTTCATAGAACTGAAAAATGTTTGGACACAACAAGAAATTTTAATACCTCACTCTGTTTTAGGAAACTTTGATGGGCATTTTTCATGATTTTTTAACCTTTTATCTACAAATAGATCTATAATTGAGAATATACTCTGCAGATCAATATAACTCTTATTATCTCAGTTTGTTTGTGTACTTAGTCTTCAGCTTTTAGCTTTTAGGGACAGGCTCCCATAGAAGCCTTAGAGGCTTTTTCATTACCCCTGCTCATTGTATGGATTTATTTGAACTTATTTTAAACGTGTGAATGAAAATAAACAAACTAAACGTAACTAGTGAGTGTTTTTGTTTTTGTTTGCAGCCCTCTGGTGTCTTTGTCCTTCTAAGTTCACAATTGTGTTGTAGATGATCATATGATGCGTGTTCTGCTGGCTGACTGGAGTTTAGCAGTCGCTGCTACAAGTTCCAGGCTGAGACTGATGATTTATTCTCAGTATTTTCATCTTCTTGGTTTGCTCTTTGTCTCTTTGTCTTCCTCATCAGAAAACCTGCACTTTCCTTTTGGTGGAAATCTGCCAATCCCAAAATGCATGTTCCTCAGAGAGCTTGTCTTTGAAGCAGCGAACTCACACAAGAGGACTTGGGTTGGAGGCTACGATGCAGTGAAGGTGAGTGGTTTGTCGATCAACAGGATTTGTTGCAACCTGAGATCAGCATCTTTTTTTCAACAGAGACCAGATCAGATCCCAGGACTGGGTCTGCTGAATGTAGTTTTTAATTGACCAGATGTGATGCACTGAGGCAGCTTCTGTAGGAAACTGTTATAAACAAAAAAGAGTGTAGTTTTCTAGGACCTGTCAGTATATCTGCACTGTTTGTGTGGTTAGAAAATGTGACCCTGAAAACTTGTTCTCTCAGGAGGGTGTGTGGCTGTGGAGTGATGGGAACATTTTTGACTTCAACCTGTGGCACCAAGGGGAGCCCAACAACCTAGGTGGAGAGCATTGCATGGAAATAAACCTCGGAGGTACAAATTAACTATCTGTTGTTTTCATGATTGAGATTTTTCTTGAGAAGCAATGTGGAGATCAGTTCTCATTATACAGACAATATTAGATTGATTCACACGCTATTTTGGTTCAAAGTTTGTGTTCGGTTACTGGGCTTGTTGGAGGTTGTAGCTTCCATGTTGTATTGTTTATTTTAATCTCTGTCTACAGAAATGACTTTATCAATGATAGGAGCCATGGGGCAGCCAATCTTTCGCTGTGCCAAAGACCAGAATAACTGGGCCTGTGCTGGACGATTCGACACGAGGATGCCACACTTCATTGATGATGTCACCTACACCAGGATGTCAAGTCTCGATGACATCACATCTGGAAGAAATATTGATCAATCTGATTTATCTTAATCAATCTTATTTGTATCAATCAATCTGATTTATATTAACCAGTCTGGATTTCATGTAACTTAAATCAATAAACATGCATGACAAGAAACCTGTCTCATTTCATACCTAAGCTCAGTGTTTGTACGTTGTCTGGGTCAACATATGATTAGCATCATTATATTTATATATATATTAAGAATTCAATAGAATTCATTTTTGGTCACAAATTGTCCTTCAGAATCATGATTCAATCATTCAGTTTTTATCACAGTAATGCAAACAGAAACTGCTAATCTAAATTCACTCAGGGGCCAATGGGAGCCACTTTATGTGTTCAGATGTAGGTTGTGATTACTACCACCCAAAAAATACAGTCCAATAAGTCCAGTTTAGACACAACCTGTCATTTTATTTCTGTCCAAACATTTCTTTGTTTCATCCAATCATGTTGTATACAGAAACAGATGGATACACTGTATATTGAGACGGGATGATAGAAGACCTCCAGTGATATTTCTGTTGTTCAAGAAGAGGTGTTTCTGTTTCAGCTTCCTCACCTTCCAACAGCAACACATACTAAAGTTATGAGCACATTTTCCAAAGACTAACATGTCTCTAATTGAATCTTCTTTAACAACATTTAAACTGCTTTGTGATGTGACTGCATCATAAGATGTTTTATGTTGTTAACTGTGCTTACTGAAGTTTACAGGTCTTCCCACTCTTGAAGTGAAATATCCTTGCAAATCATATATTTCCAAGCCTCCTAGGGTTTTAAGCGGTGATGATTCTTAAAATGTACCATCTAAATATTGCATATTTTGGAGATAATACTGTCTAAAGCAGTCTTTTGTCATTTCAGCTTCCCAACAATGTGAATACAGCAGGGATATTCTACACTGGTTTTTTAGAAGACCTACTGAAATTCTCAGCTGTTAATATTTATGAGGCATTCCAATGATAGTAGAATGACTTTATGTGTCATTTTCGACCCCAAAACACTACACCATGCACATGCAAGGATAGAGCATTAATCCAGTCACTGCTATTTCAAGTTTTATTTTATCTTTGCTTGTTCTATTTATACCAGGAATGACTGCACAATAGGGTGAGCGGATCGCTCCAAATATTGATATTGGCTGATACCTAACGCTATAACAAAATCAGTTTGATAGGAGGAGAGGAGACAAAGGTCACTGACAGAGTCCTTTCAGAGAAAATCCTGGTAGTTTATATGGTCAAATTAATATTTTAGTCACTCATGTCAGATCTTCAGCATTAGTTCATGTTCATTTACAAAGTGTAATTGGTCATAGTTGTTACTTCAGCAGAATCATTACCTATAGACTATATTCAGACATTCACATAATATATTCAGCCCACTGAAACGTGTTAAATGAATTATTTTATTGTAACTGAAAAAAAAGTACACTGAACTGCCATTAATTTAGTTTCAACTCACGACTTTTTCTGCATCACATTGTGATAGATGTTTATTCCGCATTAAAGGTTCATTAATCACATAAATATAAATGTTATGAAAATTAACAGTCACCAGGCCACACGTGAAGAAAAGATAGCAGGAAAATCACTTGTTTCACTGATTTAAAATGTTCACAGTTTTAGATTAGTTTGAGTTTTACTCTGCTTCAGTTGTCATGCATCTTCACGCCATCCTCACTTATCAAATAAAGGACCCGGATGTTCCTAACCTCCACAGCAGCAGATATACTGATATTAGAATTAAGTTTGCTTTACGCGACTGTAGCTGCAGTCTGCCATAACACTTTAAACTGTCTGACTGTCAACACCCTCGCTCTTATTTCTGAGTAACGTGGGGGAGGTTGATGTGTAAAACTCCCATACTGTTTTTTCTTTTGATATTTACTCAAGGCAGTGGCAATGTGTAAATCAATATTTATTACATGAACTACGTGATGTCTCGTGGTCAGTGGATTGCACACAAGCTAAAGAAACAGAGCGCCCAGAAAAGTATAAGACTGGAGTTCCCTTTTCCAAGACATCCCGCATTGCAACTGCAACTGCAACCACCTGATCATCACAACAAGGTAAGGTTTGGAATTCTTACCTTTCATCGAATAGCTTTAGAGGAGATCATCATTTTCATTATGTCTTCAATCATCCAAACTTGCTTATTCTAAGGCGCCTAATAATGGGGCCCGTTGTTAGATAAAGACCGATACATGGATCTAAACTGTAATTAACTCTTCTAATCATCTTACGATGGCATCAGGTCATTTCAATGCAGTTCTCTGTTTGACCAGTGGACTGTGGATTGAGATGTAAGCAATGTTTGTCTCGAGAGGTACAGTGTAAAAGATCATTTCCAGATTACAAGTGAAGAGAAATGCTGTTACTGAAACAGAAAAAGTGAAATCAGTCAAACCTGTGTAGACGTCACCAATCTGCTCATGAACTGGCTAGCCGTTATTCGACTTATCTGATCCTCAAATCAAAAGAAAACTTGTGCTGTACAGTGTTCATTTCTAACACTGTGTTTCTACATCCACAGTTAAAACAAAATGTGGACAACAAATAGGTTAGTACTTACTGTTGATATCAAAGGGTGATAAACAATTTAACCTTCAGTATAATACAATATAGTTGAAAAACTGAACTTTATAACCTTCATCGTTGCAGGATTTTGTTGTGTTCCGCCAAAGGAGGTCATCACTTTTTACCAGGTGTACCTATAAACTGAGAGTGTATTTCATAGGAACTGAAAACGTTTGGACACAATAAGAAATTTTAATACTCACTTGTTTTAGGAACTGATGTTACTTTTTCATGATTTTTAACCTTTTTATCTACAAATAGATCAATAATTGAGAATATAACCTGCAGATCAAATATAACTCTACATTCAGTTTGTTTGTGTACTTAGTCTTCAGCTTTGCTTAGACAGGCTCCCATAGAAGCCTTAGAGGCTTTTTCATTACCCCTGCACATTGTATGGATTTATTTGAACTTATTTTAAATATGTGTATGAAAATAAACAAACTAAACGTAACTAGTGAGTGTTTTTGTTTTTGTTTGCAGCCCTCTTGTGTCTTTGTCCTTCTAAGTTCACAATTGTGTTGTAGATGACTGTGATGATGCGTGCCCTTCTGCTGGACTGAGTTTAGTAGTCACAAGTTCCCAGGCTGATGTTGACTGATGCTGAGGTACTTTATGGAACAGCAAACAGCTTTTAACTGTCAGCCTGTATTTGTGGCTGAAACCCTCATGTGAATATTTAATTGTCAGGCAGCAGCTTTACAACTGGATGTCAGTCTCATCTTGAATTCTCAGTATTTTCATCTTCTTGGTTTGCTCTTTGTCTCTTTGTCTTCCTCATCAGAAAACCTGCACTTTCCTTGGTGGAAATCTGGCTTCAATCCCAAATGAAAAGGTGTACAGGTTCCTCAGAGAGCTTGTCTTTGAAGCAGCAAACTCACATCAGGAAACTTGGGTTGGAGGCTACGATGCAGTGAAGGTAGTGGGTTTGCTTGATAACAGGATTTGTTGCAACCTTATTGACATCAGCACCTTTTTTTTTCTTAACAGGAATTAGATCAGATCCCAGGACTGGGTCTGCTGAATGTAGTTTTTAATTGACCAGATGTGATGCACTGAGGCAGCTTCTGTAGGAAACTGTTATAAACAAAAAGAGGTAGCCTTCTAGGACCTGTCAGTATATTCAAAATTGTCGTAGGTATAGGAAAATGTGACCCTGAAAACTTGTTCTCTCTCAGGAGGGTGTGGCTGTGGAGTGATGGGAACATTTTGATTTCAACCTGTGGGCACCAAGGGAGCCCAACAACGAGGTGGAGAGCAATGTGGATGGAACAACCTCAGAGGGTACAAATTAATTATCTGTTGTTTTCATGTGATTGAGATTTTTCTGAGAAGCAATGTGGAGATCAGTTCATTATATAGACACATATTAGATTGATTCCATGGTCATTTTGGTCAAAGTTTGTGTTCAGTTATCAGCCGTTATAGCGGTAGTTCCTGAAGTGTTGTATTGTCGATTTTAACTTGCCTACAGGAAATGACTTTATCAATGACAGGAGCTGCCAGCAGCAGAAAACTTTCGTTTGTGTCAAAGACCCGTAACAATCCACTCTGTGTGCTGACGCATCTGACACGAGGATGCCACACCCCCATTGATGATGTCACTCACACCAGGATGTCAAGCCTCGATGACATCACATCTGGAAGAAATATTGATCAATCTGATTTATCTTAATCAATCTTATTTGTATCAATCAATCTGATTTATATTAACCAATCTGATTTATATCAATCAATCTGATTTCATGTAACTTAAATCAATAAACATGCATGCATAAGCAACGTGTCTCACCTGTTTATAAAACCATTTCATACCTAAGCTCAGTGTTTGAACATTGTCTGGTTCAACATATGATAAGCACTATTAAACCTAGAGCTGAAGTGATTGGATGATTTGTCAAGTAAACAACAGAAAATTAATGCAACTATTTTGATAATCAATTAATAATAGAATTAATTTGATGCCAAACCTTTCGTCTTGGAACCTTTCCCAGGGTTTGGATTTGATGCTTGTCTCTGTTTTATATTATTGTTAATTAAAGAGTTGGGGCAGAAAGTTACAAACTAATATTTTGAGATGTAATATGATGAAAGGACATTAGCAACCATCAGCCCAGACACTCAATTCAAATTTATAGTCACATTCAGCAAATGAAAAACACATGACCAACATGAATGAATCAGCTGTTTATTGAGAAGAAGAAATTATACAACAAATGTATCAGTGGGTTCTTATTTACAATAACTTAAACAGGGAACAACTATACACTAGATTCAGTTTCATTAAAGTTAGAACTTGGACTAAATTCAGTCAAAGGGATTGTGCAGTGTGGCAGAGCTTTGTGCTTTTACATCTTCCTGTTTTTGTGCTAATTTGGAATTGTGAATGGCTAAATCAACTGTCCTTCATTCAGTTTAATTGATTACAGTAAATTTGGGGTTTATTTCCACACAGGAACCTGTGACCCCGCAGCACCTTTGACTGATTAGCCCATAGGCTATATATAAAATTAACTAAAAACACAATGTAATATTATGATGCTATTGTTCTCTTAGAGTAAAACTGTTGATTGCTGCATATTTAATTTACCAGCTGCAAGTAGAGAATGTCAAGTTGATAACTTTTAATGATTTTGTTCTAGACCACAACATTTGACAAAGCTCAGCAAAGATAATGATATATGTTTGGAGGTGCTTTGTTTTATTCTCTCACCCAACACATAACAACAAATCACACAGAGAAGAGAGACATGAAGATTTACAAAAGGTCAGTGTTAGTTTATTGTTTTTTTAAATTTCTAAACTGTTGAAATTACAGAAAATGCTTTTATGTTCCTTCCTCTGAAGATCCTCAAACATGTCAGATGTCAGCAGGTTAAACGCAGCTGCAGTGAAATGTTTAGTGTAAAGTTTAGTAAAGGACTTTTTTCAGATGGTTACTGGTAGTTTGTGGGAGGATTGTCCTTCATCTGCTGTGACTCATTCCCCTGTTGTGGTATGCTTGGATTTGACTTATAAATACACTGTGTAGTAAGGATTCTCAGTGAAACAGTCCACATACACAAACAGCTTCTTTGTTTCGACCAATCAGAGGCGAGATAGGCGGAGCCGAGTCAGTCGACCAATCAGCGTTTTGCCTACAGACGTCGGCTTACGTGTGTCGTCATCGGAAGTGACTTGCTTGCACAGAGACACGGAAAAACAAAAGCTGAAAGAAGCGTTAAAAATATCGAATAAAACCAACGTTTGAGTCGTGGCTTCATCGCTTTGATTCCTCAGCACCGTGAGAAACATTATTACTGAACAAGTCTGGATGCTGAAACGACCTCTGGAGTTGCTTTTGTCGAACACGAGTGAGGCTGGAGGCTGAGCACACCGGCGGGTAAGGCTAACGAGCTAACTAATTAGCGGCTAACGTTAGCGTTGGTGGCCAGCGTTGGCATTAGCATTGCCCCTTCCTTTTAATACTATATGTTATCTCTATTTCCGTTGATAGTCGTTTTGATTACGTGGGTAAGACTGTTTCTGTGACTAAAGCCTCCCTGACAAGAGATGTTGGCCACTAACACGGACAGATGAAAACACAATGGCCATCTTTCGGTAGTCTGTTTACGCTAGACATTTTTTAACTAAATAACTAAGAATTCCAGCCATATAGAACTAATACCCGGAATGTTCTAAATAGCTTACATTCAATCGAAAACCAAGTACATACATTATGAACTTAAGTAAGGAAGTCAACATGATGTACACCTTGATGGGTGTCTGCTCAGCCATGTCGAAGTCATGCTAAATGTTAATATGCGAGTCGAGTCATGTAACCAAACACGAAACAGCAGAATTAAAATCAAACTTGTGCATAATTGTTTATATGTACAAAGGAATGACTCCGTTAATTTTGAACCAGGGTCATGTTTTTTTGGGAGTAAATGATTGATGGGGACAAAAGTCGTTGGAATCAGCAGAGTATTGATCAAGAACAGTGAAACCGGACACTGCGAACAGCTGCTGCAGTGTAAACAAACGGTGCACGCACCGTCTCAACTAGACATCATTGACGAAAATTGTAATTTAACGGAGCAGAACAATAGAGCTGCTGAGACACTGCTTGCCTTGGTCTGTTAGTTTGTTAGTTACCGTGTGGTACTTTTACTCATGTAAATGACCTGATTATTTCTTCCCCCAGTCATCCAATAACACAAGCCAACTAACCGAGGCAGTGGTATTCCAGCAGCTCCTGTGTTATGCCCAGTAAAATTACTGTTTTCATCTACCAGACAGCAATGCATGATGCTGGCCAAAAGGCAGCATATGCCAGCTAATGTAAACTCTGGTCAGTTTACATCTCTTTCTGGTCATTTTGCAGACATTTTGTGTCCCTTTGTAAGTTTGTGTTTCATCCTGGTCACTTTAAGTCTGTTTGTGAAAGTTTAGCATCACGTTGCGGTGTTTGTTTGTCTCTTTGTGGTTGTTTTACATTGTATTGTGTGTCTTTGTTTTTGTGCATCTCTGTATCTTTTGTGACAGTTTTTGATCATTTTACATTTCTGGGATATATTGCAGGTGAGGACCTGTTGGGCCTGTAAGTGATTGTAATCTGTCCGTGGCCATCCATTGATCTCTTGTTGTGTATATTAGTGATTAGTCATTTGTTTGTGGTGACTTAATTCAGCATAGTTTTGTGTTGAATACAGGCTTGAAAACTGTATTTTAATTCCATAATGTAAGAGGTGAGATTACGGTCAGAAATAATTATGTTAAAAGTAAAACTTTAAAGGTTGAATTTAAGCTTTGAAAGTGAACATTTGAGTTCCAAAATTATTTTTAAAATTAATTTTCTCTGAGATAAAGTCTTATTTTTATTTTTTCTTCAATATTCACCTCAAGGTTTTTTAGTGTTTAGTTTTCAGTGTCGTGTTCTCCTACACTTTTTAGGTTTTGGTTGTTGTTTATTGGGTTGTGCTTGTGCTTTGCAGGTGTACTTATTCAGCTGCTTCAGCCTGGAGGGAAACACCAGCTCTCACCTTGCAGACCAAAGAGGTATGTGTCCTTAAGATTATGCTTTCACATGTTTTGTTTGTCCAATCTGTGGTAATTAATTTACTATCATATGACAAACATCTTAGCTTATCACCCAATTAAATTATTCATGTAAATAAAAGTAAATGATTACTGAACAGTATTATATATATATATGTGCAGTATCGAATTCTTAGATGCATTGCAATGCGGATTCTGAATCGATTCACAAATGTCAAAAATCGATTTTCTAAGTGTTAATTGATAATGGGTAAGGATGATTTAACCCAGGGGTTGCCAACCTTTTTTTCTTGAAGTTAAACAAGCTGCCGCTAACATTAGCTCAGGTTGTTGCTAGATGCTTAGCTTGTTTTTAGGTTAGGATTCCTTCAGTGGTCATCGTTCAGGTGGTTTTTACTGGGAGCTGAATTATCTGCAGAGGTCTCATTAACCCCAAAACAAAACGGACCAAGTAATTAAAATCGGTAGAAACATTGAATAAAGCAGTTTCATATTTAAAAAATCAGTGTTTCTCTGCGATGCAGACACAGGATGTTGAGAGGGGCTGTTTGCTCAGCTTGTTTCTCTGTTTACTTAAAATCCAGATGTCAGATGGCAAAAGGGCAGATTGTTGGATGAGAGATAGGAGTCCACAGCCAAAAATATATCCTGGCCTGTTGTTGCTAGATTTGTAGACATAAGAATATCTTGTTTCAAGTCATCACCATCAATATACTGCACATAAACAATGAGCATGGATTCATCTGCCATTATTGTTGTTTCTTCCAGCTAAATGGCAAAGAGAACATTCCAAAGCTTCTCCATTTGATCAATTCTTTCTTTGACAGTGCTGTCAGAGAGTGGGACAGTTTTCACTTTATCAACCACCTGTGGTCCATACAGCCTCTCCACAATTCTCAGGCAGGCGGGTTTGATTAGCTGCTCTCCAATATTGTGTGGCTTTTTAGCCTTGGCAATTAACATCGAACAAATGATGCCTGTGGCCCTGTGTAAATCACTACCTGTTCTTTCAAAAGCTTTTCTGATGTCTGTGGATCTTCTTGATAGTGCCAGCTGGTTCTTCCTCTCAAAATATTCCGGACTTTCACCAATAGTCTCCTGGTGTTTTGTCTCCTGGTGTCGTTTCAGTTTGCCTGGCTTCATGTCATTAACTAGCTTCTCACCACAAATTACACATTCTCTCCAAAAGCTGTCTTGTCCTTCCATAAAACCAAAATCGAGGTAACTGTCAAGATATTGTCTTGTTTTCTTTTTTGATACCAATGAGTCATCGGCACTTGTACGTTTCTCAGACATGGTATTTTATTTATATGATGCCGAACAGAAGTTCAGAGGTCACAGAGGTGTCGGTAATAAGTAGGTTAATAAATTTAGATGTGGACAAAACATATGTTTTAATTTGATTTATACTGAATTTTGATTATCCAGTTGGGGGTGTTATTGGGATTGTTTAACCTCACAACCTCAGAGCAGACAAAGCTCTGCAGCCCCTGTGATCTCTGGCACCCCCCTGAGGGGTGCGGACCCCAGGTTGGGAACCATGGATTTAACTTAACTTAAGGCAAGTTAGATTTGTAGTAACTCTCCTGGCACAAATCCCAATTTCAGTAAAGTTGTTTTTGGCCGTGTCTGTCTCTACGACAGGGGCGTTGCTAGGCACAAAGCTCTACTGGGGCACAGGCCCCCCACCACTAAATTCACCTGTTGCTCAAGCGCAGTGACATGCACTGACGTACAGAATGTGCGCGTATAGTTTTTTGTAGTTACACTCTTGCTACAAGTTTGAGTAGAAATACATCTTTTCTCATCAGTATGCCGTACTTATCTGAATTAATGCAATAATAAATATTTTTTATTGTTGAGAATTAATTGTGGCATACTGGGGCACAGCCCACACAGGGCATACCCCAGTAAAAGTGTCTGCTGACGCTGATGCTCTACCGGGCTTTTGTGCTATGTTGCACACTTTGGAGCCAGGATACAACGTCCCATCTTGAAGATATTTTACTGACACAGTGATCCCAAACTCTACAGTGAGACCAAACTCAAAGTCATGGAATCACTGAAGAAAGTGCTATTAATGTTATTAACATTATTATGGATCATTACACACAGTGAGAAAAAAGAAATCCTGTATAGAAAGAAGATGCATCAGGATGCATTGATAATCGTTTTATCATCGAATCACAGCCCTCTGAATCGTAATCAAATTGTGAAACATGTTTTTTTTGGTCATCACAGCAAACAGAATGTCCATCTAAATATATGTTAATAGACGAAGGAAGGTATTTTTTACCTTGTAGCAGTCATCTTATATCTAAACTAGATTTTAACTTCTGTTTACCTTCACTGTTTACGTTTTATGCAAGTTTTGGTTATTGGCTATTAGTTTATTTCTTTTTCAAGTGTTTTTCTTTTGTTTTCCAGGTATACTTGTTCAGTTGCTGCAGCCTGGAGGGAAACACCAACTCTCACCTTACAGTCCAAAGAGGTATGTGTCCTAAAGATTTACCCAGTCTGTGTTAAATTATTATTATATGTATACAACTCCTTTCAGTTAAAAATGTGACCAAACTGTCATAGTATAGTATGCTGTTCAAAATGTGATTTAACATCTTAGTATAATATGTCGCCCAAAATGTCATTAAAAATGTCCTAGTATAGCATGTCGTCCAAAATGTGGTTAAAAACATCAAATTATAGTATGTCGTCCAAAATGTGGTTAAAAACATCAAAGTATAGTATGTCGTCCAAAATGTGACTAAAATGTCATAATCATAGTATATCATAGTATACAGTCCAAAATGTGATTTCAAAATGTAAAAAGAATTCAGTTCAATTCAGTTTTATTTATATAGCGCCAAATCACAACAGAAATTATCTCAAGGCACTTGGGTAGAAAATAGCGACAGGAGAACGTAGCATAGTGCAGATTCCTTGTAAAAATGTGAAGTGGTATCAATAATACAGAGGAGGTAATAATAGTAATGATAATTAAAGTCGTGAATGCAATAGTAGCAGTAATACAAGAGGCAGTACTAATAATTTCTAAACAAAACAACAGGAGGCTTGTCATCACAGATCAGACTCTACAGAAAGTGACAGAAGAGGAGAGAGAGAGAGGCAAAAGAACACAAACCTATGGGAAAGGGAAGATATTGAGTTAGTAATGTTGTGTATTTATGTATTTATGGGATATGAATCCATACTGAGAGAGCGAGAGAGAAAGAGAGGCTCAGTGCATCATGGAAAATCCCCTGGCAGACTAGGCGTCATAGTATAATATGCGGTCAAAAATCTGTTAAAAATGTCATAGTATAGTATGCCGTTAAAAATGGTTTAAAAAATGTCATATGTCAATGTATATATATATTGTCTAAAACCATCAAGAAATGTAATAGTATATTAAGGTGTCAAAAACCATAAAAAAATTTCATAGTAAGGCGTCAAAAACGTCATAATATAGTAAGGCATGTAAAACCATCAAATGTTGTGGTGTTGCTGTAATGTTAAATATTTATCCGTGTTTTCATGGTTAAATTGTCGATGAGGAATAGGTAGTAGTGTATTGATCATTTTCCTTTGTATGTTTCTCTTTGATTTCCTCCAGGTGTCACCACTTCATTCACCACATCGTCCACAATTGCCGAGATGTCATCCACGATCGCAGAGACATGGTCCATGATCGGAGAGACATTGTTGAGGATGAGGGAGGCATCGTCCACGATCAGAGACATTGTCCATGATCGCAGAGACCTTGTCAAAGATGAGAGAGACGTTGTCCATGATCAGAGACATTGTCCCATGCTTCGTAGAGACCTTGCGATAGAATCGGCGGAGACGGGGGTCACCGATTTGACGGCACTGCCCGCGATCATGGAGACATTGTCGATGATCACAGAGACACCGTCTATGATCTCAGAGACATCATCCACGATCACGACGACATTGTTCATGATCACAGAGACTTTGTCTATAATCTCAGAGACGTTGTCCGCGATCACAGAGACGTAGTCCACGATTACATAGACTCTTCGTACAGTAAGGAAGTTCTTTGAGACCAGGACAGAGGCCTCCAGGTAATTCACAAACTGTCTAACACAGAGTGCTGATATTAAACTGTTTATGTTCAGTGCCTGATCTTCAGTCTGAATGGTTCATTATTTGTTAAGAACAGTTAAAAGAAAAGGAGGAATTTAATGATAAAATGACATCTAATGTAAAGTATTGGGAAGATAATAACCAGTTATGCCTTGTTAGTAGTTATTTTTGATTAATGTAGTTTGGAAAAACCATGATTTTAAACAAATGTTCTGTGTGTTTCAGCTGAATTCACAGAAACAACAGGATCCACCAATGGTGAAGGTAAGAAAAGATTTTTATTTCTATAATAAACAGATCAATAAAATATTTCTGAAACCTCATATCAACAAACAATTTATTTAGTTTTATAAATATAATTAAGAAAGAAAGAGACACTTGAAATGTCTCAAATGTCACAGAGCTAAACCATGTAACAGAAGTACTAGAAGTAATCTGCAACATGAAAATAATCTATTAATAATCTGTATTAACAGAAGTAATGTAATTTAGAAGTAATTAATAATGTCAGAAGAAAGATGTAATAGTTATCTGTACTATAACAGATTATTTGCAGTAATTGAATGTAGTTTGCATCACTTAAAGTTACCTGTAAATTTAGAAATAATATTTAATATAAGAGTAATGGAAAAAGTGATCTAATATTCAAGGTTATACTAAAACTAATCAGTAATATAAAAGTGATACAGTAGTAATAGTAATCTAACATAAAGGTAAAAATGTCACAGTATAGTAAGGCATCAAAAACTGCCCAAAAATGCAAAATTGTCATAGCATAGTGTGGCTTAAAAAAGGTCAAAAAAATTCATAATATATTATGGTGTCAAAAATGGTCAAAAAATGTCATAGTATAGTATGGTGTCAAAAACGGTCAAAACATATACTATAATAAGGCGTCAAAATCCATCAAAAAATGTCATAGTAAGGGGTCAAAAATGGTCCAAAAATGTCATAGAATAGCAAGGGGTCAAAAACCATCAAAAAATGTCATAGTACAGTAAGGCGTCAAAAATGGTCAAAATATGTCAAAAAATGTCATAGTATAGTATGGCGTCAAAAACGGTCAAAAAATGTCATAGTATAGTATGGTGTCAAAAATGGTCAAAAAATGTCATAGTATAGTATGAGGTCAGAAACGGTCAAAATATGTCAAAAAATGTCAGTGTAGTATGGCGTCAAAAACCATCAAAAAATGTCATAGCATAGTAAGGCGTCAAAAACAGTCAAAAAATGTCATAGTATAGTATGAGGTCAAAAACGGTCAAAATATGTCAAAAAATGTCATAGTATAGTATGGTGTCAAAAATGGTCAAAAACAGTCAAAATATGTCAAAAAATGTCAGTATAGCAAGGCGTCAAAAACAGTCAAAAAAAGTCATAGTATAGTAAGGCGTCAAAAACCGTCATAAAATGTCATAATGTCAAAAATGTCAGAGTATAGTAAAGAGTCAAAAATGGTCCAAAAATGTCATAGTATAGTATGGTGTCAAAAACTGTCAAAAAATGTCATAGTACAGTATGGTGTCAAAAATGGTCAAAAAATGTTATAGTATAGTATGGCGTCAAAAACGGTATTTCAAAGATATTACTGTCATTAGCACATAAAAATTAAATTGTGTATCAGTTAAATGATTAGTCATTAGCCTGAATAGAAACTCATCATTTAATTTTATTTAGAAAGTTCATGCAGCAAACATGCAGTGTGTTGTTTATATTTTCAATGTCATGGATAAATAAATGTTCTGGGTTTTTTTGTTTTAAAAAGCGATTGGCAGTAGCAATTAGTTGTAGTTAGTAGTTGATTTGAAATTAATACTAATAAGTTAGTATGTCTGAAGGTTCTCAGTCATCCAGGTGCTTGAGTCAAAGGGAAGTGGACTTCTTTTGGGATCCTTGAAGATGTTTTGCCTCTTCAGTTGAAGAGGGCTTTTGAAGGTGAAATATCTTCAAGAAAACTAAAAGAAATCCAGTTACCTTTAAAGCTAGCACTTAAGAGTACCATGAGCTGGATGGCTGAGAACCTACAGAGACATAGTCATTTAGTAGTAGTATTACACTAGTAACTAACACATTGTTGTGTCTCTGCAGGAGGAGGAGGGGACATGTCAGCAGCTGAAGTTCTGGACCTGGAGAGGATGGAAGAAAATAAGAGTTATGAAGGTGTTCATGAAACAGCTACTCTTCATATTGAGCCAGACTGCTAGAGGACCTCCAGTATTAGTCTCCTGTTGTTCAAGTGGAGGTGCTTTGTCTCAGCTCCACACCCTCCTACCATGTCTGTCCTTAAGCTTAATGATAAACATGCTTTGTGCTCATAACCACATTATGTGTTTGGTGGGAGAATTAAACAAAGCGCCTCCTAGTGGTCAAACACTTGTCATTATCTTTGCTGTGGTTTGTTACATGTTGTCTGGAACAAAATCATTAAAAGTTTTAATTGAATTTCACGCCTATGTGTTACAAATAATTTTATTAGGCCAATATTCTCTACTTCTGCTGCTAAAGTGGATATGCAACAATTAAGGCATTTACAGGTCTTTCGCTTTACAGTTATTTACAGATATGTAAAGGTTTTAATATTTGCTGTGTGCAGCTATAAACATTTAAGAGTTTTATTCTTAACAGAGGTTTAAAATTCTGATTTACAGATAAGTAAAGGTTTTGTTACTCTGTTACACACATTTAATGGTTTTATTCTATATTTTATTACGATTACAGACATTAAAGAGTTTTATTCTTTACAGTTACAGATATTTAAATATTTTACTCTTAGTCTTATCTGCAGCTACATTGTGGAGCAATAGTAATTAAAATTAATATTGCAGGTTTTAAAGAAGAATAAACTCACACTGACCTTCTGTCAATCTTCATGTCTGTGTCTTCTCTCTGTGATTTGCTGGTTGAAATTCTGGTTGAGTCCTGTGACAAAAAATCAGAAACAACAAACATCAGCAACATTTGAACCATAAAAATAAAAGCACAGAGGGTTTCCTGGTAATGAAGTTCAAACTCTCAAAAAAGAGAGATATGTAAATTGATATAGTTAAAATTACTACACCAACTGATATCTTAAAACAATATTTTATTTGTATAAGTGATACTGATTTGTACAGTGTAGTCTAGTAAATGCACATCAGTAAAAACTTGTTTGTGATGTACTTTATCAATAAAAAAAATCAAACCTGATTTCTGATAATGTACAATCAAACTAAATAAAGATATTTCTCAATCTCAATTTAAAAAAATAAATCAATGTTTCTCTGCCATGTGGCTACAGGACGTTGAGAGCGGCTGTTCGCTCAGCTTGTTTCTCAGTTTACTTCAGATCCAGACATCTGATGACATAAATCCTTCATCTGGTTTAAGATTATAGTTGTAATGTTGTATAAAGTGATGGTGACTTGATCTGAAACATTAAAGTAGTTTGCTGAAAATGTTTTAATGTCCAGCCAACAGCCGGTGCTTATGGAAAACACTGCGGATTTGTTGTACCAAAACGCTCATGTGACAGCAAATGACAGGAACAAATAACAAGTAGCTGTAGTGGCTTGGGTGATTTCAGACGAAATGCTTCCTCTTAATGGTGTCGGATGAGTAGGCTTTCAAAGGCTCATGGAGTTTGTGGAAACTGAACACACTGTGCCTTCACAGAAGACCATCACTAGCCAGATTGAGAAAAAGTACAATGAGGCAGCTACAGTTCTAAAAAGGGAGGTAAAGTTGGTGCATCTGTACACTACACTGCAAAAAACATGACTCGACATGATGACATATTATTTTGGTTTGGGTGGAGGGCACGTGCTAACGATGACGCCACGACTAATCTACTTAAATTGGCTTGACCAAGACTGAAAGCAAAATCTTTAGGACACATACCTGTTTGGTCTGTGAGGTGACAGCTGGTGTTTTCCTCCAGGCTGCGGCAGCTGAACAAGCAGACCTGCAAAACACAAGAGCGACACTTGAAAAACTAATAAACTAACTAATAGCCAATAACCAAAACTTCCAAAAACTTAAAACAGTGTAGGCAAACATGGGGTAAAATCTAGTTTACATACAAGATGCCTGCTACAAGGTGTAAGAATACCTTCCTTTGTCGGTACAGTCTAGAAGAACATGATACTGAAAACTAAACACTAAAACCCTAACAATCACAATTATTTTATTTAAATAAGACTTTAATAACCTCTGAGAGAAAAGCAGTTACTAAATAACATTCAAATTTTGAAACCATAATTTTCACTTTCAAAGCCTAAACTCAGATGTTCAAATTTTAGTTTCAATACATTGACTTCTACAAGCTATCTCACCTCATACATTGTGGAGGGGCACAGAGTTAAAATCTAGTTTTCAAGCCTACATTTAACAAAGAACTCCAAGTATGAAGCCACCACAAACAAATTCACTACATAACAAGGGAACGATGGATAGCTATGGACAGATTACTACAAGGTACAGGCCCAGGAGGTCTTCACCTGCAAAGTATCCTGGAAATAAACGGGAAAAAAAGCCAAAGGAGGCGCAAAACAATCACAACCAGATGCTAAGCTGACACAGTGAAACGTGAAATGACCAAGAACGACACAAAAGCTGACCACAAGAAGATATGAAACAGCCAAGCAGCAACGCAAAGCAACCAGAGAGCAACACTGCCATGAGGAAAAAAAGCTTCAAAAACAAAAACAATCTCAATAAGATGCTTAACCCACACAGACAGACTTTAAATGACCAGAGGCCTGTACCACGGAGCAGGATTTGAATTTTGAACTTCAGGTTTAACTCTGGGTTTTCAGTCTTACGGTGGTTCACTTCTTATCAGGGTAAATCACTACGGTAACTGATGCTGAACGGCTAACCTGCTCTGGAGAGGATCAGATCAAAACCTGTCAACAGCCCAACTACTGACCAATCACATCACTGGAAAACTAGAGTCGTCATTTCTGCAGGATCCCAACAGGGACAGAGTTTAGAATAAAGTGACAAATGATAAAGATCAGTAGATATTTTTATAACTCTGTGGAATCGTTTTGTTCCAGTTTTTCCATATGTCCACAACAGAGCTTCTAACAAACGGAGAGCGAGTAAATCACACGAAATGATCACAGACTGACTGTTATATCTTCATTTTGATAGGACAAAGATGCTTTTATCCACACACTGTTGAATATTTCCCACCATTATAAATAAACATTTCAGTCTGATCGACCGCAGACATTAACTCTCTCCTCTGTACTTCAGCAGCAGAAACACTTTTTTTTTTTATCTGCATCACAACTCAGAATAAATCACCATCAGACTAAAGAGCAAAAACGCGCACTCTGTGAGAAACAATCATTTATTTACTCAGAGAGAGGTAAACAGACCGAGAGACACTCACTGAGTTATCGTCCGCCTATGTTGGTGGGCCAGAGCCCATGTGAGCGGGGCTTTAGTCACAGAAACACAAACACAGCCTTACCATGCAATAAAAAAACACTGGAAATGGATATAAAGCCAAAAGATAACAACAAAGGACAATGCTAATGCTAACGCTAGCCGCTAACTAGTTAGCCTTACCTTCTCGCCTCGTGTGTCTTCGGCGTCCAGCCTCACTCGTGTTCGATAAAAACAGCTCAAACGCTTGTTTTAACATCCAGCAATTAAGTTTCTCACAGTGCCAGCAGACCAAAGCGAGACTGAAGCGTTAGTTTTTACTCCATATTTTCACGACTTTTCCTCAGTTTGTTTGTTGACCGCTATGCTCTCCCTGCAGTCGGCCATAGCCAATGACGTCACACGCCAGCCAACGTCGGTAGACAAAACCCTGATTGGTCAGCTTATTCTGCTCCACCCATTTAGCTTCTGATTGGTCGAATCAGCGGAAGTTGTTCACTTAAAGTGCGGACTGAAAAGCGTGATCGAATAATACACCCACGGTTCAGAGAGAAGCTCTTATTGTTGAGGGATCTTGGGGTCCGGCAGAGTCGTTCGCGTCTATAAAGTATCGGTAGGTGTGCACACTGCACAGCCTGGTTCAACCTGGATAAAATCAGAATAAAAATTAGGTGTTGGGGTAACTGCCAACTCATCTGCCTTAGAACAAGGTCCAATATATAAAGGAACAATCATACTATTATTTAAAAATACACAGTAAAATCATCAACTACTACCGACTATCATCATCCTTACAATCTTAGTTAATGTGTTGACACAGGTTAGATTATCAAGATGAGAAAAATAACAGCCTCAATCCATCGAATCCAGTATTCTCCATGTAAATGGAGAATTAAAACTTTCCCTTAAAAGTGCACAAGAAAAATATTCTATGTCATACAGTGGATTGACAACAGCCACCTACACATTTTGAAGATTTGGTACTGTGAGGAATTCAGGATAAATCCACTTACCATTACATGCATCAAGGTCAAGCTTCTTTGTGTTCTTTGCCTTCCTACTTGCCTTCCTAATAAGTGAAGTGCTTTGTAAACATATGACAAAGACAGTAGATATAGACACATGTCAAAACAATACTTAAAATACTTTATTCTTTGCACTACTGGTGTTTGGTACCTGATGGCACACAGCCTAAAACACAAAACTCAATCTTGTGATTTTGGTGATTATGGCTCAAGTTTCCTGAACTTGGCTTTGTCTTCTGTAAATGTCATGCATAAAAGACCAAAGTTGCATTGTTCTCAAATTGCATTGCATTGCAACATTGTTGTACAATTTTGTGGTGTAGAAATCCCACTCCCTGCCCCCTCACAAAGTGTCTTCTGGATATGATTCACTGTGCAGGACTTTTAGCCTTAGTGTTCATTTTTGTAGTTTTTACTCTGTTGTGTAAACATAAGCACTCAAGGTGTTCCTGGCCATTACATTGGGCCTGTAGAAGAGTTTTAATAACTTAAGGCCTGTACACATGGCACTATGGCCCACTGGCTTTTCAAGCACTGGCTCAGCCACTATTAAATGTATCGCAGGAGGATAAAAACTATTCCCATACTACTCTAAAGAAACTGGTATCCAGATGTATTAGATATGTAACATGTTGCCAAAACCTTCTCAAATCCCTGTAACAGAAGGTGGGCTGAACAAAATACTTTATGCTTGTGGTTAATATCAAGACTAACAGTGTGCAGACATGCTAGGGGCCCCGTGAGTCCAGAGGACAAAACTGGTGGATGGATGAGAAATAGAGATAAAAGTCTGAATTACACTGGTGCAGTGGATATTTCAGGACTTCTCAGGCTCAACCTCTCTCAGTCTAAGCTGTACTGGATCAGTGCTGACATGCTAGATGTGCTGTGTCATGCTTGTGCAGTGTAGTACATTACATACAGTACTAAGTATTCGTATGTATTCTAGCTAGCATGCTAACTTGTGCATTCTTGTTAGCATTAAAGCATGAGAAAATTGACACTGCTCTCATGTCTCTATGCAAAATTAGTTTTCCAGACAGCTGGTGGAGACTGCAGTCATTAACGCACAGCTGCTGGTCACCCAGACATAGTTAAAGTACTTAATTAATCTACCTGCAAAACTGTTATTAAGTGCTATATGACAGCAGTTCTTGAAGATGTTTCATCAAAAAGCCTCTTCAGTTCTCTGCTTTCAGATGAGAGGAGAAATGTCTTCAAGAACCTTTAGCAAGTTCAGTTGCCTTCAGGTAGCACTTAATAATAATACCATGACTTAGGTGACTGGGAGTCTTGACTGACACACTGTAAAATTGTTATATTCTCATTTCTGTATGAGTGTGGGTTAAGCAAACTAGATATAACAGTTAACTGGTGAGTTTTACTGGTGTTGGTGGGTGTATCTTTTTAACTTAAGACAGAGCCAGACTAGCTCTTTCCCCCTGGCGAGGCTAATAGGATCTTGGCTTTGGCTCCCTGGTTAATGCAGAGACATGAGAGTGCCATCAAGGTTCTCATCTAACTCTTAGCAAGAACATGAAAAAGCATATATCCAAAAAGGTTGCACTATTATTTTAAAGAATAAATTAGGATTTTTTCAAGTCTACCTTAAAACAATACTTGCATGCCATATGAGAAGTAACAGAGTCATTGGCTGCTATAGTCATTCCTTAACTGATAAGACTGTGGCTTACAGTAGAGGGAGATGACTTACAGCTCTGCTTACATGTTAATAATTTTCTGTTTCAAAAAATGTAAAATTGCATGTCAGTACCATCTGAGAAAATGGTCCACAACAGCAATGATGTCATCATCACTGTCAAAATGGCGACCACTGAGCTCCCTCTTCATCTTGGAGCTGATGTGAATTTTCTCTGTTTTCTCTGTTATTTTCAAACGTGTACCTTTGACTTATCCTTTACTCTGAAAGTACAGTACAGCTGGTTGTCATAATTAGATAATGCGCCTCAAAAACTGAAGCGTTGAGCCAGGAGAAAGTCTGATGCTAGGTGTAACAGTCATTGGATCACCAGAGTTGTTTGATTCATTCTTCGGCGATCACAAAGGTCTGTACCAAACGTCGTGGCAACTGATCCAATCTGTGTCAAGACTGAGACCAAAGTGTTGGAGCAACAGACCAACTGGCATTAGCATCCCTATAGCACCAGGCCCCTAGCATGGCTAAAAACCCAGCAAGCATTTAATTATTGCACATAACCTCAAATTTAGCACTGGCTTTGCAGTCAAAGACCTGTGATTTCATAACATTTCAAAGTGTGCATACACAGACATGGCACGTACAGAAGTAATAAAATATTATTTATAAAACACAGAAGGGTATAAAATTAAAAACAGTTGGTGCTGTGAATGTGCCGAGGGGTTTAGTGTTAAGTTTCTTTTAGGTAGGAGTGTATTTACACACCTTTCTCAGGCTATTTTCAGTCATTCATTTAACTGCTGTCCTGTCTTTCAGCCATTTTCCTTCTCAGTTTCCCCTCTGATTTATTTGATTTGGCGAGCATCTTCTCCATCGCCTCTCCATCGCCTCTCCATCTTGAACATTTCACTTGTGTGTGTGTCCGTTTCTGATGCTCTTCCTCTCTCTGTCTTATCACACCTTGGTGTTTTTAAAGTACATATACCCTGTTGTGGAAGTGTATTGTATGGGGGAGGAGAATATTCCTTGCTATTTCTCATCCCCCATTCCTTATTCCTTCATTTCTGTAGTCCATCCTTCTGTCAAAGTCCAGTTGCAGAGGATCTTCTCTTAAACCATTTATACCCTATAATTGCCCTTTTCTCTGCCCAGGTCTCCATCTTTCTAAACCTCTATGGTCTTGAAATATATCCTGGCATAGATTGAATCCAGTTGGCTGTGCAGGGCGTGGAAGGAGGGTCTCTTGGACGGCTCAGCAGCCCAGCAGTCCATCATGATGCGGTAAATATTCTGAGGACAGCGGGTCGGACAGGGCAGCCGAAACCCAGACGACAGCAGATCCAACACCTCCTTGTTGCTTTTTCCTAAAGTAGATTAAAAAAGCATGAGCATTAAAGAAGTTTGCTCTCTTTTTTACCTTTTTCTTTTACGGTGTTCAGAGGACTGCAGTGTGCGGATAGATAGCATCCACAATGATTATAACATCAAGAAATGCTGCAAAAGTCAACATCATTCTTGCAACATATTGAGTCTAGATATTCCGTTATCTTGAAAGATCATGATATGATTAGTCATGAGTTTAAAAACTGCTTAAACGATGAAGCTGATGCAACTCAAAATGTTTCATTATGTCAACAAATCCCCTGAAAAGACCAAAATGAAAACCAAAATCTCTTGGTCTGAATTTTTTTAGCAAACATTTTCCAGCAGGAAGAAAGAGACTTTTTTCAGAGGTGGTTTAATCCAGGTTTGATGCTCTAGTGAGTATTTCTGGCAGCAGGATGGTATTTCAGACTTTGGATATTTTTCATTGTATTGATGGTTTTACTCTATTCCTGGGATTAGATGACAATAAGACAAAATCGAATTTCTCCAGCCTTACCTTTTTAGATGTCCCTTTTTTAAATGAAGTGCAACACATTTGTGCATGTCTTGAATTTCTAAGCTTAATAAATTCACCATAGTAATACAGTAACTCATACACTGAACACTATCAAGCAAATTTGACTCCAAAATAAGATAAAAGAGGATGAAGAGATAAGAAGCAAGTATTTACATGCTCCAACATATATATCATAAGACTGCCCATTTGGATGTAGGTAACTGCACTTTCCAGTAACATTACTTCTCTGCATTAACTAACAGAATAGCACTGCAGCAGTACCCATATTGGAAACAGTACAACCATTTGCATACCTAATACCTCCATTGTATTCTTACAACCATGAATCCATTATGTAGCTGTGAGAGTTGTGCAGACATCCGATCTTTCCCAGTGGTCAATAAACAGGTTAACACACTGGAATCAATTTGCAACAAAAGGCAACATATATACTGTATATTCTGTTTTTAAAAGTAACAGTATACCTTCATAAGGCATTTTGCCACGTGACATCATCTCATACAGCAGCACGCCAAACGACCAAACATCGGACTTTACAGAGAACCTCTGGTAAATGGCCGCCTCAGGAGCCGTCCACCGCACCGGGATCTTTGTGCTTCGACTGGCTGTATAAACACTGTCCTGGTGAGGGAGAACATAAAGGGTTAACTAGATGTATATGCACACTTTAACTTTAATGGTGCACTTTTTAGCCTTTTGTGTTTCTCAAATTGAAGACTACATTTCCCATCAACCCCCACTTGATGTGGTTACCCTTATGATGCTGTCTCTCATCACTGTTTTGTGTAAATAACAATCCAGCTGAAAGAAAATGTCTTTGGCCGGGTGAAGTCTTTGAATAACTCATTTGCTAAAATGCATTGCATCATTTTTTTCTGATCACTCGGAAAAGCAGAAACTTTAATGTGTGCAACAGCTCTAGTCTGAACAGATTTAACTGACTTCATCAGTCTGACACAGGTGAAAAGACCAACGTGTTGGTCCTAACACAATGGAAAAAAACTGTTCATGACTCTTAAAAACAGCCAGTGTGTATTCATACAAGTTATTTAACTTTAAATAGAAGAATTAGTAGAAAACAACATGAAAACAAGATAAATCAGTGCATTTCTTGCAAAATAAAAACTGCTCTTGTGAAAAACTGTGACTTCTTTACAAGTAGTGACAGTCTTAATGGAGTGTCTAATTTATTTACAGTAAATATTATTGTAAGTATTGAGGTAATGATGTCCTCATGTTTGAATGATACACAGAACATTAAACTGTCTCTGTCTTTACTAATATAAAGTATTACAGGCTCTGTAAGAGTAAAATATTTTATTACACACAAACAAATTACACAGATATGAGAGCTGCAGCTGTTGTTTTTAACTGTATACTGAGCAGACGGAAGGAGGGAGGAGTGATATTAAGTATTCATGAGTTTACACAGGAACAACAAAGCACACTATATACATATTTAAAAAGAACAACAGATAAATAACTGGTGTTATTCTAAAATAAGAAAATGGTTCAACACAGATGAGACAACAAATTTAACCCCCCTCTCCCTTTCTTCCTCTCTCACACCGACACACACACACTCCCCACCGCCTTACCTTAATAATCCGAGCCAGTCCGAAGTCGGCCACCTTGCAGACCAGATCGTCTCCCACCAGGATGTTCCTGGCAGCCAGGTCTCTGTGGACGATGTTTCTGTCCTCCAGGTAGGCCATGCCCTCTGCGATCTGACTGCCCATGTAGATCAGATGAGCTGAAGTCAGCACCTGGCCTTCAGCCGCTGAGAACACACACACACATTCAGACAAACAAGAAAGAACAGCAGGCATTTGTCTTTCAGGCAGGTCAGGTGTTCTATGACTGAGCAGGTTTTCAATAACCCACATGATGCCTGAGTCTTGATGCACAGATAACAAAACAATACTTTTCAACAAACCTTTTTTAGAAGGATAACTGTGGTATGTTTTAACCTGGGCCTTATTTTCCCATGTTTTTGGGTGTAAATGACTGATAGGGACAAAAATCTTTGGGATCAGTGCAGTAAGAACAGTATACCCAGACATTACAATCAACTGCTGAAATGCAAACAAACGGTGCAATAGTCTATGTCAAAGTACGTCCACCAAAGTGCTTGTTTTTGCCACTAACACGCTCAGTGTCTGACAACATTATGGAGAGGATTCTTACAGAGATTTAGTTTAATCAGAAACATCACTACCAGACTCCACTGACAAAAACAGCCTCATCTGTTATATTATTTGTGTGACTGTGTTATCCTTATTAATTCATAATAATAATAACAACAATCTGAGTGTGACTTTAAAGCACCTTTACACTGTACAAGAGCTACATGTCATCAAACACTAGGAGTGCATTCCTCTTACACAACTGAAGGCACATTCAGAGCTACAGCACAAGTCTTTAGTGTTTTATTTAGAGCCTCTCATTCCCAGAAACTGGGCCATGAACGAATGGCATATTTTATTCCTCTCGTTCTAACGTGTTGCAAGTAGTGACTGACTCTCATAAACCTAAATGTTTATTGCTGCACAGAGAAGCAAATGGATGTCACATCATTGGAGGAATCACATCGCATTGTTCTCCTCCTATTGGCAATAAGCAGCTGTAGAACTAAACTGGTTGCTGAGGATACGATTTGCACGAGAAAGCACGTAACAACAGTAGAAATGGTTCTGCTATTTTTATTGTTACTGTGACACAGGAGGCTGATAATGATGGCAGATCCTTTTTTCGCCATGGTAAGGAGGAAATATGATTACTGGCAAATGTAAACATTTCTATTTCCTTGTATGTGTGAAGTACAGTGGGAGCTAACAGTATGCAGAGGGCAGATAAGTACAGTAATGACATGCAGACACACACAGCATCTACTGGTGTGAGAAACATCTGAGTCAAAGCCCTCACACTCACTAACTAAGACTCCCTGTGATTAAAGCCTTTTGTAAAACGTCAGAACAATATTTCTCTGCCAGAACGCAGATTATAATTCCATTTGCTTTGGATTTAAGGGGAAGAGATTTAACGTCACTTGGCCTAAATACTGTTTCAGAGGGCTCGCCAAAAAAATGTCTGAGGTAAGGACTGAAATTCTCAAACCCAAGAAAAGCAAAATTGACTTTCTGTTCTAAATCTCTTTGCATATTAAAGCGACAGTGGAGTCTGCTCTTTCAGAGAGCGCCTGTGTGATGTTTCCAAACAGGAAATAAATCACAACAAAGCACTTGTTGTTGATAAGGAGTTGAAAGTTAAATGTAAATATCAGAAGTATTGTAAGTCTTGTGACACTGGCTCAGATATGTGTGCAACCCGAGCTCATTTATGTTGTGTTTGAACACTCACAGGCGAGGTACGACTTGAGGCTTCCTTTGCTCATGAGTTCAGTCACGATGTAGACCGGCTCTCCTCTGGAGCACATGGCCAACAGCTGGATCAGCTTTGGGTGATGGAGGCTCTTCAGCGCCTGAACCTCCTTCACAAACTCGTCCTGCTTTGTGTCCTCTGGAGGAGGAGAAACAGAAAGCTTGGTGAGTTCACTCTCATTCATTTCTCAATTCTTTAAGTTTTTGTTTTATTTGTAAGCAAACAAAAGTTAATTCGAGTTTTTAGTTTATTTATTTGAGATTTCTGTGTTTTATGTGCATCTTTGGTGTCAAAGTAACATGTTAAATGAAATTTCTTTTAAACTCTGCATGTTTAGATGTTGTTATCGCCCCCCGTTGATCAGTGGAACGCCACAAAACCATCGGCAGCAATGTGATCAATCTCAGTGACCCCATGTTGCAGCCATGCATGTGTGTACTCATGAACAAGATCCAAACAAAACACTGCAGCTTTTCCTTCCCTCTCAAACTTTTATAACATCCACCTGCCTTTCTCTGTCCATTCAAAAATTTAGAACTACATTCACCCCTCCCTCCATTTGATACTGAAATACCTCAGAGTCACTGTTCTCCACTCCTCTCGTCATGTTTTTGTCCCTCCCGTGCATCCCTCCATCTGTTTATTTTTAGTTTTAGCCTCTGAGCCTCCTGAGTGAACCACATTTTTTTGTTGCTGTACTCCAGCGCGGTTCTTGGTATCACAAACCTGCGAGGCCACATTCCAGGTGTGATACTTTATATCATGTCCTGTGTTGAACTGGGATAATTCCTCTGTTTACCTTTCATGTGTCGGGACAGGAAAACAAATGCCATTACAACTTTACTAAGCTGTAAAGTCCTGACTCAGGGAAATATAAACGGCTATTGAGTGTGCCAGAACCTGATAAACAGTTAACTGGACTTCTGGTTCATATTTTACCTTCTCAGCAGCACCTGTAGGAACACACCCATGCCTGCACAGCCCACTGAGGTTTTTGTTGAGACTGCTATTGTCAGTCTGCACACAGCCTTACAGAGTAATCTGAAACCAGGCTACAAATTTTTTTTGACAGGGAAATTCCCCAGGGAACCATTTAATCTCCAGATAAACAGTATTTCAAACACCATCTTCAGTCACATGATTTACTCACTTCACAGTTTCTCTCTGCATTCGTACCTTGTTTCAGCATCTTTATGGCCACCTTCTTGTTCTCTGTGGTCCACAGAGCCTCCCACACCTCTCCAAAGTGTCCCTCTCCCAGTTTCTTGTGGAGTTTGAACTCCTCTCGGGGTCTCTCCCATGGCTCCATGTCGAACAGTTCCCGCTGCACAGAGATGACGACAGGGTGAGTCCAGACAACTTTCACATCAAACACTTCAAAACAAGTGGACTGACAATTCTGCAGAGACATTTTCTAACACTGAAGGACTGTGCATCTGAAATATTGTTTGATCCATCAGTTTTACAATAAGTCCTGACTCTGCACAACACAAGATGCTGAGACGCACAAACAGGTTGGAGTTGCTTAGTTGCAGAATTCGCTTGATCCCTGTGTGATATTAGACCGGTCGCTGGGCAAAGCTTGGATACTAACTGGAAAAATGTTGTTTCAGACCAAAGGAGGTGTAGTGCAACAAAGACAGATGAAAATGTGTTTTAAGTAACAGCAAAGTGCATCTTTGATTGTGGATAAAAAAAGAGTACAATGTGTTGACATTAAAAAACATATTCCCTCAACACTGACGGTTGGTTTTCTTTCCATGCAGTGTGTTTTTCTTGAACGCTGGCTGTGTGGTTCTGTGACTGACTATTTTTTGTTCTCAGGTCTATCCTGAGCGAATCACGCTGACAGAAGACACAGCCAGGAGAGAAATCTTCTTCTTTTTTTTTCAGATTTGATGCAGGTGCAGACAGATTTTCCTTTAGATGACGTATCAACAGATCGTCAGCACTGTGTAAGGCGAGTGAAAGATGAATGAAAGGATGAATGAATGAACCAATGAATGAAGAAAGGAATAAATGGACAATGTGAGGCTTAAAAAAACAGCACATGAATTCATTATTTTATGATAAATTTATTCTCATCAACAATCAGGTGCTACAAAACATTTTGTTCTATTGATCAAGTGCTTTGATAAACATAAAATGAAATGAAGAGATCAATGAAATGATTGGTTAAATAACATGATGAAACATGATTTATAAATTAACAGTCAAATAACAATTATTCATATATAAATAAGAGACTACAAATCAACTTCAGTTCATCTTCATATTAAAAAAATGTAAAATGTTGCCCTCTGTGTTGCCTCAGCATTGTTGCTTCAACACATTCACATTCTGAAACTCCAAAAAAACTGAAATAAAAAAGGATGTTCAAATTGAAATAAATGACCTGCTACGACAGAGCCCGTTATTTTACAGAGAAAACAATGAAAATGTTTCTTATATACTTTAAAACATTTTCTGTTTTCCTCATCATCAGAACAAATTATGGCACGTTTTAAAAGATGGCAACATGAAGGTTTTATTAATCCCACTTGATTAAAATGTCGTCTCCCACTAATCGCTTTTAAGCTTGACAAACTTAACCACTTGAGCTTTAACACAGTCCACTGACCACTTTATTGGACATATAAACACACAAGATAAATCTGCTTTTAGGAACTAAAAGCTAACAGATGAATCAGCTCAAATATCGTCATCACTTTTTTATTGACCGCTTTCTTGCTGTCACCAGAAACAAGATCTCTGCCAAGCTGATAAAAAGTGATTGAAAGTGTATACAGTGGCCTTTCCATGGGCAGAACATTTAACTGTGGAAGATTTAGACTAAATGTCCTGTGAATGCTTCCCCATTTTCTAGTGTATGATCATCCCTGTGTTTCCAGAGCCATAAGATCAAAAACTAAGATGCACCACATCTTCACATAGCACATTGATGATTTTGTTTTCTCGCAGATTGCTCTGAGACCCAATATGAAATATGTCAAACTCCAAAATGCCAGTAGTGGTCGAGATGATGTTTGGGATTTGAAGACGCAACTAAAGACTGTAATAATAAAGTCACGAGATCCCCAAAATGTCTCTCTCAAAATCAGATCAGTAACAGCTGCAGAGGAGAGCAGGAATATAAATGGAATGCATAAAAATTACCAATAATTGAATGTAAAATAGATTTATCCTGATGCTTGCTGTTTCGCTATGTTTCATAATATCTTTAAAAGAAATGGTTTAAGTAAAAAATCCTTCAATGAAATGAGGAGGGAAAAATGATTGAAATGAGAACAAATGCAAGTGTGTGTGTGTTGTATGTTAGCATGCTGAATAGAAGCACATTGTCTTCACCTAGAAAAAAACGACAAGTTACATTTTCAGATGAGGACACTGACCTCATCATGTTTTTGGTATCATTTGAGCTTTGAGTGGAGCTTTTTAGCACCCGCCAGAAAAAGTAGCTCCACCCAACCATTTATCTCTTAGAACCAAATTCTAGTATTTGCATACGGTAGTGGATGGGTGCATTCATTGCACTTACTTCTGCCTGTTTTCTGGATTGGTTAAGGATCTGTGATACATTTAGATGGAAATTTAGGAGATAGAGATGATGATATTGGTTACTCAGAAATCTTAGGTCTTTTGTTCAGGTTTCCTCTGTTTCTGCTGGTACACAGGCATTTAAGCATGATAAAATGTCTGTGGCAACAGAGCTGAAATTCCTACTGTATGTAGGTCACAGAAGAGGGCAAAGGTTTAATACCTGAGCTCACAATTATGTTACATTTTTCAAAGATAAGGTTCCATTTTTCCTGGGAGTGCAAAAAGCTCTGGGTACATGTGCTGAATCTGTGTTTACTGCTTGTGTGTTTATGCCCCAGTGTGTCCGTGGCCTCAGACTCAGCCCTCCCCTGGAAGGAAGAGAGAAGAGGGAGGAGTCACTGAGTGGCCTGATAGAGAAGAAATCTCTATTTTATGTTTTCCAAACACTTTTCATCCACGGGAAAAGCTGCAACTTGATGCTCGCTCTCTCTTATCTCTAAATGTTGTGTAATGGTGTTTACCATTCACGCCACTCAGGCACCGTAGAAAGTGCCACTCTCTCAAAACACGACGAGGGTGCTGTTGGTGGTTTCTCGATTTGCAGTGAAAAGTCTCCAGATACTTGAAACCTCGGTGAGCCTGTCTGGCCGCCTCGCCGGCTCGAACTGATGAGCCATGAATAAAGAATACAGCTCGCTGGGGTTTAATTGCTGTGCAGCAGAGATAGCACGGTAATTACAGCAGGGCCACGTGACTTTATTCTAAAACTGTTCCAAATATTTTACCTCTGGCTATCACTCTCCAAATATATTTGCCTCTCTCGGTATTAATTAATGCAGATAAAGCATAAGACAGGCACAATTCCCGCCGTAACGTTAAATAATAGGAAAGAAAACCAAGAGCTTTGTTGTACTTTAGTCTCAGATTCAGACAAAAGCTGCTCAAATTAAGATACTGGAATAATCTGAACAGTAAAACTGACTTTTGTTGCCTGAATATTGGTTTGAATTATCAGCCCCAGGAACTGCTCATCAGAAGCTATTGAGTCATTACGCCTGCTCATTGAGAAATACTACAACTACTACTACTACTACTACAGCAGGTTTTTATTTTTACAGCAACCATCGATCACTGTGTGTCACCATCAGCAGGCTGTGAGGAGGATACGTATATAAGTTGTTGGACTGATTCAATTGTTAAATAATGAGTCAACTAAATAAAAGTCTCATGTTGTGATTTTACATTAATTCATAATATGTAACCAGTACACTGTAGTCAATTAAACCTAAAGCTGACACTCTTCATTTTAGTTCAGTTAATATATATATATATATATATATTTGTACTATTATCATTAACACATGTACATCTGTCTGCCTTCGATCTGTTTCTGTGCTGCTGTAATTTCTGTCCTTGGGATCAATAAAGCTACACCCGCCTTATAAATCTGTCTGTGTTTTAAAATGTTCAGGTGAGGGCGTTGGAAACTACCGTTGATCAGCATTTACAGACACAAACATGGTATGAATGACAGACTCGTGTCCGCCGCGCGCACGCTCGTACTTTTATCTTTGTGAGGACCAGTCCAATTTTTGGACATTTAACGTGAAGACATTTTGTTTGACCTCATTGCAAAGTGTTTACTTATTATTTACTAACAATAGTTTGTCAGGGTGATAAATGTGAAACACCACAAAGTGGAAGGGAGCTCTGCACTGATGAACCTACAGAGATTACCAGCTGAATCTGCAGCTTACAGTGAGTTTCAGCTCAAAAGAGCTAGTGTCCACCACCTGCTGAGCAGCTAACAGCAGCAGACTCAGTCAGGAGAGCAGCAGAACATAGCAGAAGGTGGCAGCTAAAGAGCCTGATATTTCCCTCAGGGAGGTGGTGGAGTAAAAAACAGAGCTAGAACAGAGGGAGTACTGGACTTAGATTCATCACCACTCCACAGGAATGACTTATGTTGTTCTGTAACTGCTGGATGTTGCGAGGCCAGCAACAGTGCCTTATTTATACATCCACCAGACACAGCAACATTATTCATTTGTCGTCGTGTTTCTGTCACGACAAATACAAGTCCAGTATTCAGTCCTCCTTGCGTGAACGCCCGCCTGTGTGTTCACCATCTGGTCTCTAACGCCTGTCTGCTGTCTGGAAGGAGCAGGTAGTGTTGCTGAAAACAGTTACCGCTGTGAAAGTGCAAATAAGGTGGACAATAGCGCTGAGAGTCAACCAAAACACCAAAACTTGTGAGCATCACTACAAGCAACTCCTTCCACATTACAGAGTCATCTGATCCGTTGTTAATGAAATATTGATTAATGCAGCTTTTAAAGTTCGAGGCGAGTAGGGGAAACGTGACTACAACCACGGCCCTCAAGGATAAGGTAAGTGTTTTAAGGCCTCAGGTCCTATTTGCTGGGCGAGGGCTCGCCCAGGAGGCAGCCCCAGGCCGCGGGGTTTTTCTGATAGTAGGAGATGAGCTCCCCCAGCGTGATGGCGAGATCTTATCTGAGACGGGCGGTATGCGCCCATGGTGGAGCGCTGATCCTGAAGTGGTAGACTTTCCCGTCCGGCTGTGGAGGGAGAGAGAGTGATTGTTATCAAATGTTGTGTGTTTTAAAAATGCACAGTCACTGATCAATAGATATTTATATTTTAAGCAGAAATAAATTGACTGACTGCTACTGAAATCTAATTATTATTATCATTCATTTTAGTTTGAGACTAAGATGTATTCCTGAGCTGAGGGGAGTGGAGCTTTCGGGCTGAAATGGCAGCAGGACAGACATGTTAGGGACAGGTTTGTCAGCAGATCTACAGTAGAAATATCCGACATGCAGACAGACAGAGGAGATAAAGGAGGCAATGTTGTTCCACCTATGGCTGCTTCCCAGATTCTGAGTGGGATGCAGATCAAAATGGTTTTCAGGATACGTAGGTTACAGACAGGTATGAAGGCGCAACCAAGAAATCTACTGATGAAAAAATCTCCATTGGTAAACACATCCAATATTATCTGAGCTTTAAAGGGTCATAGTGAAGAAAATATTTTGGCTTGTTTTGTATCCAGCACCTTCTTGTTTGGTGCTAATTGTGCTGTAGTATAAACTCTGTCCGTAAATATAACCTTGAGAGCTACAACACTAATACGCCACAATCATATTACTCCGTTTCAACCTAAATGACTTGATCTGCAAAAACTAAGACTGCCTTGTTGCACTTTTTCTTAATTTAACAAACTGCTGTATCAAGTGCATTAATATTACAGTGACTGCAGTCATTCAGATGAGGCAGCATGAGGGGTGGCTATTCCTGTTGTTGTCCTCTTTCTTTTATTATTTGTTTGTTTCTTTGGTTATTTGTATTTTCACTTGAAGAGAAGCTGCCAGATGTATCAAGATCAAGATGTGACTAGCTAAATCTGCTCAATAAATAAACTTAACACTATATCCAGCAACAAACTAAGACATATTCATCATGAAGACCATAAAGAGCTTCGGTATACAGTCTAAGTCCCGTGAAGAGTAGAAAACAAAAATTACAATACAGTGGCTTTAAATATCATCACCAAAGTTTCCTCTTTGGCTGCCTCAAGGGAAACTAGCTAAATGCAACTTACAGTCAGATATCAGCTGCAACCTGGAAACACACACACATGTAGACACTGACAGACAGACATATAAATCCTATAATTTACCTCTATGCAGAACATGCATGTTTTATGAAGCGTGTGAAGACAGAGAGACAGTAACCAGACAGGAAAACAAAAAATTGTGCCATAAAGCAGAGTAATTGAAGGTGTGGTGTGTGTTCTTCCCTCACACTTCATGCATGTATGCACACAGAGCTGATGATGGCTTCAGGCACACAGCACAGTGGGAAATTAAACGTGTAATTTATAGCATTTTCCCTGGGACCAAAGGACCTTGAAGACACGGGGTGGGGGGGTGGGGGCAGATAGAGGAGGGAAGTCATGGAAAGGATGAGAGGAAAAGATGAACAGAGAAGGTAAAGCCAGAGGATAACAAGAAAAGAAAGGACAAAGCAATGAGGACCACAGAGAGAGAGATCAGGTGATCGGGAGTGGAGAGAGGATAACAGAGGCTTGAAGCCACAAATCTCCTGACATCAGGAGCTCCACAGAGAATTGGCTGTGGGCCTATTCAGTGGAAAAAGAGTTGTGAGGATAACTGGCTTCAAAATGTAGGTTACATCAGAAAAGAAGACGAGCTACTAAACTCTCCTCACAAGCAAAAGAAAACTAACTGTCCAGACATTTTTAGTTTTGCATTACTCAGCTGTTATGCTCAGGTCTGTGCAACAACTGCACAAGATCATGCCTCAGTGTCAAGGATTAACTCCAGTATTTCTGGAATCTGGGAGTAAAACTTTTCTTTACGCTTTATAGTTTACTGTTAGATTTATTGATAGTATTGCACTCTTACTGCTAACAGAATGGAGTTGCTGGAACAACAATGCCTCAATCTGTGGTACTTATAAGTATAAAAAAAGGATGTGAACACTTCTTCCACCACTGAAAATCACACAATAACACAAACTAACTAACAGACCGAGGCAGTGGTGTTCCAGCAGCTACCGTGTTCTCCATGAGGTAAAATTACTGTTTTTGTCAATGGAGTCTGGTAGTGATATATAGTGATGTTTCTGCTTAAACAAAATGATCTTCCTTTAATAAAAAAGCTCTGTCTCTACAGGAATCCTTCCATAATGTTGTCAGACATTTATAATAATAGTCTGAGCCTGATGTGGACAGCAGGAAGCACCCTATTGCTTATCGCTCATTTTACACCCCCAAAACCACATGGGAAAATAAGGCCCAGGTCCAAAAATACCAGAGTTATCCTTGACGTTTTGAGCTGGAGCGAGGAGGAAATGATCTTAAACTATCCTGCTCTGTGGAAACAATATGCCCACCAACCATTTCTGTTTGTTTGCAGATTAAACAAACAAAATATAACATTCAATTAGTGAGCTTTGGAGGTGCTGAGGTGGCGATTCCCTGTGCCTCCAGCTACTGTGGCAGGCTGTTCTAATTATCTCCTAGCTCAATACTGAACACACTGACCTAATGAGACTGGAAATTGACTGCCCCATCGAATCCTCAAAAGAAAAAGATCACCATCCCATACATGTGTGGAAATATCTGGAGAGTTATTAGGATCTTCAAATAGCTAATTGCATCCTCACATTTTCAAACCCAGGAGGAACACACAGACCTATCAGTGAAACAAATGCATGACTCAACACAGGAGGGCCGGCTCCTCAGTTTGCCTACACCTGAAAGACAAGGGACGCTCCTTCAACCACAACAACATACATATTTTGGGCACAGGTGGTTTGAAAGAAGAGCGAAGAGAAACCATCCTTCAACAGAGGACGAGGTTGACGACAACACTTCTCCCCCATCTGTAATTCTGTCCTTTCATCGCCTCCCAGGAGGTTTAACAGCAGCTCCTTTTATACAGCCTGATCAAGGCAGGGATGCTGCCCTTCATTCAACCCTCCTTTGATAGAAAATATGTGCATTTCCCAAAAGTTGAACTACTGAAGATAAGTTTGTCATGTGCTTAAACTAGCAGCCTGAGACACATCAAAACCATCACCCCTGATCTCCAGATCAGCCGAGGGATGCTTTGCTTGCTCACTGCTGCTTGATGAACGGTCAAATAAAACCTCATGATTAACAAACATTTGGTACGCTGAATGAAACAGGGAAAACGAGAGAGTAAAGGTCGATGTGCTTCATCAGGTGCGACAATTTGTTGACTACATGCATAACACACCTGCTGGAAATCCACACACTATGGGTAAAGCTAAGCTAAAATCAGATGCTCTAATATAATCACAACCAAGATGATAAAGCACAAAGATAAAATAAACAGTCACACCTCTTGTTTAATTCAGTCAACACAGTTTCTGTTTCTATTTCATTCAATAACTGTTGTTAGACAGGTTAGGTGAGAGGTATCACTTCACTGACTCATGTCAGAAGCAGTAGACATATTTCAATAAAATAAACCGGTGTGGCAGTTACTCCTCTTATTTCTATAAATGTAAATGAATCATATTTAATTGTATCTATCCACCAAATACAGCAACACGAGCGGACGGGGATGCTGTTATTAGTCAACATCCAAATTGTGAAGCTTTAAAACGGACAACCTCCAACATGGCTGCCTGAGGGCATGCAGTGTCACCTCACGCCCTCTACAGCAGGAGCAGAAGAAATCGAAGGCAGGGAGATTAAGCTTGACAGTGGCCAGAGACCTTGAAAGACAAAAGGGCAGTGGAGACACAGAGGGGTGGTGGTGGGGTGGGTGGAGGACAGGAAAGACGAAGGGAGAAGGGAGGGAGAAATGCAAAGTAATGTGGACGGTTGTCTTCTCTTCAACAGTTGGTCCCACAGAAAGTGGTAAGGAAAAAGTTTAAAATTCTGATAATTTTCAAGATTTTCCTTTATACTGGTTGTTGGGACTAGCAATTTCAGTTAAATATATCATATAGCAGACAAACACAGTGATATATGAGAAAGGAAATGAAGTTTATAGGATTTATAGAAAGTACAATTCTTTAAATAAAAGTAGGTGCATAAATTTAAGTACCCTTGTTGTTTTATTGATTTAATACTCAGCACTAATTATTGGAACACAAATTTGTTTGGTAAGCTCACTGACCCTTGACCTACATACAGTTAGGTGAAGCCAAATCATGAGAAAGGAGAGTTTATATGTGCTAATTGCAAGTTGTTCTCTCGCATCTTCTCTGAAGAGTGCCAACATGGGAGCCTAAAACAACTGTCAAATGACCTGAAAGCAAGATTGTTCATCATGGTTTAGGGAAGGATTCAAAAAGCTCGCTTACAGAGATTTCCAGCTGTCAGTTTTCACTGTGAGAAACATAGTGAGGAAATGGGCACTACAGGCACAGTTCTGTAAAGGCCCGAGCAGGCCAAGAAAAATCTCAGATAAGCACAGGCGAAGGATGGTGAGAAGAGTCAAACTCAACTTCCACAGACCAGCTCCAAAGACCTGCAACATGATCTTACAGAGGTGTCACTGTGCATCGCTCAACTATTCAGCGCACTTTGCACAAGGTGATGTATGGGAGAGTAATGCGGAAGGCTTCTTCATGCACATGCCACAAACAGAGGCGCCTTGAGGTATGCAAGCAGCACATTTGGACAAACCAGCTTCATTTTGGAATAAGGCCAGTGGACTGATGAAACTAAAATTGAGTTATTTGGACATAACAGCAAGCGGTATGTATGGCGTGATGAAGAAATACAGCATTCCAAGATAAACACTTGCTACCCACAGTAAAATTTGGTGGTGGTTCCATCATGCTGTAGGGCTGTGTGGCCAGAGCAGGCATTGCAATCTTGTTAAAGTTGGAAGGCTCCATGGATTCCAAGTCAGTATCAGTAGATTCTTGTGGAACAATGTCAAGACCAGTGACAAAGTTGAAGTTGGGCGCTGGGCTGGATACTTCCAACAAGACAACGCACCCTAAACACTGCTCAAATTCTACTACATCTACAGAGGAACAAGGCCAACGTTCTGAATGGCCATCTCAGTCCCCAGACCTGAATATTATTATTGAAAATCTGTGGTGTGATTTAAAGCGGGCTGTCCATGCACGAAACCATCAAACCTGACTGAACTGGAGATGTTTTGTAAAGAAGAATCAAAATATTTCAACCAGAATCCAGACTCAGCCAGTTTTGTAGGAAGCGCTTAGAGCTGTTATTTGAGTACATACTGAATATTTATAATTTTCTGTTGGGGTGCCCAAATTTATGCACCCGCCTACTTTTTGTTTAAAGAATTATTGCATACCTCTCTTCTGTAAATCCTATAAACTTCATTTCACTTCTCATATATCATCAGTTTGTCTATATGACATATTTAACTGAAATTGTTAGATCCGAATAACCAGTGATTTATTAAGGAAAATCTTGAAATTTATCAGGGGTGCCCAAACTTTTTCATACCACTGTATAAATATTTGGTGTGCTGCTGATATCAGAGATTTAACTCCCTCCACCTCCTCCTGCCTCAGCATAAATTACACAGGAATTTCTTTTAATGTGTTGATGTTAGTTAAACGCTGAATATCCCAGGCTCTGCTTGTCTGAGTCGTGTTCGCTCAGATTTGTCCCAGCGCATCAAATGAGCAGAGCTACACGGCCAAACTAAAATACATAAACACTAAAAAAAAAAGAAAAGAAAAAGAGAGGAGTCTTGAAGATGGAGAGGGACGCTCCAGCTCTGACAGCATTTGGGGAGCCATTCCACTGGCCAGGGGAGGTCAGCACGATACGCGACCTTTCAGGGCTGATCAAAACCAGATGCACTGCCACATTCTGGACCGACTGGTTTCACCGTGAATACAGGCTGGTTAGGAGGGCAGGGCAGTGCAGTGGTAGAGGTGAGAGATAACCATGGCCTGGACCTGTAACGCCAGATTTTTCTTAGGATAGAGTGAAGCAGCACAACTGGAGGACAGATGCAACATGGTCAGAGAAGGTGACTTTCTCGTGACTTTGGTTGGGCTGAGAGATGAAGAGGTAATTTTGATGTTGACTGCAGAGACCGTGGGTCATCTGAGGAACGACAGGCACGGGTTGGGAGAGACTATACCTGCTTCTGTGGGAAATACATTGATGAAGCCAGATACCGACTGAGGTCTACTTGAGATAGACAGAAGGAGGAAGAGGAGGACTGTGAGTGCTGTAAACCATCAATACACATGATAGCTGAAGATCTCTTTCTGCATCTGTTAAACAGGATCATTTATTGTGCAGGAGAAGCTTTGTCTTGAGAGAACGAGCGACAGAAACATCTTCAGGGAGAAAATGAAATAAGCTTCAATTCTCACTACTGTATTTATTGTCAGTGGTTTGGAAGCAACACCAGATTTTTAGTGATATTTCAACCAATATCTGAGGACTGGAACGGTTGTTTGCTTGTGTTGCCAGACACTGTTGATCAGCTTTTTAGACTGCACCCTAGTAGGTAGTTTTCAAAACTAAGTTTGATTGTTAAGTTATTTAGTCAATAATATTTAATGTTACAGAGGAATATGAAGATTTGAGCACTAAAGGGAAAAGAAAAAGAAGGTGTGACTGCAAGGATGAATAGTCAGATGAGTGGATGAGTGGTGGTGCTTACTGAGATTGTGTACTGCCGCCAGACTCTACTGATACGAACCAGAAGGAGCCATCTTGTTTTGGGAAACAGAAGCAACTTCTCAGCTTTCACTCTGCTTTTCTATGTTCCTATGGTACCACCTGAGCAGAGAGGAGACGCACACACTGACGAGACGGGAGAAGAGGAAAGAAAGTGGATGACGGGTGGGACGCACGCAGCAGTGAGGGAATGAAGACATACATCAGGAAGAAGGAATGAATGAATGAATGAAAGTTAAGGACAAAGAGAAGAGAGAGAGGCAGAGGAATGTGCGGCAGAAAGCAGACGAATAGAAGCATACACACACACACACACACACACACACAAAGCAAAACATAAGGGCAGCTAAACTCACACACAGATTCACATAGATCACATTTTGCACATCACAGTTGACAGTCACAGAGTAAAGAAGGTGAACATTACAGAAACATACAGTTAGACAGTTTTACCAACTGGTCCAGTCAGTTACAACAACAGCAACAGGTTTTAGTAACCAATATGTACGAGCATTTTATACCCTGTACACACGACACGGTGCCATTTACTAGGAATCCAGAATATTTGGGGAATTATCCTGAAAGTAACTCACAGTCATAAGATATGAATTAGCTCCTTAACAGGAATATGCTGCTGAGTCCCGCCTGTTTGCTCAGGCGCCAGAAGCTGACCCAGTATTTACTTTGTTATCAGGGTATGGGTCTGTTCTCCATGACGCCTGCGGTCGCTCGAAACTACCAACAAGCAGCAAACTCAAGAACCAGATAAAAGAGACTTCAAGATATTGACATAAAAACAGACACTAGAAATACTGTGGTATACATTTTAGATAAAGATGAAATCTAAAACTACTGTAACTACTTCTTTACTCTCTGCTCCTCCTCAGACAAAACCCAGGACATTTATTCTTTTAAAAGACGACAGAAATAATAAAACGGGAAGTTACCTTGACAAATGTAACAATAAAGACAACATGTCACTGCTTTTGAGGCCACTGAGCCCTGGGAACACTCAAAGCTTTAGAAATGGTTTTATACCTTGCCCTGATCTGTGTCTCACTACAGTTTTATCATGGAGGTCTGCAGAGAGTTCCCTGTCCTTCTCATGGTTTTGGCTTTTGTCCCTGGATGCAGGGTGACTGTGGGGCTTTTACGACGAGACATGGACTCTTCTAAACTGGGTCCAACTGTAGTCCAGCAAGTTCTAGACACGCCCAGGATGATTAAAGAAAAACGGGATGCACAGTCTGTGGCATACAGCTATGAGTCTGAACATTTCAAATGACAGATTTTACTTAAAAATTTCTGGAAAACATACTTTTGCAAAATGGCAATTTTATCCATTTACAGTTTAAAAGTGAAGGGTGGAATACTTTCTGGAAGCCCTGTAATGTTCTTTATTATGCCATAATAAATGGCATAAAATACAGTGATAGTCAACATAAACTCTGCTGAGATTATTTGAAGAAAACTGGGTGATTTTCTTTTTCATTGCTACAAAAATCGCATAAATTTGTCTCAATTTAGGCCTTTTAATGAAAAGAAATAATTAACATTCCTCTTTGTAACATATTCTAAAGCTAAAAATATCCATAAGGAGTGAATGATGGGTTGTTAGCCCTCAGGCAGTGGCCCTGATCTTCAGTTTCTGTGTGTCGGAGGACAATGACATGTGGATCCAGTAAGGTCAGCAACATGAAAACAGGCAGTGAAGTCAACCTGAGAGAGAGCTCAGCTGAAACATGATGATTCCCTGCAGGCTGAATGAATACGGAGGGACCCAGCTGCAGAGCAGGAACACATGCAGGCTCAGGCTACATTTAGCTCCTGTCTGTCTTAGAGCAGCAGCTCGCCTGGTGGTTTCCCACCTCCACAGATCTAGCAACTTCTTGCTTTAACACCAGGAGGATGCCAGGAGACTTGATTGTAACTAGAGCTGAAACGATTAATTGATCGGTTCATAGACAGTTACTGTGCTGATTAATCATCAGTTATTTTTAGAATCAAAATGCCAAAACCTCACTGCTTCTCTGATGTGAATATTTGTTGTTTTTCTTTGTCCTCTATGATAATAAATTGAGTATCTCTGGGTTTTGGGCTGTTGATCGGATGAAACAAGGTACCTGAATATATCAACGTCGGCTTTGGGAAATTATGAGAAGCATTTTTATCGTTTCTCTATATTCATTGACCACACAAATAATCGATAATCATAATTAAGAAAGCCCAAGTTGAAGTTCAAACCGTCTGTCCTGTTTGACAGCAGCTTAAAACCAAAAATAAATGATGTTTTGTATCAAGACAAGAAAGAAGAAGCTGTTTTTTCCTTAAAAATCACTTTCTTCATTATCAACACAGTTGGCAGTTAACTTTCTAAACATCACACATTCATCAATAGTTTCAGCTCCTGGATAAAAGTCATATTAGAGACCAAGAACCATCAAATGTTTGGCATTTTTGCTTGATGGACAAATCAATAATCAGAATGTTTATCTGTTCATTTTCTGTCAGTGGACCAACAGATCAATTATTTCGGTACTTATTAGAGAAAATGAATCTTTAACTGGCTGAAACTCCTCACATGTGAGAAGCTGGATCCTTTTTAAAAAATGAAAAAGAACATTTGATGATCAAAATAGATGCAAGTTGAGTTTCTGGATCTACTAATCAATCAAAGCATCTGATCACTTCAGCCTCACTCCGCTTTGCATTTAGTGTTTTTGCTTTATTTAACAGTGAGATGTGTGTTTAATCAGTGTCTGTGCTTTAAACATTTTGGGGAATTCACCTGCTGTTTTTCTGACTCATCCAACAGCAGGTGAACCCGCAGATTAAAGTCCAGACCCACATCAGCACCAGAGGATCAGGTGACACTCGGACAATGAGACAGTGAGAAGATCTGTGGGACTGAACAGTTGGAATAAGAGCAGAGGGATTGTGTGTTTTTGTGAACACTCACTTGTGTTTGGCGAACTCGTCCTGCAGCAGAGCCACGTAGTTCGCCGGGATCAGCCCGGACTCCAGAGACCCGGTCAGCTTCTTGGCCAGCACGTACTCCCCCCGCTTCTCGATCACCGACAGCTTGTCCCCTTCCTTCACCGTCAACTCGTCGTCGCTTCGGGCCACGAAGTCGAAGAGCGCCGCGTACAGCTGCACCGGCCGCTTCTTGGGCGACGGTACGCGGATGTCGCCGGACACGGTGCGGATCTCCGCCGCCTGCGCGGCCGGGTTGGCGATGACATGGTTGTGGTCGGGGACGTTAGGGTAGCGGAAGTCGAGCCATATCCAGTTCCAGAGCCGGTTTAAACACGGCATACATGAGCGACAGCAACTCTCCATCCCGGGACATGAAGGAGCGGCGGCGGGTTTATTCCAGGCGTTATTCTAACAGCGATCAATAAGACGCGCTTCAGGGTTTATCAGTCCGCTGAAAACGGCCTTTTACAGCCTACAGTCACCAGCCGTTCAGTCCCCCGGTTTCCCTCTCTTCCTCTGGCTGGAAACATAATGCACCGCCAGCAATAGTAGGGTAGATTAGCCGGAGGAACCGGTTTTTTCTGTTGAGATCATGGATCTTAGCCCCGCGCCTGCAGTGCGCACGGCGGCTGCGGGAATGCGGAAACGGGAATGGAGGCCATCCAAGTCGGATCGGTTCCCTGCAAGGACTCGGCGGCGGCGGCGCGACCCAAGATGAACCGAGAGTGTGAGAGCATGGCTCCCGAGAAAATGTTAATCCACTGTAATCTGCAGCGAGGGAGAAAAATGCTGCAGCCGCTGATGCTCAGGTGTAAAATCCACCGAGGGAGAGGGAGAGGTGAAGGTGAGGCAGCGGTGCGGTGCGCAGAAAAGTTTGGGTTTGGCGCTCGGCACACCCCCTGCAGCTCACACACCTGCGTACTGAAGGATACTAATGGGTGTGTGTGTGACGAGCGAGCGAGCGAGCGAGAGAGAGAGAGAGAGAGAGAGAGAGTGTGTGTGTGTTCTTGGCTCCTGCAGTAGTAGTAAGTAAATTTCGCTAAAGGTCATTTTGATTGAGTAAACGATGAAGTCTGTGTTTGCTAAACACTCAGTATCAGTGTCAGGTCCTTCTCTCCTCACACTGGGCTCTACATTTTACAGCCTAAACAATAAAGCACCTGCAGAATAATCAACAAAAAAAGATTTTTAGTTGCAGTCCAAGTCTGTTCACATTAATCTCTATACACTATATGAGGGTCTGGGGTGCTGTTGAGTTTTTACACCAGTGGAGTTTCATCTCTTTTCCTGTGGGTTTTTATTTCTAGGCTGTGGAGTCTAATGACTGCAGACTTCATGCCTTTATTCCTGCATCAGTTCTGCATCATTACTGCAGAAACCCGCACAGGGTACACATAAATTAGAGCACCCCACCATAAAAGAAGCCCCAGGATGAACTGAACACCACATACTGATGATGCACCAGTGAAAACCAAAAGTGGATTTTTCCTCTGGAAACTGTTTTTACACTGAAAGCCTCTAAATCATGAAGTGTTTCTGCAACAGAGAGAGCAACAGTAAAAAATCAGATTGTTATTCTAAGTGTCTGACAACATCATGGACAGGATTCCTACAGAGACAGAGCTTTTTATTAAAGAGGAAGATCCTATTATTGCTTCCAGACTCCATTGACAAAAACAGGAATTTTACCGAGCAGAACACAGGAGCTGCTGGAATACCACTGCCTCCATCTGTTAGTGTGTCTGTGTCACTGTGTGACTTTCAGTGGAGGAAGAAGTATTCAGATCCTCTACATAAGTAACAAGAGTACCACATAAGACAAACACACTAACAGATGGAGGCAGTGATATTCCAGCAGCTCCTGTGTTCTGCTCAGTAAAATCCCTGTTTTTGTCAATGGAGTCTTGTAGTGATATATAGTGATGTTTCTGCTTAAACAAAAAGGATCTGACTCTTTAATAGAAAGCTCTGTCTCTGCAGGAATCCTCTCCATGATGTTGTCAGACACTTACAATAACAGTTGCCCGTTGGATTACATTGCAGCAGCTGTTTGTTGTGACTGGGTTAACCGTTCTTACTCTATACTAAGCCACTTCCAAAGATTTTTAACCTTTAATATGCAACATTTATGAGAAAAGTTTTAACCAGGCAGCTCCCCACATTTGAACAGTTGAGGTTCACACATCTATCCTTCTGATCTAAGCAGGAAAATGTTACGACCAACACAAAAGCTTTTCAGTTTGAGACTCTAATCTTAATCTTTCACTTTGAACAGCAGCTTTAAGTTCACGAGAGGCTCCAGTCTCTCACTGTACGTTACAGTTACATCACAGACTCTGAGGCAGTAAAGTAAGAAAGTGAAAATGAAGAGGGAGCGAGGAGGAGAAAGCTCGGGCCCCTCCACAGGCTCACCAGATGAATCAGTGAAGTTCTGCTACACAAATTGGATTCAGATGAGACTTTTCTCATATCTTTGCAGTTTTTTTAACAAAATATTGGCTAATTTGACCTCTGGTTGTCAAACAGTTATTTAAACGAAGGTTAGAGTGGAAACACTATCTCCTCAGTAGAACTGGTTTATTCATAAATAATATTATAATATTTTATGAATTTACCATGTTTTTTGAAGTAGAGTAAGAGTAAAAAGTACAATATTTCCTCCTGAAATACAGTGGAGTAGTTTTGGAAAGTGAGCAAAGTAACACTGGACCTGAGTAAATCTACTTAGTTACTTTCCACCTCGCTGTCTGCAACCTTTGCTCCAGTCAGGTCACTATACCTCAAGTTTTAGTCGAGTCTCAGTCGAGTCCGTTATCTGAGTGTGAGTCAGAGTCATCGAGTTTGAGTCTCAGCAGTAACTGTTACTGACAGTATGCACATGGATCCACATGTCGACCGGTGAACACGTGTCTTCTTGAATAATATTTCTGTTTTAACACATCTATTAATACCTCGCGCCAAATTATTATGACTCAGTGACCTTTAGACAACAGCAGCGCAGAACGACCAAAGAAGACCAACACGTTGCTCTGTTTGATAGATAGCACACCGTTTTATTAGTATATTTAGCTTTGTGACGTACAGCTCAGGAGAAAACAAAAAGAACCCAAAACAAACAAAACTAAATGGTCACAATTTTTTTTTTAAGTCCAGAAACATTTCAGCCTTAGCAGTGACATCACACGAAAGAAAGCTCAGTTTTTCGATCATTGGTTTCTTTGTCATGGACCAGAGTGATATGTTCTTGTTGTTTTAGGCTAAAGGAACACGCCCGTACCGCTCCAACGGAGTCCACAAACAAAAAAATAATAATAACCCTAGATTTCTTTTTTAATGTCTTTTTTTTCCTCAGTCATTTAAGATGCTTCACATATATTATCAACACTTTTCTAAAGAATCAAAATAATTAGCCACAGGTACTGGAAAAAAGGTATCCACTGTTATATATAATAATAAACACAATAAATATAAAAAGAATTTTTGATATAATTTATATGGTATCAAAGAGAGAGGGAAATGGGCCTTCAGTTAGACGCGTTTTTACAAAAGTGATGTCCATTTTTTTTTCCTGAGGTTGAGTTTTGTCATCTGCAGTTTAAAGTTTTGCTAAATATACTAATAGACTAAGAGACCCGACACACAGGGTCTGTAATGGCTTATCATTCACTGAGGAATCATCTCCACCGGATCGTGGTCACACCAGTAGAGGGTCATTGTGGGCCCCACTGTGATTTTTGTGTGCTGTGGAGTTAGCCGAGAGGTCAAAAGGTCAGTCCCCCTCCCCGCGAGAGCCAAACAAACACAACTCGACTCCCCCCTCCCCTCCCAGACAATCGGTTTTGTACAGGGACGCCTCGCTTTTCAGTTTCAGCCGTGTGACGTTTCTTCACCAAGCACAAAAATGAAACTTTTTTTCACTGTGAATCAATAATCACACACAAACTAGCTGTTAGCATCCATCCTTTAGCATCTCAATGCTAACTGAATGCCAACGAGGCATTTCTAACAGGATGCAGGATAAAAAAATGAAAACATGTGCGGTGAAAAAAGGCGACCGACTGAAATTCAAAGTGTCAACGTGTCCCCTCATGCAATAGGCTTATGTGTGAAATGGTGATAATTGTATTCAGATGCAGTCCCATTTCCCTTCAGTGTGTAAGGAAGGAGGCAGATGAACTGAAAACAGGAATGAGGGGAAAGAGAGAAAGGGGGGGAAGGAGGAGGAGAGGGATAGAGAGATGAGAAGAAACAAAACAGAAAACAAAACAAACCAGAAAGAATCGCAAAAATCTGTACATGTAAACATCACACTTCCACTGAGTCAAATTATGAGGAGAATACAGGTTTCTAATTGGTGTTACTGTAGGTACAAAGCCCCGGCGGAGGAAAATCAAGACAATCAAGAGCCTGGTACAAAGTCAGGCGAAGACAGAGAGAGAAAAGAAAATCAAATGTTGCTCAACATCAGAAAAGAAGGAATCTAAAGCACCACTGAAAAGGAACGAAAATAAAAAAACATTGAAACAAAGCGGCTCAGGAAGCCTTTTTTTAAAAATCTCGACAGTAGTAGCTGTACACCGTGCCCTGATAGAAAAATAAAAAAAGCTCCATGACTTTTTCTCCTTCAGTTTTTGAGCTTTACATCCGACCAGACTAGTTCAAGACGTGTGTGATCATTTGCAGGGACCCGGCCGGCATCGCTGCTCATCTGATGGTTTAATAATTAAGATCTAATAACTCTGCAGCATCAGAATAATCTGAGTCTGAAACTGTTCACGGCGATATGGGATCTGAGACTTCAGGCTGTCTGCTTGAGCGTGAAGAATAATTCACAGTCTAGGCCACATATGTCTGGAAATTTAAGGGGTTTTAAAGGTCCAACATTTTTGGAGTTAGATGAGAAGGTCAATACCATGCTTATATCTGTTTGGTAGATACTGAATGTAGCTGGAGCCTGAAGGCAATTAGCTTAGCTTAACATAAATACTGAAAACAAGGGGAAACAGTTAGTCTAAACAACAGTTAACAAACAGTTAGTCATCTAAAAGTAACAAAAAACACCTTGCAGCATCTTTAAAGCTCAACCAGCCTACCAGCACCTCTAAAACTTTAGAGGACAGTACCAAGCTAGCTGTTTCCCCGTTTCCAGTCTTTATGCTAAGCTAAGCTAACCAGCCGCTGACTGTGGCTTCACATCCACTGTACAGACACAACAGTGTTTTATTGATCTAACTCTCAGCAAGACAGCGAGTCAGTGAATTTCCCAGAAGGCTTCAAATCTACAGTTAAAATAAGAAGAATCAGGTATTTTTCAGCAGAAGAAGAAGCAGGGAGACGGGATCAAAGAAATTAAGACGAAACAGTTTGGCGACCTCCTGACCTCAGTGTTTTTACAGCCCGCCTCACAGTAGTTGGTGACTGACTTCATCTGGCTCCTAAAACTGACTGAAAGATGACGTACCTGTGTTTCTAAAGAGCCTTTAAATCTCTAAGAGAAATAACTTGTTTTTGGTTGAATATCTAACAGGCTGATTTCAGGACGTCTAACTTGTCTTCAATGTGCACTTTGTTCCCACTGGAGACTAAAAGCTCCTCAGTCAACAAGCAGGTTTTAAAGAAGCTGTATATCACAGCGGGTCAGGTGGGTCAGACTTTTCTTTTTTCATTTCACGACTCGGACCTTTACTTTAGTGCTACATCAACAAAGGTTTCATTTGCTCTGTTCTCAGCTGCTCAGACTCTCTGCTCTTTGTGAGCTGTAGCAACCACGTCTGTACGTCCGTCTGCGTCTGAGAGGTCAGGATGACGCTGACCTTTCTCAAAGCTCTTCCTCAAGCCTTTTTTTTTTAAACAGCAGATCAATGCAGGATCATAATCTCACAACCCTGTCGGTGTAAACAGTGTGTAAACATAACCTTTAAAAAGAGGCATCAGTTTTAACAGGAAACCATGAAGGAGGAGTGAAGTTATCGGACAGTAAAGGTCAACACGAAGCTTAGATTTCTCTGTCATCATAAAAGAGTTTGATTCTGGAGCAGACTAAGACTTCACTGTGTTGATCTTAACACCTGATCACACTCACACCTGGCTGAACGAGCCGAAGAAGTGAACATCTGCAGTGATGCCGGTCGGGTCCGGTGTTTGTTGACATCCATGTTTGGAATGTGCAGTATAGGCATACAGAGTGAAGCTGTTGGAATATTGTACAAAATATCTTCTCAAAAAAGACCACTTTACTCGCACTACAAAATATATCTATAAAATAATAATATTAAGAAGAATCAGAACATTGAGAACAATAATAATAATTATGTAATACTAAAAAATAGAAATCAGATAGAAATGTGTCGGCCGTTTGCTCGGCGAGTGGAGACGTTAACGACGATGACGACGGCAGGAGGAGGAGGAGGAGTTTTGGAGTACGAACGCTCTGATTATGGCTAAAACACTCAGATTATTCTCCCAGTCTGTCCCACTGTATACAACAGACAGAGGGAATGGAAATCAAACAGTGAGCAAATTACACCTTTCTAAAGATTGTCATTTGCCTATTTTTTTCTTCTCTTTTATACAGTTGTTGTTTTTCTGTGGTGCTGTTCTGGGCTCAGAAACACACGTAGAAAACCTTGAGAACATCTTTTCTGAGGTTGACAGAGGACGTCACCGCAGAGGAACCGGTGAGATCGTCCCAAAAGTCCTGAATCCCACCAACCTGACTAACTAGAGGCATGAGTTACAGCCATTAGAACGATTTGTGGCAGCCTGGGCGTCTGTTCTTGACACTCTTTATGACTCTGAATACTCTGAGGTCTGTGATTCAGTGTTTGCCACCGTCGGCTATGAATGAAACTTTTTGGGACGATCTCAGAGGTCCCGCTCGTGTTTGGTAAGATGACTTATTCCCAGAGAAAAAAAAAAAAAAAAAAAAATCCCAGATCACATTTCAAAGAAGCAGTTTGTCCTGGAGGAGTTTTTAGCTGACGGAAACAAGAATCAAACTCAGACGAGGAGGAAGAGGAGGAGGAGGAAGATAGAGGGGGATGGACGGCAAATCAGAGCCTCTTCACCATTTACATCTTAAACTGCTCTGCTCTCATTCAGGAACCCAAAGTAAATAACATTAGTTTTTTCTCTTGTGATTGAAGCTCACTAAACAGCTTTTAGTCTCATTTTAGGTCCCAAATGAAACAATTATAATGTCTCTCGACAAGGGTTAAATTGTATTAAATGTTACTGTTGCATAAAAATCTCAGTCCCTACTGTGGGGTGAGTAATTCAAAAAATAGATTTGATTTGATTCCAAACCCATTCTGTAGTGTAATTTAGAAACTGTATGGCTGTAGATCTGATGGTAGTATTTCCTTCATTTCTTAAAAATGCATTTTAGAGGTTCGAGGTTTTCATTGCACAGCGGCAGCAGCAATGCTTTTCAGTCATTTGTGAAGGAGGTAAAATGAACCTGGTCTGCTCAGACTGAATCCATCAGTCAGGATGTTGGGATCCAAATTCTTCCTGAAATCGACTGAAATGAAACTGATACTGAAATCCACTTTGTCCTGCTTTGATCTGAGGGACCTTCACACGCACTATGTACAAACACAGACTCAACAAAACCAGTGGCAGTATCTGAGAGCACAGTGAGGATCGAACAGGAGAGGAGAAGGCCGGGACGCTGGCGTCATTAAAGTCTCATGTTGGGGTTTAAGGAAAGAAATCGCACCACACTCACATAAAATAAAAATACTGAATATGTCCTCCAGTGAGTAAAGACAATAAATCTGGGACAAATTAAGAGGAAACACTGATTGTACTTCAGAGGGTCTTTGTATGAATTTAAGATTTTCTGTAGTGAGGAAACTCTCTCGTTAAATGTGACTACACTTGAATAAAAGGTCGCACTCCGACATGTCTGACTTCTGTGACGCCATCGTCCCTTCACGCTCTCCTGTTTCTCTTCTAGTTGGGTCACTTGTTTTTGCATATTTCTCTCTGTGTCGTTAAGCGATCAGAACACTTTGAACAGAGCTTCCTGTTTTGTGAAAAAGAATAAAAAATAATAATAAAAAAAGAAATAAATCTTTTACAACTCTACATCTAATGTGTAATGTTCCATAAGTTAAATAATTTACATTTTCATTTCGAACCAATCTGAACTCGATGTGGTGACTCTGACATTGCACACGGATGTAAATCAGTTGAAGTTTGGACGGAGGTTTTGTGTTTATGGATACGAGGGGTGAATAAATGGCTTTCATATGTCCTCTGCTCTGTAGCACCACAGCGCTCGTCATCACTGTGGGCCGCCTGTCACCAACACAAACCATCTAAAGACCAGTGAATGCTATGATTATCAGCTGCATTGCAAAAAAGAAAAAACCCACCACACCTCTTCCTCCGCTCTCAGCAGTGCAAGTTGGGGAAAGAGAGTGGGGGGGTCCCTCCTGGGGGGAAACATGCATACACACACAGAGAGCCTCCCCCCCTTCAAATCACAGATGACTGCTGCTTCGCTCAGTGTGCAAAAAGGGAGCAAATTACAGTGACACCACAATCGAACTGAGTAGAAACCACAGTAGAAGCACAGTACACAGAGCAACGCCTCAGGAGGAAATAAGCCACATTTGTCTGCAGGTGTTGAGTGAAGTGGATAAACCAGGAGCTGAGAGTGCTTCAAACTTTAACAAACTAATACCAACAATTAACAACTCCAACCGGAGCATTTGGCTTATTTTAGCTACTGTACCAAGAGACAAAGCGAAGTAGTGGAAATAATAACGAGGGTTTGCTTATTACCAGTGTCACAGATGCTTAAAAGAATAAGTCAACATTTTGGGAAACATGCTAATTTTCTCTAACTCTCAGCAAGAAACGAAATGAGCATATTTCCCCAAAATATCAAACTATTCCTTTAACAGAGGCTCTGGCTTGACTCGACACAGGACAACAGGTACATCAGAGGCCTATGGCCACAACGAGGAATCCAGTAAATATCATTCTCAAGCAGAAATACCTTCATATGATGTAATAACAACAAGGCTGAAAGTAAAACCTGATCATCTTCTAATGAAGGATTCACTACCTCTTTTACAAGTTCTCTGCAGTCATTTAGTGCCGTCTCTTTTTTTTCATTCTGGACTAAATTAACCCAAAACATAACAGTTTTCTACACAGAATTATTGGCCCCCTTCAGTGGTCTAAGTGTGTACTTGTTGGCCTGACATGGAGTACTTGTGGTGAACGTGCAAGACTTTGCTAACACATCCCTCCCTACGCCCTCCAGAGGATTAAAAAAACATGGGAAGAAAAGAAAAGAAAGAGAAGATTCACAGTTAGAAAGTCACAAAACACAACATTAATCGAGCCCTATGAAGCAAAAAAAAAAAAAAAAGAACAAAGAAACCAACCAACCGGTCTGTGAGAGAAGAGGCGTGAGTGGATGAAGAAGTGGTTTCCCTATAGTTCAAAGTTCTCCTGGCAAACAGTGAGTCTTTGAGGTGTTTTTGCTTTCATGTGGTCAAGTTGAAGTCGCAGTAGAGGTCGTAGGAGGTTGGTTGGTCGGTCAGGTTTCCACGGGACACTGCGGCTAGCTAACGCCCGCCTTTGTTGAGGTTTCAGGTCTATGGCAGAAGGTCCGGTTTTTGTATAGCAGCAGCAACATGAAAGTTCATCATTATAATCATAGTAATAATAATAATAATGGCAATAACAATAATAACAACAATAATGGCCATTTCAGAATTTAACAGACAAACACAGTAAGACAGATCAGTCCTCCTCTTCCTCTGAAACCTGGACCCGGACCAGGGAGGAGAGGAGGAAGAGGAGGATGTTTAGGTCCACGAAGAAGAAGTGTAGAGTAGGTCCAATGGAGAGAAGAAGAAGAAGAAGAGAGGAAGGGGAGGGAGGAGGGGGGAGGGGGTGTTAAACAGAACGATGCTGAGGTTTCGTTGGCGTTACATCTACATTTGTAAAAAGTAGAAGCGGGAGGTAAAATTGCCACCAATAATCAACAATTAACTCCCCCACCCCCCACCCCTTCATTTAAGAAATACCCCTCCCCTCCACACACATACCCCTCCCTCCCCTTTAAGGAGAAAGTCACCTCCCAGAGAAATACACTCCTGTCAACTTCAGCTCTGATTCTTCTCAAGTTTTCAAGATGAACTGATTATATACAGCAGCACACGAACAAACCCGCACAGGTGAAAGAAAAGTTCTTAAAGATTTCAGTGTCTGAAAACTTTACAACATCAGTCCTCGAAATGCTTCGTCGTCTCCACACTACAGGTCTTTTTGCGCAATAGAGTTTGATTCTCCCCCCGAAATATATAAACCTTGAAGACATCAGGTGGTGAAGTAGAAGTAAACTGGCTTCTGGTGGGAATGTTACCATTCACTTGCAGAGTGTGAGTGTATAAATGTTGTGTAAAGTATTTGTGTGTGTGCGTGTGTGTGTGTGAGGAACTGAACATGGAATTGGCAGGTCTGATTTGAGGTATTTCCTGGTGGTCAACATGGCGTCTTGGATGCATAAGTAGCAAGTTGCTCCCTGGGTAAAAAGGGGTGAGGATTAGGGGGATTGGGGGGGGGGTTCAGGGTGAGGTTTCAGGTGAGGGAAAAGTGCTATAGGACACAGAGAGCTTATATACAAGCGAGCACAAAAAAAGTTTTCCTTCTTTAAACCAAACAAACTATTTTTTTTCTAATTTCTTTTCCAGTTTCCGTCCTTAGGCTCCTCCGGACTCAAAGTCTTCTCTGTATTTAGTGCCATCTTTTAAGATAAGTCAAACCGCTTTTCTTTTGTTCAGTCACTTGGGAAGAAAAAAAAAAAAAAACTCAAAAAACAAAAAGCACGCACTGGACTCCCATAAAAAGAACAAATTAAATCTTCAGTCAAATCAAAAAGCACTCGTCATTTAGCAAACTGCTTCAGTAGTACTAATTCAGGGAGTCACTATTTATTTTTTTTTTTAAAATTGTTATGATCGTAAGACAGCGTTGGCCGGGGCACCCGTCAATCAAAAACTCAATCAGTCAATCAATGACTCCCTGGGTTGGAGCTCCACAGGGAAACTCAACAACTTCACTTTTCCACCCACAAGGATACAAAGTCTTTTTTTTGTCTGAAACCACAGCAGCAGTCTTCTTCACTCTTCTTCTCCTCCCCCTCCTCCTCCCCCTCCTCCTCTCTTCCTCTCCTCCACACTCCTTCGCTCAGAGTGTAGTGCTGATTGTGAGGTGCTTCCAGAGAGGACAGGAAGAGATTCGTCCAGAGTCCAAGTGCTCTGCTTCTTCATTTTTATTTTTTTTCTCCCTCCTCAGGCAGAATGGATGAATTGAGGTTGTGGTGGATTGTTTTGGGAATGGCTGGGGTGGGATTGGTTGCCTCCCCACTGTCCCCTCTTTGTCCCAGTTTTCCACTTTTTCCCCAAAAGTGAAAAGTGGCCACAGTTTCCGAAGAGAAGGCAGAAGAGGAGAAAACAACAAACCCCCGAATTAAGGAGGGAAGAGCAAAAACAAGAGGAGGTCAGGTGTTCGGCGTCAATAAGGAGAGACGGGGGGACGCAGACAGATACAAAACAAACATAACAGGAGGTGTGTGTGTGTGTGTGTGTGTGTGTGTGTGTATGCTTGTGTGTGTTCCCCCACATCAGTTCTGCTGCAGGATGAGGTTCTCCAGCTCATCTGCCGAACGGAGCAGGAAGGCGGCTGACTCCCGGTAGCCGGCGATCAGCTGACGCACGGCCGTTATCTCTGGCTGGCTGAGCTGGGTTGACGCCCCGCCCCCTCCACCGCCCCCGCTGCCCCGCCCACCCAGGCTGTTGGCGGTGGCGGAGGAGGAGGAGTTACTGATGTTGGCAGAGGACAGAGACTTCATGCTGAGGTCTGTGGGGCCTGAAGAAAGAGGGAAAGATGGATGGAGGGAAGGTGGAGAAGGATTAAGTGATGTAAGGTATGGAGGAGGAGAGGAAGAGTTATGAGAAGAATGGAAGAGGAAAAGAAAGAAAAAGATCAGTGAGTTCAAAATAACGTTATGACGTCACTTCAGAGCTACACTGTAGCTGACCTGCACCTGTAACTATATGTCAGAGGTACAGTGGATAAAGACATATCATGACAACTGTGATTGGACAACTCATGCTGCCTGTGTTTTGGTGGAAAATGCTGACGGTAAAAACAACACTAACCAAGTTAAAGAAAGATATTTATACACATCTGAGCTATTTCCAGTGCAAAACATTTCAGAGTCCAGATCTACAACTTGTTAAGTAGCAGGAACAGACTGGAATTACCAACAATGAGACATACAATGATGCTATAATGGTGGTGAGTTAAGATAAATAATGAAATAACAGATCTGCAGTCGATCATTTAGTGAAAGATGCAGTTTTACTGTGGGAATACACAAAGAGACAGAGGGTAGTCACACTGTGTGGAAATGAGTTGTGACAAGTAATTAACATTTTTTCAAATCTTAATTAATCTGACGCAGGTTTGCTGAACATGAAGGCAGTTTTGCGTGACTACTCCACACGTGCACAATTATCTTGTTATCAAAACTATGACTTTGTCTTGAAACTGAAGGACACAGGGAAATCACCGTGAATCTACAGCTCCATATTAAACCGAGGCTGACATCACTGTTGTGAGTGTGTGTTAGTTGTTACACACTGCCACCTGCTGTCTCTTTTCATTAGTTTCTTTTCTTCTGCTGCTCCTCCATCTCCTTCTCATTCATCCCCAAATTACCAGTTCACACAGTTTCCCTCTCACCACTTCCTCCTCTTTTCCCTCCCTCATCACTCTCTTTTCTCTCTCCCTCCTCTCTTTTATCCACTCTTCCTTCTCACTATTTAATCTCATCCATCTCATCTCTCTGTCTCTGTAAAGACCCTCTTCCTGCGATCCTCACCGTTGCTCTGAGCAGCAGCGCCGGTCGTCAGGGAAACGGGGTGTTGCATGGCAGCGCCCAGGCCCGGGTATCCACGGTAACCGTAGCTGAGGCCGGCTCCGTTGATGTAGAGCTGGGTGTCCTGGGAGGAGAAGGCTGATGCGGCCAGGGAGTAGGCGGAGTGAGCGAGGGACGCCGGCTCCCTCAGACCTCCTCCACCGCTGGACGGCTTGTCCAGAGAGATCTGCTCATCCTGGCAGAGAAGGAACAGGAAATGAGGGGGTTTCTTCTCCAAGTACAGCACAGGAAGCTGACTGTTTCTTTGAAACAGAACAGTATTGCTGATGTGCTTCAAAACTAGGACATTCCCAATAAAAATTACATTTCCAAGAGTTTTCAAGGAGGCAGCATGAGACAGTCACAGTCACAAACAAATACAGAATAATATTCACTTTATTAAAAAAAAAAGACTTACGTGATAGGCTTCGAGGCGCATCCTCTTTGCGGCGTTGCGTGATTCACTCTCGCAGGCGGCAGCCAGGATGTTCTCAGCCATGGCTGAGGTGAGGTGAGGTGGAGTAGGACGGGTCTGAAGATAACAGAATAATCAGTTTACCTACATGTGGGTAGAGACTGTGCACTGAATACACATTAGCTAATGACTGAAAATAAAGTCAATTTTTTAACACAAGACACACAAACAATCTTGAGCAGATAATCTGACAGCTTCACTGATTCTCTGACACGTCTGGATGAAACACAAGAGCTAATGAGCATCATCTTTTATCCTATTTTTAATTCTTATGTGCATGCTACACTAACAAATATCTCCCAGTTAGCACCAGTACATATGCTTTGGTATCCCCTGTAAGATATAACATCCCTGAGGACATCGTTAACTGTGATTATGGAGAGTGATGGAAATTGTAGTTGAAGACATGCTGAGCCTTTTGTGTCAAACCCACAGTGACAAAAACCTCCCTGAACGCTTCAGTTCTCTGTTTGAACACAGTGTAACATCAGGATTCACCACTGGGGGGCAGCAGAGACATTCCCATCACTGGTTTGCCACCTTTACTTTCTCTGTGAAGCAGCCTGATGCTTGTCAGACTCCACACAATGTCACTGCATGTGAAAGTACAGTAACAGTCACCTGTCTTTCCTAATTTCTTTATTATTAGCACATACTGCAGTGGATTAATTATCTGTTGCTGCACACACTCCTGCTGGTTCCTGCTGATGTTGTGTTATCAAGTATAAAACATACAAACAGTGCACAACTGTCAGTTTGCCACTTAATATGCATCTGACCTGAAACGGCTGTGAAAGTAATGGATGCACGTCAAGAAATGCAGCGTGTCACATCTGTAAACGAAAATAAACTGACTAGAGCGTGTTGTTTCTATAGTTACGGCCAATTTACAGCCACATGTTATCGGCTCTTCACAAACAATAATTGTTTGTTGCTGATTGTCCATGCAGCAGTGACAACCTTATTGTGTTGTGTGATAAAAACAAAATTCACAAAACAAAAATATAAAAAATTCATTAAATTCAAAACTTTTGAAACCCATGTTAACATTTATTTTTTCTGTTTCTATATGTTGAAGCACTTGAGCACATATTAGCAACAATAGAGACCATTTAACTCACTAAAGCACTGAACTGAATGAAAGGTTTTATTCAAACTCACACACATGCACAGATACTGTACACACTGAGTGAAACCCATCAGGAGACAAACTGAGGACGTTCTCTGGCTCTCCGATTCCCACATTGACTGAATGACAAAAGAAGCAAGGCCAGCAGTGCATTGTGGGTATTATTGGCTCTGAACATCATACTACCCATTGTATATACACTGTACAATAGAGCAAAGTACAATAGAAAAAAAACAAAACCTATAAGGTATATACACTTTATTCACTGTAGTCTACTGTTTATTCACTAATTAACTGACCCAGAAATCAAATTCTCATATCAAGGACAGTATTTGCTCCTGTACAGAGTCTGGAGTTGATTTTACTTAAATTGAGTGACATTTGTGAAGCAGAAGCAAGAAGTGAAGCAGGAACTAGATGAACTAGGTGGTCGTCAGCCTAAAATCAATCAGAGAGGAAATATGAGGTCTGTGTCACAGAGCTGATACCTCTTTACAACCAAGGCAGCTCGGAGCCGGTGCCTAATCTCAAACCTGAGATTCTGGATTGCTAGTGGAACATTTATCAACAAAATAATCAACACAGAAAATATTGAGGCACATCCTGCTCCTCAAACAGACAAACATTATCAAACAGGTACTGTACCTCCATGCCATTCTTCTTCATGCGTCGGCAGGATTTGAGGTAGGTGCGGATGCGCTTGCGGGCGCGTTCCTGGAATTCTGGGAACTGTCTGCTGCAGGACTCGATGATGGCCTGGATCTTCTCCTTGGGCTGTTTGGAGATGGGTACCATCCGATCCAGGTTCTCGTCCACAAACAGACGCACAAACATCTGCAGGGAAACAACACCACTGTGAGAAAAAACTATAAACGTATAAACTCTGCTTCTTTAGGTTGTCTTCTGTAGAGTATCTGAGCATGTTTGTATATGCGTTAAAGCTGCATTACTTGTTCGTTTTGTCCACTTAAGGACAGAAAACTCCACAAGAAGCTGACAAAAACACACCTCACACACCTAAAGCCTCATAGAGTTGTTAAGCAGTTGCTTATTCATTCAACCGTAGAAAAATTATCATTCATTTGGAGTCGTATTTTTGAGATTCCACTTTCTTCACCAGCTAGTTGCTCTGCCAGAAATACAACAATAAAACAACAATTAAGATATCTAGAAAAGGTAAGAGGTAGGTAAGTGCACAGTAGGTTTAGAGCGCGATTCTCCTTGTTCCTTGCAAACCCCTTTCACTTCTGTGATCAATTACACTGATAGCTTTTAAGAGAGTGGGCCCTCCGATATTTTCTCTTTATGAATATAAGAAGACGTGTTATTGATCCCTGTGGGGACATCGTGTGAGACAGAGTTGAGGGTCTGACCCCGTGCACTGTCTCTGACTTACGTTGAAGGCCTTTAGTCTCTCGGGATCGACTCCCTCTGTGTCGTTGATCTTGTCATTGTCATCGTGGTCGTCGTGGTCGTCGTCGTCATCGTCGGGGGCAACCTGGCTGCCGTGACGCCCCATGGTCAGGTCCTCGGCACTCAAGTCCATCTTCACACTGTCGTAGCTGCCGCCTGAACTGTACTGTGGGGACTGAACACACACACACATATATAATAGTATTATCAGTTTAAATTGTCCTTTGTATCTATGCATGTCGTTTTAAACATTTATGAGCTATTTATGTCAGTGCACTTGTTCTTAATGAAACTTACTCAAGAACAGCACTGAAGTAAATGTGAATTACTTTCTACCGCTGCTAAACATTAAGACGATTAGAATACTGTGTGAGGCAGTACTACCAAGTTCAAAACGTCAACCTGTGACGCCAGTGCAACACTAATCTTCTGATGGTGTGAAGGTTTTTTTTTGGCTGGACCTTACCAGCAGGGCCAGCCGCTGGTCAACTGCCTGCTGGACTTTCTAACTGGCTATCGCTGTGTCAAACTGATTTGGCACAAACAGTGTTTCTATTAAATCTGAGCTCCATGTCTCATCATGACAACGCTGTCAGCAGCCCGGCAGGAGAGACACTCTGCCCACACCCAGTCCAGCCAGTTTTTACCTACTGTTTTTTCACTTTTAACTAGTGACTGACTCGTGACAGATGCACTTGAAACATTTGTCCATAACACACATGGATAAACAAACATCCAGATACAGTACACAATGTGCAGGGATGGACCTCTGGCAGGGCGACACACACATGAGAAAAGACAACACACACACAGCAAAAGAAAGAAGAGAGAAATGTGAGAGCTGAACTGCCCAAACACACACACACACACACACACACACAAACCCTGGCGAACTGTTGTGTGAGACAGTGTGAAAGCAGTGTTGACTTTATGAGAGAAAAGGAGTGTGAGTGTGAGATGGAGTGACTCTGGTGTTTGTGTCTGAATGTGAGAGCATTGTATGGAGCTGTGTTTGTGTCTTGCAGGTAGACTGTCTGGCAGTAATAGGTTTCCTCCAAGGCTGGTGTATTGTCTGTCAGGTTCTGCTATTCAGCTCGGTACAAAGACAAAGCGAGAGGAGGAAGGAAGGAGCGTAGATCTCTCTATCACCCACCACCTCTTCTCTCCATCTCTCCTCACTTGACTTTTCATCTTTTTATTCTCACGACATTTGTTGGCCTCTCAAGCAATGACTGCACAGGCTCTTTCATGTTTTAACAAATAATAATTCTAAATGAAGATATGACTACAGATATGGCAATGTTAAATTAAATGAGATTTCGTGTTTACTAACAGATCATTTCAGTTTCTCACACCAAGGATGAATAAATGGAAGCAAAAGGTTTCTTCTGAAAGGTAAAGCTAGTCTGTTTTCTGCAGGAAGGACAGAAAGCAGAGGAGAAGCTGTACTAATGAAGAAAATGACTTTCAATGTCAGTTCTTTTACTGTGACCTTCATTTTCCTTGACAACAAATATTACAGCCTCATTCAGCTTATTATTACTCTTCATACTTTATTTTTTATTTTAAGGTTCAGCTGAGTTTTTGCCTGATAAGATCGATAACGAATTTGCAACTTCACCCATGTAGAAAACAGTTTTCTCTCTTTCATCTCCTCCATGTCATATTAGTTACTGATCAACTTTCTGAGTAACCACTCAACAACTTACATTCAGTGGTAAAAGCTACAGCCTGTACATGGTTAGCTTAGTTTAGCACAAAAAACCAGGGAGAAATACCAGTCTACTGAAGGTTAGCTGCCCTTTGTTTCCAAGTCTTCATGCTGGAGGTAAGTTACCCGCTGCTGGTGGTGGTTTGATACTACACTCATTATTCTCTGCAAGAAAGCAGAAGTATATGTCCAAAAATGTCATCCTTTCCTTAGTTTTATTCAGGCCCAATAACTTATATAACTTAAACTGGCTTGTTTTGTTGTGGCATTGCATTCAACTCATGACCAGACACTACTTTTAGGCTCCTTTGAGCTCCTGGATCTGAAACTTGGAGGAATATTGAAAAGGAATGTTTCATCTGTCAGTGCTTGCATCTGCACAAGGAGTGTGTAGCATATGTGTATGGTCTCACTCTGCCCCATAGTCCCTGGCCGCCCCGTCCAGTCGCAGCTCAGCAGTGTGTGTGTGGGACTGGGAGGTGTGTTGGGAGGCGCATTGTGTGTGTGTGCAGCGGCAGAGGCAGGTCAAGAGGGGCCAGGGAGGCTCAGCCAGTGGTACTCTCATGAGCCCTCGGCGCTATAATGCAGAGCGCCGAGCAGTGCTGCGCCACGACACAGTGACGGGCAGGAGAGGTGACAGGGCAGGCGCCGCGGGGCGGGTCACCCAGGCCGAGGGCTGCCGTCCGGACGACTTTGGTGGCGAGGAGGTTGGCGTACAGTCGAAGGGCAGGGCCGCTGCTGGCTGACGACCTCGGCTTCTGACGATGGCGCCCGTCCGGCCACAGCGAGGAGGGGGGTCAGCGCAGGCAGGCTGCCTTTTCCCACTGCCGCCTTCTGACGGCGCGAATCATCTGTGAGAGGAGACAGGTCAGATTATTTTTTCTGTTTCAAACTGTTTCTCCTGTTTATCTGTTTTACAGATGAGCTGAAGCTTGTGTTCGTGGAAGGAGAACAAAGGACATTTCACATTAACGACTGATGATGTTAGACATTAATTGACATCAAGGTCGCGGTAAACTGTAGCTCATATTTATTAGCTGTGGACACTGACATACAGCACCTGTGCTATATATAGGTCAGTACATAAATTCACATACAAATATAAATCTGTCAACACGGACGCTTAGGGCCCAGCTCAGTTCACCCAAATCACACACTCTCACAGTGTTCAGCCTTATAGATAGATTATGCTTCACTGTGGCGAGCCCCGTTCTCACATTCAAATGAGATTTCAGAGAAACTAAAAACTGTAACTCTGATAATCCACAAACTTCCCGCTTACTCAGTTAAGTCATGGACGAGAGACATATATCTTAACATATCAGCACAAACACTAAACCTTCCCGCATTCGCTCAACACTGAGAGACTTCACTTTTACAGATCTCTTTACTTTGTGCCTTATACACTTATTTCTGTGTTATTTATATACTGTCCTCTGCTTCTTCTCCTTCAATTTTTCTTCTTCCTGTGAAGGACTTATAATCGCTTTCTGTATAGGCTCGTGTATAAAAGGTTTACATGAGTTCTAAATCTTATTCTTCTGTCATAAAAGCATATAAAGGCACATAAAGAAAGATAAGAAAGCCTGTGAAATTGGATGTCCTCAACTTTAACTGAACTAACTTGTGAAGAAAAAAAATCTTAGTCAAAAGAAAATATTAATTAATCAAGAGCAATTGGAGTTAACCTCACATTTCAATGTCTATAAGCTACATACTGTATATTACATGTTGCTATCAGAATTATCAGAAAGGCACATGACAATATGGAGCATTGTTGGTACAAGTCATTCATAACTACAGCACACACTCCATCTAGAGCCTGTATCCATCCCTAACAACCCCACAGGGCTCTAGATCGACCCATATCTCACCCAAAGGTCTTATATCTCACCCTGACACCCCCACACCTTCCTATATCTATAGTGAACTCCCCCTCCAGAGTCCTCTACCTATCAACCCATCTGTGTTTTCACCGTTAGTGCTAAATTTAATCCAGACACACACCTCCTGCTAAGACAATAACTCTATCTAGCTATGAGCTCAAGTGGTGTTTTTATACGATGGGCGGGGTCAGCTAGTCACCTCAAATCATATTTGATTGGATTATTGCTGCTGGTCTTCGTCTATAAACAGATAATAAACAGAGTGATTTAGTATTTTATATATATTAGTATTTTAACTGCTAAACAATGTATGTGTATGATGTACTTTTACCACAAATCAAATATGGTTCAGTTAGAGTTGTTCTCTTCCATTATAACAATCATGATATCTAATATTTACCAGATCGATACAAGCAGCAATGAGAAGTTTTTAGATATAAAATGTAAATATTTCACTTTTATTGTTTTTTAAATAATGGTTCATTCATTTTTATTAGAATTATTTTGCATTAAAATGTTTGAATGAGGAATTCAATGATATAAATTATCAAGAAAAAATGTCAATATCCTTCAAAAATACACACACTGGCCGATGAATGTATACCTATATATGATCACACCGCTCTCACCTAACGGAGTCACTGAGCAGAGAGTGAAGGAGACGTTTCCTTGACAACCATGTAGGGGTTACAGAGTACACTGTACAGAATAACATAAGACATTATATACTGTTGTATATTATCTGGTTGGGAAAAAACATCCTTATAGATACAGGATATTTAACTGTAGCGGTGCCGGATGATTATTGTTTCAAAACATTGTTTATCAGAAACACCAGACAGACTTTCCCTAAAAAATACATGAATTATTTATCTATAAAACAACAGAAAATCCAGTCCAAATAATTCATAAAGTTAATTCAGAGTGACTTCAGCCAAACAAATTTGTCTCAAAGAGTTTAGCAGGAAACAGAGAACTGGATAAAAACATCAGAGTTTTGAGATATGAAACCCAGAAAAGAGGAGCGGAAATGCTTTTACTTTTTTTATTCTTTTATCAGCTGTCTCTTCAGTGTGTTTTAAAGCAGCAGACTGTGTTAGTTCAAGAGCCTGGGAGCTCTATGGGCAGGATTTGGAGACGCAGAGCTCCATTTACATCCACCCACCCACACACACACACAGTATATTTCTCCATCTGCTGTCAAGAACCATATTTTGTGAAACTTTATGACTTTGCCATAAAACATGACTGCCTATCACAACTCACCTCAGGTCTTTATTAACCAGTTAAAGCCTCTGGACATCTCCCTGTCTGTTTCCTTCTTATGGCTGTGAGACCAACACATTAAATATTCACATTAAAATCTAATCTTGACGGATTTAAAGCCCTGCAAATTCACAGAATACATAATTAAGCATCCTTGTAATGCACTCAACACTTTTAAGTGAGTACACTAAAATCTCTTCTTGACATGATAACAGCTAATTTGTGTTAATTAATGCAGTATCCTGATGAGATAATTTCCACCTGCAGAAGTCCTGTGATCATTTATAACACTTTCTTCTTTTACACAACACTCTGCCCTGATTTATGTCAATGTAAGCAGTAGTAATCTTATCATCTAATCAGTCATCTTATGTGGTTGTGAAATGTATTATTTGGCTTTTTTATATCACATATTGTGATACACATCTGTAATATTTTACTGCCTAACTTATATCTACAAATAAAACATGAGGTCAGATTTATGACATGCTGAATGAAAGGTGGAGGTCTGAATCCCTGGCAACTTAAACTTCCCCCAGACAACTTGACTTGTGTTTGATCTTTATTGCTCATGTATATTGTTATGAAGGGAGCAGTCCAGGCCACAGAAAACACTCATCGTATCACGAATACACACTCAGGGCCAAGGTTAGGGGGTGCTGGTGCCTCCTTCCTATCAGTCTTCAACAGACAAGGCCAAGGACTGCCGTCCATAAAACACACTGCCCACCCATCTCCTGTGTGTGTGTGTGTGTGTGTGTGTGTGTGTGTGTGTGTGTGTGTGTGGTTAGAGGTTAAATAGCAACTGTCCTCATGCTGCTTAGTTTTCACCTGTAACACAAAGAGAAAACAAGACCCTTCCTTCCTGGTTTCTGCTGACACCATGTTCGCTCTTTATTTAATATAAAAAATTGAGCTGTAGCTTCACCCTCAACTGAATAAAGAGGAAGAGTAACAAAGTATTTAACTACTTCTGAAAATATATATTTAAGTGCAAAACAATTGCATGGCAACTGAGCATGCTTGGTTCATTGGGGGGGGGATGAGATGCTGATGAAAAGCTCTTGAAAAAGGTGGTAAGTGGACTTTGAGATTTGTTTCCTGGGACAACAAATAATCACAATAACTGATGAAAAAATTAGTCAACTGATTAGGAGTAATTATTTAAAGTTGTTATTTGTAAGTTTTCTCTCTGAGCAGGTGGTGATGACTGCTCGTCAGGAGCTTTAGTTATTATTGTGTTTATAATACAAGAGGTTAGAATACACCCTCTGAGCAGAGCTACCTCTTCAGGACAGACTGGACGCTACAATGAGTAGCTATCGAAAAGTGACAAGACAGGCCGGCTGGGGCTAGCTGGTTAGCATGCTAACTTAAGTAGAAGAAGTGATAGAAGAAGAGGCAAAACATTGCTGTTGTTTTCCGCCACTGGAAACAGCTCTTCATGAGTAAAGGAATGAAGTTCGATGCCAAACTCACAACATTTCTTCTCGTCTGAGCTGTTAATGCTAACGTTAGCTATGTAGCAATAGCAAAACTTACAAATAACTCCTTTAAGTCATCTGGGAAATGCAACAAATTCCAAATATCTGGGTTTTCCATCCTCTCAAATGCAGCTATTCTCTAGTAGGTTGAATATGTTTGGATTTTGGTGGAAAAATAACAACAAAAATAAAACAGTATTTTCTAGTATTTTGGATTTTTTTTTAGATCAAACAACAAAGTGATTATTATTAAATTAATAAGTCATCATGACAATAATTTCTAACAGCAGCCATTTAGATATCTGGCAGGAAAACGACGACTGTCACTTCCAATTCTGAACTAAAAGAATCTGTGTGTGTCTTGGTGCGTTTGATTAAGTGAGTGATACAGGACAGAGAGTGGGAGAGGGACCACACATCCTTTTTCCAGAGATGTACCTGAACAAACACACACAGACAAACACAAAATCACACACAAGCATTAGAGTGGAAGAGAAAGAGAGTGACGGTAATAAAATGTCGGTAATGCTGGAATGTGAGAGAAGTGTGTGTTTTCTTCTCTCGTATTCAGAAAATGACACTGCAGCTCTTTGCAGGGCGACGACCTGCCCTTGACTCTGTACACTTTCATTTTCTCTCTCCCCTTCTCTTTCAGAGAAAGAGCTTGAATACCAAGAAGAAGAAAAAAAAGTCAAACGGTAGATAAGGTTTGAATGGGGAGAGGAGAGAGAGGATGAGCAAGATGGAGCTTTATCTGATAGAAAAGACAAAGAGAATGATTAGACTTTTTCTGTTAAAGGGAGACTAAACTCCATAAAGAAGAATTTCACCAGAGCCCAGTGGCTTTCTCTCATTCATCAGTGACAAATAAAACAGAATTTGGACAGAGAAAAAAGGTAAAAGAGAAAAGAAGCACGGCCGAGCTGGGCAGAGAAAACAAACCATCTAACGCTGATGTGGAGGAAGGGAAGGTACACGGGAGGGAAGGAGGCATGGGAAGCTGTAAGCAGGGAGCGAATAAACAAATACACTAATAAGAGAAAGTTAAATTCCCTGCAGCTCTGATATAATCAGGGTGAAAAGCCACAACAGGAGACTCATTAAAAAATAATCATGTTTACTTATGATAATGTCTTTAAAGGTAAAAATGCGATGCCACTGACTGTAATGTCAGAGAAAGAAACTTCTCAGGGTGTGAAATGATTTGAAGCTGTTAGTCTGAAAAGACACCGTAAGCTGCAGCACACTCTTTTATTTCTTATGTCTTTGACTGTGTCTGAATGTTTGGTTTTCACCTACTGTCTCATTTCTTCAGGTATTGTGTTTGTACAATGATATTTGTCGACTTGTATCTGTCTTTTTGCCGCTCTCTTAGCATGGAGATGAAAGCACCTAGTCCTAAATTGGGCAATAATTAACTGAAGTAATTTAAAAGCTACATATCATGACACAAATCTCCAGACTAGACTTCCACCTAATTTGCTCCTTGTCATGCAGACAAACTGACACTGAAACGATGGCGTCTCAGCTACAGTATAACTACAGTATCACATTGAAGTGATTCTGATTGGTGTCCTGCATAAGCCTCTTATCCTCTGAGGTCTACTGATTTTTTTCCACAGTGACTGACAGCTGACATTCTCCATGTCCTGTAGAAAGTGATTCATAACCTGGAGGCGAGGCTTTACTGTGGATAATGGACCGCAAAAGGTCAAAACTGACCAGGGAAGAAAATCGATTCTCATCCCCTTTTTCAAACTTGAGAAGCTTTTGGCGTATGAGAACTTCCTGCTGGACATGAATCAAAAAATATTTTCACTGAAAAGAAAAAAAACAAATCACACTCTGTTACACAGATTACTTATGTTTGAGTCTGAATATACAGAGCAGTATAAAGCTAATAGTGTTAGGATTTATCTACTGATGCTGCTAAAACCAACAGATGACAACTGTGTAGGAGGTTTGTGTGTGTGTGTGTGTGTGTGTGTGTGAGAGATATGGGCAGCTACGGCATCTAAACTGCAGCTCAGAGATGTGTGCAGCATGTGCGTGCACGGTAATCCTTTACAAATCTGCATGTGTGTGTGTAAAAGTTTGTGTGTCTGTCTTGTACGTCAACATGTATAAAGGATGAAGCGCAAATCTATCCCTAGATCTATGTATCTGTGTGTGTGTGTGTGTGTGTGTGTGTGTGTGTGTGTGTGTGTGTGTGTGTGTGTGTGTGTGGACAGAGGGGGAGTGTGAAGAGCAGTGAAGATGACGATTATTTCAGGGTTCAGGTTTTGTGTGTCTGCTTACAGCATATGAAGGGATGGGGGGTGGGGGCGGGGGGTGGAGAGGGAGGAAAGAAGAAGAAAATAAAGAGGAAACAGGGGGAGTGAGTTCGGGGCTGTGGATGGATGGATAGATATGGAGATGGAGGGAAAGATGTGGATGCTCAGCAGGCCACAGTGAGTTCAAGCTTAAACATCTGGGTGGTTTGGATTGGAGGGTTAGAGCCCCTCCACCCCTCCATCTCTGTAACATCTGTCTCATCTGGTCCACCTCCAGGGCAAGCCTCCACTCCTAACCTCCACACAGTCTCCTCTCTCTCTCTCCTCCACAGCTCCTCTTCACTCTCTTTAGTCTCTGTTCTTTAGCTTCACTGCTTTTTCTCCATCATCATTCTCTTCATACATCTCTGTCTCTTTTAAATGTCTCTCTTTTAAACCTCCACTCTGTCACAGACACCGACCACGCTTTATTTTCAGATACAATAAGTCACATCTCTGATTACTTTCATGTATATATTGCGTGATGGAGGGCCATCGTAAGCAACAGTAATCATCAGTTAACATGCATTTGCTGCCTTGGACTGCTGTCTTCTAATAAACAGAAAATTATATAATAATGTGAAAATATACTACCAATGTCCTGGTAAAAATTGGCTGCAGTAGCTCATCAGATTTCTCTACACCCATTTTTCTTTATCGGTGACTAAATCAGTTCTGTATGAGTGTGATCAGGAAATGGGTAAAATTTTAGAAAGTCAGAGGTTCCATTGAATGAACAAAAGCAAAAATGTCTCCATAAAAAAGAATGTTCTGGCTAATAGTCGTGCTGCATTCATGTCATGTTGGAGTTATTGTAATTAGGAGCCTTCACGAACGTGTAATTATGACGGGGAAAGTCAAGATTTTTCTGAGAGCTCTGATATATCTGACTGCGCTTGATAATACAGCAGTGCCTGAAAAATAAACATGGATTCTCACATCAGTGAAAATACATCAGTTAAGAGTGTAACAATTTGGAAACCACAATACATCCTCAATATCACATCACAATACAGGAACTGAGGTACAATTAACACCACAACACATGTAAATCACAAAATAATGATTCTATTTAAAGTCAGGGCAATGCAATACACCGATTTTACTGTCTTCCACCTGCGTCATGTGACTGTTTTGTTGAGTGATCACACCTGCAGGTAGAAGCAGAAGAAAGGCTAATTGAATTAGCTCATTAGCTTGAGGTACGAACCAAACTGTGGATTTGGAGAATCGTTCCCCTGATATCAATGACCCTAGATTTAATGGATATATCATTATTACAGTATTTACTCACATGACTAATTCTGTAATGATCCAACCGTCTCGAGCTGTTCGTTGATGTTGACTAACAAGTCGTAAAGAAAAGAAACTCATATGGAAGGAGCGCAACAGAAGCTCTGAGATTAATTTTTTTAAATTAATTTAAACTAGTGCTCTCTTTCTCTCTAATTAACTAGACGACAAAATTAAATCATGCATCTTTACAACAGCCCACAGATTCTTTGTCTGCAGTAAAGATACTGAACAGGCTGTGTGTGTTATATGTGTGTGCCTGCCTGCATATTCCAGTCCTCGTAGGCCCAGACGTCCTATCATATTAAATTCTTTTTTTCCCCATGACAACAGAAACATAGATCCCTCTCTGTTCTCTGTGTTATCAGCTCTATGCCACTCAGGTCCCACTACAGCCGTCCTACCGCTGGAGAGTGAGGTGCTCCCTCAGGTGTGTATCTGTTTTATTGCACTGACTTAAAAGGCACTGCACATGTTTGTGTGTGTATGTGTGTGTGTGTGGAGCTTTATGTTCCTGAGGAGGGGGCTGGCTGATAACCATGGGTACAAATTTCAGATTGGGACAGATTTTATTGAGCAACCTTTGGATGCTCAACCCTCCGAACCATAAAACAATAAGAGAACACACAGCGACACTCCCAAGGTCTTAACAACACCCCCAACCACACAAACACACACCTTGAACCTTACAGGGTTTGTTAAAGTGGGTCAGGGGGGTGGTGGGGAAGGCAGGAAATGGGTGGAGGGTGAAGGATGCGGGACGTGTGACACTGTGACACTCTGACAGGGAAAAACAAGGAGAGTGGATCACGCATTGTTCTGCTGTCAGTCTTCAGCTCAGGTCACTGAGGAACAAAAATGACCCAAATATGTTGGACTGTAAAGTTCAGGCAACACAGATTTCTCAGTGTTTTTAGCCAAAACATACAGATCCATTTCTATAAAAGCATAAATCCAAACAGAAAAATGTTCTTCTTTTTCTCCTCAACTATTAAAACATCTTTAGGCAACAATTCAAATCACACAAATCTCATTCAATGCCCCTGGTTTCATCGTGGGCAGAACAACTTTTTCTGATTTTACTCTATTGTATTTTTAAAGTTATGTGCCTCATGTATGCTGCTGACACTTGTTTATTGTGCAGCCCACTAAAAACTGATAGTTTGACAGATACTTTTGGTTGTGTTTCTGGTGAAGGCAGCTCTGTTTGGCTGCTGCTGACTGAAGATTACGAAACTCTGCGACTAATTTAACCACTGAACCAACAACAAACAGCCTTTAAGTTAAGAGCTATTCTAATAGCTCTCTTAGGCTGTGCTAAGAGCAAAATGCTAACATGTTCACAATGACATCTGCTGATCAGCACTAAACACAAAGTACAGATAAGGTGATGGAACTGTAAATAATCTGTATTAGATTAAAATTTGGACCTGATTGTAGCGCTTGATAAAAAGTTAAGAAATCACTTAAGTTATTAGAATTCATCCTGTGGAGGACATGAATGTGTGTGTTGAATTTCATCTCAATTTATCCAATAGTTGTTGAGACATTTCCCTCCAAAACACAAACGACCACCTCATAGTTGTGCTTGAGGAAAAGTCAGGGATCACTAATGTCATCAGGATTCATCATCTGGGGACAATGAACGTCTGACTAAATTTTAGAGCAGTTTATTTAATAGCTGTGGAGAAATTTCAGTCTGCTCTTCTAAGTCAACAGTTATCTGCTATGAATCAACAAGTGATGCTGAATTATTTCAAGGGGAGCTGTGTCACCAATATTCCATCTTTGTATACTTTGATTAGTAACTTTCTACATTTCCCTGAACTTGTTTCGTTCAGTTACTAAGCTCTAACTGCTACTGCAAGTTCACTTCCACAAAATACTGCACATCACACAACAAAGTGGACACAGCTACAAGGCCAATTACCGATTTAGTCTGGTGCACTTAATACTCTCACTACACTGGCGAGCATCTGATATGCAGGAAAAAACAGTGTCCATGCTGCTTTGAGAGCTTAGAGAGTTCAGTCAGACACTTTGAAAAGGTTGTAGAGGTTTCGGTCTCTCGCAGCTCCAGACCTCATTACAGCCAGGCAGGAGGCTACTGCACTCCGCTACAAGTCAACTGACTAATTGCACTTACAAAAGGAACACACACACACACACACACACACACACACACACACACACATACACAGGAGGAAAAACCATCATGGTTTGGACAAACAAACACACAGGAATTAACTCCACACACACTGTACAGACAATAAATATAATCAACAGGTTGTGCTCAGACACAACTGGTACTCACTCCTGGCAACACAAATTGTTAGGCTAGTTACCAGCATCACCCCCTCTGAGTGTGCGTGTGTGTGTTGAGCAGCAGTATGGAGAGTTTGTAATATTAATTGCATAGCTTTTTATTTGAGTTTAAGTCTTGTGGTGGGGGTGGGGGGGTGTTAATAATTAAGCAGCTGCTGTAGCCCGTGTAGTAGAGAGCATCATGGCTCGCCAACACACACATGCACATACTGACAGCATATATATGCATACAATGTTCATTTACATGCAGCTAGACGAGATATCCGTGCAAAAACATATGCAAACGTATACACAATAATTAATGTGCATATATCACATACACAAATAAGATGATGTAAAGAGCACAAACAAACACTAACAAAACCTGCAGTACATTCAGATGCATTTGGTAAAAAAACACAAAATCATAGAGTCCAT
>BRZM01000009.1:7338986-7533321 GCA_033238685.1 Lates japonicus
AAAGAAAAGAAGAAACTAGTTTTACTGGAACATCATATCGGTAATCTGAGAACAATGTCAAGCTTGAAGCCTGTCCAACCGAATCAATAACTTTGGCCTATGTTCCCGCCATTTGTTCTTGTTTCCATGCATTCTTCTCCTTCCTACACAGCGTCATCTTTATCCTCCTTTCACCCTTTCTCCATTTCCCTTTCCCTCTTCATCCTCTACACTCTGTTTTTTCCTTCCATCTCTTCACTTTTATCCCTGGCAGAGGATCTGTAATGTCATCCATCTTCACACAAGCCACCATCACTAACCCTTTTCACAGAACAAGAGGCTCCAGGAAGGGGTCCTGGCACTCTGCTTGTGCTGCGCGTGAACAGGAGCCTCTTAAGTAGAGGAGGTCAGCCTTTTGAGGAGATCTGGTGTGGATGTCTTCAGGAGGGGGTGAGAGGACACTCGCTGGTCAGGACTGAGAGGCAGTGGAGGGGCCACTTCACAAGAGCATGGACCCTTGGTGGCAGAGTGATGTGGAGAGGGATGAGTGCACACACACATTCTCATACATACCCCACACACCCTCTCTACAGAAACTGAAATATAAGCATCACGAAATGAGTCTAACTGCAGGTGCAAGCAGATCTGGTGACCCAGCTCGCCTGCAGCCAGGATAGGTTCTGTCAAAGGTTGGATCCTCTGGCATTAGCTGAATAAATTCACAGTGACAGCTCGAGTCAGGTTAGCCTGTAGTGCTGGTTACTCCCTAACGCCATTTTGTAACTGTGGGCGTATTGCTTATCTCTCAGTGAAGGCTCGAGATGAAGAAAGCCACGGTCGTTTTCTCAGTGATGCTTGGGTGATGGATTGTTTGACCAGCTCAAGGACCGAAGAACTAAATGACTGTCTAGATGGAACAAACATTCTTAGCCAATTTTAATGTTAACCTGCCTGTGTGGATTTTTTTCTTTTACAATCCCACAGTATACCAACCTCAGGGACATCAGCCTCAGATCACCTCTGTAAAGTCCAATAATCTCCTGCTCCACCGACTGTGTAAGGCCACTAGCTGTTTTCATGCAGCTTTAACACCAATTTTCCTGGACTCATCGGTCAGCCCAGCAGCCACAGGTTTCAAACCGTCAGTCTGAACCATGGACAATAAAGAAACTTTCCTTCAGCTGTCACTGTTAAGCTGAGTGGACCAAGAAAAGAGAAAAGCAAAGGTGTGGGTCAGAAGCTCTTAAGGTGATTTACTGGCTGCTTCTGGAGTTGGACATGGGCGTGTGTAGGGTGTGTTGTGTGTGTGTGGGCATCTGCTGTACTGAAATGAGCTGCCTACTCCAGTTAAATGCCTGACAGCTTTCTGGTTAGGAAAACACACCTGATATTAACTCTGGGAGTCAGATCAACCACAAGCTCTTTGGCTGGCGTTCAAGCAGAGCAGCAACAGCTCCTCCATCTCCTCACTGTCGGGAGGAAAAGGCTGCTGCGAGTTCCCTGCAGCAGGTTGGGCTTTCAGCACAGGAGGCACAGCAAGAAGAGTTAAAAAATATTTCAGCGTTTAAAGGCTCTACCAAGTAGCCTGGCGCCAAATGGGGTCTGGTCGCTTCAGTTAGTGCTACACTTCTAAGGGTGTTGTCAACGGTCAGAGCAAAGGCCTCTGGACAAAATTGATAGTACTCTGACCAATCAGGGGAAACCGGCGTTACAACAACCAGCAGGGAATTGATTGGTCAACAAGCTCTGGTGCAGTTGTTTGTTCTTCTTTAGGAGCCATATACCATCAGTTAGTTTAATACTGTCTCCAATAGTGGCAGCCATCTTGAGTAGATTAATGAAAATTTTCTACCCAGCACTCCTCAAGTCAATCACCGCTCCATTTTGGATAAATGGTTGTGATTAGCCCAACCTAACTCTCCAGCACAGGTGGATATCTGTCACCAAGTGGAGGAGGGGCTAGATCCCATCTGTGTTACCGACATACGAGCTCACTGAGTTGGTTTGGTTAAAGGGAGGAGGAAACTGAATAAACTTTCTTCCAATCTCAAGTGTTTCATTTTTGGTAGCCAGCAAACAGACATCACAGGAGAAACTCATGTTTAATCTTAACACCAAATGAATCAAAATCCAAGGCAGAGTTTTCCTCAAAGGTTGAGTTACTTTCAAGGGACATGTTTTTCATTTTCAAGAAACATTTCAGCTTTTAAGACCCCGAGACCCTGAACATTTCAATTTCCTACAGATCCGTGTATCTGGCCAGACTTCAGAGCCATCCGCTCCACCTAAACCTCCACTGCCCTTGATGTTTTATACATTACTAACACTCTGTGCATTAGAGAAATAAGAGGAAATCTACTGCCTGTTTCCCTTGGTTTGGAGTCTAATTGGGCTGGAAAACACTTAACTCTGCCTCTCAGCTCCTCTGAGTGTTTGGCATTTGAGCTTCAACCCTCCTCTGGCTTCTATATGGTGGTAGGGAGCAGAGTGACCTTTTAATGACAAGGCTTTATACACTCTGCCACCTACTGTAGTCACACACACACACCTCTTTCCCTTTACTCATCCTTTCATTCCTACTCTTCCCATTTCATCATCCCTCATCCAGCGGAGGCATGGAGGAAGAGCAGCAGCAGAGAGAAAGATCTTGATGGAGATTGGTTGGAGCACTTACTCCCCCTGGCACTGAACCGCCAACTCGGCTCACATCACCACACACACACACACACACACCTGGGCTTGTTTCACTACACTACTGCCCATATTGTCTTTGCTCAGTAACACTTTAAAGGAGTGGCGGAGAAACACAACCACACACACGGTGACTCACTATTGGGTACAGTGCATTACAGTACCGTTCAAATATGCATGGAATAGGTCTCACACACGCGCACATACATACAAGTATACACACAGCCCACTTGTTACATTAGCAGGTAATTGCTGTATCCTTGCAGCATTATGAAACAATACGGCTTTCTTCAAAGTGAGCGCTCCTCACAACGGGAAGCCTTTCAGTGCAGAGAGAGAGAGAGAGAGAGGAGTAGTCAGGCAGAGAGGAGAGGATACTGTGTGTGAGGGAGAAGCATGGATGACAGAGAGGAGACTGAAATCCAGGCAGAAAGCAAGAAAATGTGAGAGGAGAGAGAAACAAAGGGATAGAAAGTGGCAGAGAGAAGAAGAAGAAGAGTGACGGCTCAGCATAAAGACAGAGAGAAAGGGTTAACAGAGGTCAGGGTGGAGCTGACCTTGAAATAAAATTTGATGGCTGTGAAAAAACCACCTCCATAACATGACCCCTTTAATCTATCTGGACATGTTACTTCATAGTTTCCCCAAGGAAACAATCGACTGAATGTGTACAATCTGTCTGTAAGTTTGCGAACATCTTATACTTCATCTCACTTTCCAGACTCCCTGATATTCTCTGCCGGACACACACACACACACACACACAAAATGATATTTCAAGAACGCTATAGTAAATGTAAAGCTCGTAACAGTGACAGAGAGAGAAAGAGACAGAGGAGAGTAAAAAGACAATGGAGAGTGAAGAAGAAGACGCACAGACTCTAACCTAATTATTGTATATCTCTTCCATATTAACTGACATTCAGGTATAGTGAGAATCAAAATATTCTGTACACGCTAAAAGAATTTTAAAGCCATGATAACTGCATGTCAGGGCCGCAGAGATACCATATAACTCCAGTTATATTAGAACATACTGTCACTCTATATCACACTTTAAACAAAAGAATATGAACACAGTTTGTAGGGAATATAATGAAAGCACAGCCTGATCACACATGATACATCTGTGTAGTATTCGTGTAATCAATGGGTAAATGTCTCTCCCTGTTTGCTAAAAAGGTATTTCTTTATGCTTTATGCCATCGTCTCCCCTACAAATAAAAAACACTGCATTAAGGCTGATAATCATCCTAGTTTATGATCTCACTACTTTACAATAATTATGCAAAAACTACTGATTGTAATGGGCTGCTTATAAAACCTCTAAATTCATTTATACTTAAACCAGACTGTTCTTCTCGCCTCCTGAAGATCCAACAGCAGCAACATGATATTAACAGCAGCTACAACATTATCTTTAATTATCCTTGTGATCCTTACCGTCGTCCTCCTTGCTGTGCGCGTTCTGGGGACTATGGCGCATCCTCTCTCCTCGGCTTGGCGGGCTCAGGTCAGACGCTGCTCCCAGATCAGCTGCTAGCCATGTGGGCTCGCTCATCTCTGCCTCCTCCTCGCTGCTCAGTGAACTGTCATCCTGAAGAGAAGAGAGGAGGAGAGACGGGAAGAGTTTTACACAATTTCATTTATTCTTCACTTTTACATCACGCTAATGAATAATCAAACTGTATTAGTGTAGTATTACGGCAGCTAATATTCTATAGATCCAGACAGGGGATTATAGAGTGAAATAAGACTAACGGCTTTTTATATTTGAGGCAGTTAGCTTGTAATTGATCCACAGAGAAATGGTGTGAGTGCAACAGTCAAAAGAGCTTTAATCACCGGATCAACATCATGTTCAATAGCAGAGACAGACTGTGGCGAGATATTTAGGTTAAAAAGGCAGAAAGATGTCAAGGGAACAGGGAAGGGAAGTTTCTGTTCACCTGAACGTACTGTGGTTTATCTGCAACTGTAATTTGTATGACAAGAACAAAAGTGAATCTTCAAGATTTATTTCTGATCATATCTAAGCACATATTTTGTCTATACAGTGCAGAGACAAACAGCATCAAGCTCACAAATCATCCCACAAGTTTGTTTCCCCCGAAGACATAAATATGATCCTGCCTTTGGACCATCATCATCTGTCGAGAGGAGAAACTGTGCTCTACACACACGTTACAATACAATGTTCTGCTGGGAAACCTTGGGTCCTTTTCATCCATTCATCTGGATGTTACTTTGACATGTACCACCCAGCTTAACATGATTGTTGACCAAGCACAACCCTCCATGCAAACATCACTCCCCCAGCAGGACAGTGCTCCCACCACACCTCAAAAACTGCTCACAAATGTCTTGAGGAACACAACAGCTCAAGGTGTTGACCTGGCCTCCAAACTCCCCAGATCCCAATCTGATCCAAGCCAGATCCACGGAGGCCCCACCCCAAAACCCCCAGGATCTAAAGGATCTGCTTCCACCACAGGACACCCTCAGAGGTCCTGGTCCATGCCCCAGCAGGTGTTCTGGTGGCATGAGGGGGTCCTACGCAATATTAGGTGGGTGGTTTTAATGTTGTGGCTGATCAGTGTATACTACAGTACATTAATGTCATTTTGCATGTGAACAAATGAGTAGATGATGTTTGAGGAAGTGTTTCCTCACTAGCAGAGGTGAGTGTAACAGAAGTCTGGTAGATCCTCAAACATCATAACAGTAAGAGAAAAAGAAATTTCAGTCAACATGACTGGAAGTAGACACACAAAGAAGAATTCTTAGAAAAGAGAAAGACTAAATCAATAACCTGCTGTCTTTTCAAATAAAAGATGCATTTTATCTGTAAATTTAACTGCTCTGCTTGCAGCACTGTGTAAATCCACCTACACCCAGATTAGCCACCTTCTCATGAATGAAACTGTGTTTACCCGCTGTTTTAAGCCATTTTTAATCTCTTTATTTACCGCTTTATTAGTGTCAGCATCCATGGGAGCATCCATGACAGCTGCTCTGCCGGTTTAACCCAAACATCAGAGGAAACAAGAAACGCGAGGCAGAGAGACGGCAGGCAGGCAAATCAAACACAACATGCCAACTGCTGCTCAGTGTGTAGCACCTGCAGGCCTGGCTGGCAGCAGGAACACCACACTGGGATGTTTTTCCTCTAAACTCTGAGCTGTCTTCCTTCCACCTCACAGACTCTTCCTCTGTTCAATCCAAAAAACACTGGAGATGAAAAATGCAACACTCCCTGTGGGTAACAAGATGTTTTGCCATTCAAGAGCTACCAAAAAAAAAAGAAAAAAAAAAAGACACTTGTAAAACAGATTTACTGTTAAATCAGCCAGTGGCTGACAGAAGCAGAGCAGGGTTTTCTCTATGTAAAAATATGGGAGTAGTTACACACTTCTATAGTTGTGTTTAGACTGATATGAAGTGAATTTCAGAGGTGACAGGAAATTGCAGACAATGGAAAGACACAAGGGGACGCAAACCAGACAGAAAGAATGAAACTGAGGTGGAGATGAGTCCATGCAATTAGACAAAACTTTGTTAGAACTTAATTTTATAAAAATACAGGAGAGAAAAAGAATTACATGGGAGCTAAAGGCTAAAGCTAACACCTGTACAGTTGTTACACTGGCTGTTTGTGAAGAGCAAACATGACATGACAGATAAAAACACTCGAGTGGTGAAATTAGTATCAGTAAAGAAAAGATGAACATTGTCCTGTCACAGTCCTCCAACCCAAACGCCATATTTGTCGTTTATCCCTACTCTCTGATATGACACTGAAATAGTGCCTCAGATTTTTGTCGTAGTAACAATACCAAACACGCTGTTAAGCTTGTGATCACAGTTTGGTTAGATTTTGGAATATTGGATTGGGTTAAAATCAACACAACAATAAGGATAAATGACTTTTGTTGTCGTGGTTACAATAATAAAGCACAAAGTCATGGATAAAAGAAGTAACGACGACTATCAGTTTCAAACAGAAAGCCCACACATCCACCGCGACCACCTCCTGACGCAGACTTTGTCATCTTTAATTCTACGTCAGCTGAATTTCTCCTGTCATAACCACTGCAGCCACTAGAGGTCGCCTGACAACAAAACGTAACTATGAGTCATAATAAGCTGCTGGCACGGGCGACCTACGATGCTACACACATATACACAACCTCGACCTGCACACTTTAACTTTCCACTTCTGGCCAGGCCACTGGACGTTTGGAGGAATCGTACTATATGGACGTAATCCCTAAAGACACAAAATCGACGCGTATCTCTGAACACACCTCTGTAGCTGTTACCAGCTTCTAAAGAGACCTGCACTTTCAGTAATGAGGTCCTTGGTGCTACAGCTGCCTTTTTTTATCAACACATACACACAAACAAACAAACTCTTAAACAGATTAATGAACGAGCAAAGACCTCAACAACACCGGAGCTGAGACACGTTAAATCTGTTTCATTACACTGCTGCTCTAAAGACTCTGAAAACACAGACACAGACAGGTGGATAAGACAACAACCTGATGGTGACAATGACTCAAAATCACACATGCACAAAAAAAGATAACAAGAGAATTCCCAAGTCATATTTTCAGCTTATTTTACATACATGTCATTCTCCACTCTGAGCAGGAATACGATGCATAATTCAACGGTCCACACGACAGTGAAACAGTCAGCTAATGATGAGAGCTGCTCTGCTGCAGGAGTGAGAAGATGACAGACTGAATGGAACAGAGGCAAAGAAAACAGATGGACGTAGAAAAACAAAATGAAAAAAATCCACCTGGGCATATATATATATATATATATATATGTAGTCTACAGAGATTCTCTCTCTCGTTGACTGTCCCTTCGATTATATATATATATACAGTATATGTCTATACTGTGTTATAGAGCTGATACTTGAGGACAAATACAACACAACAAACACTCGATGACACCCTCTTGATTAACTGCACTAATCGGAAATGTATAATAAAAAGAAACAGCAACTACTGTATCTCTCTGGGGATCATGGGAGTTTGGTTGCAGACAACTCTGAGAGGTCATTGGGTTCATGGAGAGGTTCTGGGGGTGGGGAGGGGGCAGATAAAGACTAATCTTCTGTCTTAAACACTCCCAGTTTTAAGGTTGGATGAACAATGAAACAACAGTGACGTTCATTACAGAAGATAGAGGACAGTGTTGGTACCGTGCAGTGCACTCGTCCAACATGCTGTAAGAGTGGAGACATCCTCATCCTAGATATTTTTCTTCTTATATTTATTCCAGGTTGGCCACTGCCTTGGTTTCTGTAAACATGAAACACACCTCCATTTTCCCAGAAGACAGAATCACCTACAGCTGTGTCAAACAGAAAATGGAAAAGCTTTTACAAACTGAGTAGAGGCTGAATATCAATCAGCGCTGCTGCTGCTGCACGTTCAGCCTTGACAAATCATCACTGTGCACTCCTCTCTTAAAGCTCCCTCACCTGTCTGAGCCATTCTTACAGAGTAATTTCATGCTAAATTCAGTCGTTTGAGTTGGTAAAAACCACCATCAGTTGATTCTGCTGGTGGGATGCTGTTAATACGGTAAAATAAGGTGTTACATTGCTTTTTTAATCAACAGGAAACTTTGGTCTGTGCTGTTTTTGCTGATGGGGATTCCACTGTTTCCATTTAAAGAAAAAAAAAAAAACATTTACACAGCGTACTGTACACACACGACTATCTGCACAGCTCCTGTAGTGAGTCCATGTGGCAGCACTGACCCATATCTGTCTATTAAAGAGAGTTCTCAGAGGAGGTTTCCCTGGGCTCGTCACACTGGATTAGCCTCCTCGCTGCACCCAGGCAGCCAGCCAGCACGACTACACACACTGACAATAACTGGACGCATCCACGTAGGCCTGGAAACAGCCACGCAATCCAGAGAGCCACGTCACTAAACCAGAGAGACCATAGAGAGACCAGAGAGACCACAGACCACCTACTCATCATCACATGGTGCATTTAATGTGCCCAAAAAAAGGCCGATTGTACAGAGAAGATGCAGTTTCTGCTGTTGTTACTGCACAAGACAAAAGGATTCAATTTCATAAAACTACATTCAGACTACATCTGAAGATCCCACATACTTTATGTTGCATTCAGCCAGGTGTTCAGGGACGTGAACTTTTTCATGTGTACAACCAAGTGCAACACCATGAACGCCTCTGAGGAAAGACTTAAAGTCTGCGTCCTCATCTCCTTTATATGATTATTAATCACATCACAGATTAATACCCACAAAGGACTCTCAGAGGCAGTAGATGCAGCCAAAGGGGACACAGGCTTGTGGCTGTTCCTAACAGGTATAAACACTACAGCCTTATGACGTAGTCTCACAACAGCTCTTATGATTGATTCATGTCAAGCCTATTAAAACATTAACACTGACAAAACTGACATCTATTTTTGGAACTACCCAGAATTTTATTTTCTGTCGATTGATTGATCAACTAATCGTTGCAGCTCTAGATTGCTTCAAACACATTCCTGTCACATCATTTTTCATCTGCTCATATAAAAGCAATGTTGTCATTCATTGAACACAGATACAACCACTGCACTGGCACTCTATAAAGCATGCTTGGTAAGTTTTACTGGTTTCTAATTACCATTTTGGTTGTGCTCATTTTTTTTACTCTTTAATAAATCATCATGTTTTTTATTTTTCATTCCATGTTGTCTGTGCTGCAGACTGAAGCTAAGAAAAGCTGCCAGTTTCATGACAGCTTGATTGACATATTCACGCCTCAGGGTCCAGTTTCATTAAGCACATCCATGTGGAGCAGATCAAAAATAAAATGCTGTGCCTTTATGCAGCTTTTTGTTGTTCAGACTGAACATGAATCATCGGGAAAATGTCACCTGTGGGGGCAAATTCTCAGAGCTGGCACCGCTTCAGGTTTTAATGGGTTATTATTCTTCAAAATGGAATCAGTCCATAATTACAGGCCACTGAAATTAGCACAGCTCCAACAGAAAAAATGTTCAGGCATCGTATACACCCAAGAAACAGAGACTGTTGCCTCGTACTGTTCCACAGGTGGAAAAAAACATGGCAATACTCTACAAGATTTCCACATTTCAAGATGTTTGATTTAAAAAGCTGCAACAGATGTTTAAGTTTTCGCGAGCGACCCTGTGAACTTGGCACGTTAATCAGCTCGGAGACTATTCTGAGGCTGTTAATTCACCACGACCAGGCACATGAATCAACTCTGACAAATGATCAAATGAGACCTTATTTTAATCTACTCTTAATTCTTTTTCAATTACTATCATCACCAGCTCACATTACCTCATTTTCAATTACCATATAATCTTGGCGCTATAATCACTGGTTAGCCCACATCTCTTTGTTGTGGTGCTGGAGGACTGAAGAACAGAGGATTCATATTAGACCCACGGAAGCTATCTAATGTTGAATCTGTCTGACTTCACTTTTCATAAAGACTCTTTGGAAAATGAGCGCTGATGAAGTCATGAGGAGGTTGATCTTCTCTTGTGCAGTAAAAGAGAAACTGAACAGCACTTCTTTTCTTAGAGTGAGCTGTAACCAGTATTAAGCAGGTGATTTCTTTGATTTTCTGACACCATGAAGTCTTCTTCTTTCTCTTCCTTAACATCTTGCTACACTGCAGGGAAGTCTTTTCTGATGTAATAGCAGATAAATACTCCCAGCAACACCTTGAAACTAATAATAAAATAACAGCTGGTGACTGAACATAATATATAGTATCATCTACTGTAGACTCTTTTGTTTTAAAGCATGGAAAGTACAATTCAAGATGTTATGTCAATAAATCGCATGAAAAACCCAAAACAATCAATCAGAAAATGTGCATCAGTTTTACGGGTGGAGAAATCAGACAGTACTTCCATACCCTCATTCTGAGTGCATGAGTATGGAAACATGCAGTGTACTGTAAGTACCCAGATGGTGCACAGGACACTTCTCACCCTCAACAGTCGCCGTCGAAGCTACGTAGTGGAAGGGGAGGGACCACCTACAGATTTTCAAACTTGTGAAAATGGCATGTCATGGTGGTGTCATCTGCTATCCTGTCGAAATTCACTCACTACGTGTACTAAGTGAAGTATCCAATTTGAGACAGAGCAAAACACAACACACTGTAGGTTTTGGTCTTAATGGGATGGTCTCCACACCTTACATCCTCTCTGCTTCATTTTCCTGCAGTCAGCCAAACAAACAGGAGAGCTGAAAGTCTCTTCTCTCTCTCTCTCTCTCTCTGTGTGTGTGTGTGTGTGTGTTGTTTATTAATGGCTTCAGTAATGAGCTGTCCTCATCTGCATACAGATGAACAGCAGCGCTCCTGCCTGATAGATTAACACACAAACAGGATTTAAAGCGATCGGACCAACTCAATAACACTTTTATCTCCGCCTCTCTGCACAACTCTCTGTCTCTCACTTTCTCTACATTGGTCTTTGGTTGTGTTTGTATCTTAAGAGAATTAATTATGGAACATACACTCATGTAAGTTATGTATGCAGAGGCACACACTGCTCAAACTGTACGATGCAGTTCACAGTGTTAAGATAAGTGCCCCTCAAAGTTCTTAGTTAATTTCTCTGTTAATTATCTTAAAGTGTTTCACACATCAGAGCCACGGCGTGGCTGAAGCCTAATCAGACTATATTTGTTCATCCTGCTGCACTTCGACTGATTGAGATGCTGCAGGATTTTTGGTTTTTAAATTTCTTTAGAGAGGAGTCAAGCTCTCAACACAAACTCAGCTGTGGTTTTCATCTCCTAAATGAGCCTGATGCTCTCAGCTGTGGAAGCCACACCACGCAGACTGACAGCGATGATGATGATGATGACTGTGGTGAAGATTATGAGGGGTGCAAAGCAGTAAAGTGCACCCAGGATGAATAATTAACAGCCCCTTTTCTCTGTTTCTCTTGTATGACAGAGCAACGGAAACTGAGAAGACAAAAAGAAGGAGGTGGAAGGAGGAAGGAGAGGGTCGTGATTATGTTTTGACTGTGGGACAAAGTCGCCTACACCTCTACAAACATGGTGTTTTCTCTGAAGCCAGGAGGCCAAGGAGGGAAGAGAAAGAAGAGGAGGAGGAGGAGAAGTTGAATTTATAGACAATCAGCTTTGGAAGATGAGTAGATGTGGTACAGCAGAAGGAGAAAACTGCCAGAGGACAGATAAGTGGAAAGATGAGAAACTCCAGCTCTGGTTGAGAGAGAGGAATAAAAAGTAGAGAGTGGAAGAAGAAGAGAACGAGACTGAACAGCAGAAACAGCCGCGGTGGAAAGTATGAAGAGGAATAAATGAGGGCGATGAATCGTAGTGTAAATCATAAAGCTACTAGTTTTTCCACCCTCGGTTTTCCCTCGTTCCTCCAGAGGATGGTTTGTGGAAAATCAATTTTGCATCACAGGGACATACACTCTGAAAATACTTGTTCTCATGAAATACAGCAGCCGTGTGTCGAGTCGTCAGCCAGCAGCTTCACTGACTGATGAGATTCAGACCGTTGTTCTGCATATTTGAACTTATTCATACTAAAACAAAAGGTTTTAGTTTGAACTTTTCTGTCTGACGTTTCCTCACAGGCGTCTCAGATGAGTCACTGCACTGACAATACCGTCACGCTCCAGATCTTTTCTGACACTTTGAAACCATTACGTTCACCTGTTTGGACTGTTTTGTTTGTCAAAGACTTAAATGCATATATTTGTTGGGAGAGGTTTGGGTCCTGTCTTCAGACAATGTTACATTTTCAATTAAAAATACACAGTTTCACATCAGTCTGGACCATTATTATTACCATGTCTGCGTACAAAAATCTGCAAAAGGTTGAGCAGATAAACAACACCCTGAACGACAAAGAAAAAACCTGCTTAAGAAGTTCAGCTACTACCATTAAATCTGTGTCTGTGTGTGTGTGTGTGTGTGTGTGTGTGTGTGTGTGTGTGTGTTTCCCGTGCAGAACAGCCGGATCTGGTTCTATGGCATTGCTAAGCTAATCAGATTAGCCACCGGACAGACGGAAGGAAATGTCTCTTTCTCTCTGTGCTCATCTCCTCCTCCATTCACACCCTTCCTCTCCCATCTCCTCCTTCCCCCTTTCCTCCCGCTCTCTCCCATCACTTCCTCTCTCCTGCGTTTTCTCCTCACATGCCCGTCTGCAGATGGTAACTCAGTGAAAGTCGGTGCAGTGCAGCTGAATATCTCTTATCATTGTTCATTTAATCTTTGTCTTCTGTGAAAAGTTACTCAAAGCTCCAACATGTGCTGCCACTTATACACAATCTAAAATCTTTTATCAAGACCTCATTAGCTCTTCTATGAAATAAAATAACTTAAAAGCAGTAAAACATAATTGATTCCACTACGACCCTGATCAAGACTTCAGTCACCTCAACATGTTGCTTTTAATAACACCAGGTTTAAATGAAGAGTTTCGGGCTTTTAAATGGAAGAGAATTTGGATTTTCTTTGGGCTGACTCCATGTTCAACAAGGATAATGATTCTGGACTCAGGATACAAACTCGCAGCCTGATCAGTTTGCCCCCAGCAGTGCAGAGTAAAATGAATTTCATTAAGAAAATCAATTAAGGTGGACATTTTTTTCCTCACATGAAGTGGTGGGGCGGAGGGGGGTGGGGGTTGGTGCCTCTGGCTCTGCTCAGTCTCTTTGCTCTCTTTGTTTTACAGGCAGTGGTGGTGCAGAGCTGGACCCTGAATCCTCCCTAGCTGTCAAATTGGCATCCTTCCACCTACCTACCCCCCACCCATCACCCCCACACCACCCCACCTCCTCATTTATCTCCCTTTATTTCTGCCTACCTACCCCCCTCTGCTCCTCCTCTTCCTCCTCCCTCATCCCTTCACCCTGCCAACTCCATCCCCATCTCTTGCTGCCCTCGCCTCTCCTCATCATCAGCCTGCCACCTCCTCCCCAACCTCCTTCACAAACCTGCCTCTTCCTCCCATCTCAACTCCTCCCCCACGGTTGCTGTTTTCCAACTCTACCCTCCCAGCTCCCTCACTGCAGCACTCTCAGATGTTCGTACTCTACACCCATCAGAAGATGGAACCGCTCCCTGTGTCCGCCTCTCTTTGCCTCACTCTCCCCCTCTTCCCATCATGTTTGTTGGTTTCCATGGAAACTGATCCAGGTTGGACGCATTCATTATAATGATGTTGATTTGATGGAATTCTGATTCCTTATATGGATCAGAGTGGAACCACTGGTCCCCTCTATCATCAACATCACCATCGCAGGGATTACTGCAATCTTCACCATCACCCCACGTCCATCAGAAGCAGTTCTCATCTGCTTTGTGGGTAACATGGTTGGTCACTGGGACAAACTGGTGAGCCAGGCTGTATCACACCACTGTATCCAGCTCTCATGATATATCCATGGTGCCTTTATGTGTTTCAGAGTTGATGAGGCACCATTTTATGTGTGCTTTATTTTATATAACATTTCTGCTGCTCTTTAAACTTCATGCATTTGATTATCCTAAAACGTTGTCTGACTTGTGGCCTGCAACGTGCAGCCTGCAACAGAAATCATTTAGCATTTTTCCTCTAGGACGATGCTGACTTCCAGGTTAGCCTACAAAAATATGTCATCCCTGCAGCACTGTATTTATGGCATTACTGTGGACATTTGTTACGAGCAGCTCAAGTTAAGACTAATTCTGCCTTCCTGGATTTTTTAACTGGAAGAATTTTCAGTGGCTTTAAGAGGTGAAAGTATCCAGCATTTCACAGGAAAAAGCAAAGACCTGAGATCTGAGAAAACTTCAGAAAAATAAACAGAAACATCTCTTTTCCTTCTTATGCTTTTACTCATCTTGTGACCACTCAGGTTTATCTAAGGATCCTTGAATGGGAACCACTGTCCTAAGTTACATCAGGATAAAGAAGATGTGCTGCAGCTTAATGAAGACAAACAGAGTCAAAAATATTTACAGCCATAGTGATTTAAAGAAACATAAATCCAGTCAGACTGTGGATCTCTTACCCACTTAGTTCTGGGTTCAAACACAGACTAACAGCCCAGAGAAAACACCTGGCCCTAAACAGTAAACTGGTTTCACACATGTGCTGCTGTGATGTGACGGCAGACGGGCTACAATCATTGTCAACATCACAGTAACCATTACAATCAGCATCATCCCATCACAGTCATCACAAAAACCACCAGCAACAACCGTCACAGTGATGTCTTCGCCCTCTGTTCAGTTTACATTAAAGGAACAGTTTAACTTTTTGGAAAATATACTTATTTGCTTCTCATCCACCAGAGAGGATGATTCCCAAAGTGTTGAACTCTTCCTTCATTACAGCTCTGATGACAGTAGAAACATCAGAGCACAGTGAAGCTGCCCAGCTCATTTTTTTTCTTTACATATAGACAGACACGGTCGGGTGATATAACATGAGATGATAAAAATTCTTCTACCGTCAAAGATTTCATGGAGAATATCTCTTCTGTTCCATCAACAGCTTCTTAATTGGTTTTCCAGAAACATAAAGAAATGACATACACTATCCTTATCACCTACTGCTAACAGATAAGCGCACACACTCACACCCATGCAGCCTCCAATTAAACAAACCTACGTGTCTATAGACTGTGAGAGGAACATGAAACACAAACAGACTCAGAGAGAACATGGAGAGTCCATGCTGAAAGGCAGATTTCCGGTGAGTCATCTGTGCGGCCACACTTTGAACATACAAAAATCAGTTAAGTGTGACAACAATGCGAGCTCGATTGAGGTGGGTGTGAGCGTCACGGTTTGGCCACAGTCATCGCAGGTCAGTGCTGTTACCTCCTGCTATGAGGCTGCAATAGGAAACACATATGAGCATGCCAGAGCATATAAGCTGGAACATACAACCAGTGACAGGAGCCGTGTTTAAACACACACCCCGACACATCAATCTGACCTGTGCTGGATACGACCGGAGGAAAATTTAAGGCACTAACTTCCAGTCAGTCAACGTGACAGCCGATCTGTATTCAGTCCAGCAACAACGTCTTGTTTCGGATTGCATCCATCTCTCACAGAGATCGATGAGGGCTGGAGGGAAGAGGAGAGGATCATTTCTGAACTGAGAGAGAGGTGAAGATATTGATAAGAGGCGAGCTGGATGGGGACAAGCACACATACACACACAGACACACGCTGCAGGGATTAGCAGGGCATACGAGGAGCTCCACTGCAGAATATTGATTGCTGAGAAAACCAGCCATGAGGAGGTGGTGTGTATGTGTGTGTGTGTCTGTAGAAAGGGTGGGGGGTATCACCACTGAAACACACACCATACACCAATAACACTTGATGCAGCACCATCATAGAGACAAAGACAATGAAGCGGCTGGTGAATCCATGGGGTTTAGTGCAGACGTGGATGACAGGCAGTGGACAAAACAGTCAACAAATACGTTAGAAAGAAAAGCCTCGCAGGCAGACGGCTATGAAGACTGTCTGTCAGCATCAGTGGGCTGTGGCTCTGTCTGTCTGTCTGTCATGCGTTATAAAAAGCCTTGTACAGTATGCAGAGGAGACGGCCGGCCAGAATCAATAAGCTGCCACTGACCTTCATTGAACACAGACACGGAGAGGGAGAGCGTTCAGGAAGACGACCACGACCGGTCACATGACCGGGGGGGGGGGGGGGGGGGGGGGGGGGGTGGTTGTCTTGCCTCCACTTCCTGTTTAATGAATTGACTGAACTTCATCCTCTGTGTTTTTGGCTGCAGCTGTTTGCGTGTTTTTTTTTCATCGTCCAGCAGACAGAGCTGATATCATGTCAGTCTGCTGCTGACTCTGTGTTATTCTGTACACACACAGACATGATGTGATAGAGCTTGATATCTTCATCTCAGCAAACAAAGGGCCAGGTGCCTTCTGGTGGAGCCTCTGGGTTCTATTCAACTCTTAAAATGGTGATCTATAAAATCTGCCTCTCTGGTGTTAACCTCCCACTGCTGAGGAGTTTTGTCACTGTATTACCCACAGATCACTCAGCTGACGTTTGAGCGAGGCCGGCTCGAACGATGCACCTTCTACTACTCATCACAGTCTGCATGCAGCGTTTCCTACAGTGTTTTTTATTGGAGGTGGTCCGCCTCGCCTGAATTAAAGAACACCTCCACAGAAAAATTATATCTGTATTAAATATCATTAATATTGCATATTATTGTATTAGACTTACTGAACCTCAGCTACATCTCACAGCAAAGGTGATGGAACTGATGAGCAAGGTTTAAAATGTCAAATCTCATAACTACACTGATAATCACAAGCAGCATGTCACAGTGTCTGGAGGAAAGTGGAGAGCAATATGAATCAGAAAACAGATACAAGAGTCAGATACCCCATTTATACGTGGTGTTTTGGATGACTGGATTTAATCAGAGGACAGACTGTGATCTGATCGGCTAAACCACCTCCAGTTTGCCAGGGACAAATTGTGACCACATTAAACACAAGTGTAAATGCAATTGTGTTGTCCATCCACATACAATAACTATGTGGGTGGATGTACAGTATTTAAATATCACTGTCCTCTCCCACCAGTCCTGACTCTGTTACACATCCAGATCGTACTCCTCTGCTTTCATCAACACAGCTTCATGGACGGCTACCATCTTCTTCTATTCCTCTCTTTATTTGTTGTTGTTTATTGTTGGACATGGAGACACATATTAATACCAGGTGTAAATTTAATCAGGTTCAAATCATATCTAGATCCAATATCTGCCCTCAGTCCGCCCTCTGTAACAACAAAATAATCTGAAAAAAATAAAAATACCAAAACACAAGTCCACCGCACTCAGGTGAAGATTAAATCTGAGTGTTGTTAAATCCAAACTGACCGGATCTCTGTCCAATAAACGAGCTACTTTGTGCATGTGACCTCAGTTTAAACGTCAGTTTTGACCTGTAGATGTTGAACATGAACTTAAACAAACCACAATCCAACAAAAACAGTCCAATTCAAGTCTCTTTCAGGTTTGTGAAGGACCCTGCAGAGCAGCTGCAGCAGCACAAGGTGAAGGCCAATAAAAAAAAAAAATCATTTTAGTGCAATAAATAATAAATGGCTCTTTGTAAATTAAATCTAAACTCAAAACCCACAGAACATCTCATCTGTCCTGCCTACAAGGAAGTGCAGGCAGAAATAAAACCACAGACAGACGGGCACCGCTACAGTTACACTCACCCTCTGCAGCACAACACACACACACAACATGAACGGTCCACCTCTTCTTGTGGTTTCGAAAAATCAGAACATGTTCCACCCACTGTGTGTGTGTGTGAGTGTGTGTGTCAGGTCAGTGTTGAGAAGTTAGGAACAAAAAAATTACCAGGAAGAAAGGAGGAGAGAGAGAGAGAGAGAGAGAGAGAGAGAGAGAGAGAGAGAGAGAGAGAGAGATATTCTATTCATCTCCACACAGACAGATACTGACCTTGTCTTGATATTAGATAAGCACTTTGTGTGTGTATGTATGTGTGTGTGCATGTGTGTGTGTATTCCGGTGTGTGTGAGAGATGACACATCCACACTGGTATCTGCTGTCAGAAATATGAATCACATCTGTTCACTGAACGTTGAGGTTGACTGGTTGTTAAAACCAGTGAGACAGGAAAAAAAAAAAGTCGACTGCACGACTCTTACACGCTGTTCTCACTTTCTTTAAACCAATTTACAAGCTCTTCTATTTCTTCCTTCTTTTGTTCCTCACATTAAAATCTGCTTCTCCTCATCTGATTCGAGGGTCTGTGGACAAAGGGTGTCGTATGCTGCACAAGTTGTGTCCCAAGTCCCTTGAGGCTTATTTGTGATTTGTGAAAGTGAACTATATGAATAAATTTGATTCGACTTGCCAGTTTTGAAAAACCAGCGGCAGTGCTGAGTGAGTGAAGTTCAGTCTCAGCTTCTGGCACGGCCACTCGTCGTTCAGAGACTTGTCCCGAAGCCACATTTTTATGTGATACTGGGTAATGTTTATGTTTAATTTTCTGTCACTGTTGTGTGTTTTTACTGTGTGCACAAGGCTCAAAAGATTGTTGAAAGTATTACCAGAGACTACAAATGACAGCTGGTATTGAGTATAATTTTGTGTACACTAAATAGAAACACTAAAGGGCTACTTTCTGTATTTACTCTCGGTTAATCTCAGAAAGCTGTAGGAGGCTCACGTTGATTGTTTTGTGTGAGTCCTTGTTTACCCAAATCTCTACAGCAGAGATGAAGAGTGCAAAGTCATATTTACACATCAGATTTCTACTCCTTCACTTACTATTAAAACATACATGGATGGAAACCTGAGCTTTCTGATGATCAGAAATCAGTTTAAAAAACGATTAGGAAAAAAAATCTGTATTCATGAGTTGATATATAGAGATGGATATGATCACCGAAGAAAATGTCCCAGACCCGAGGACATGCAGTTATAAATACATCTCTCTCTGTCCTTCTCTTCCTCTTTCTGCTTATTAGTGTGAAACCAAATATCCAGTTGAAGCAACCAAAATCTAATTTTACAGGTCAAAGAGTGCATCAGGAGGACGAGATCTTTCCTGCTCCGCATGTATTTAACCATGTACAATGTTCTCTTATAACAATGTTAATATCAATATCTGCCACTGCCCCTCTTATACATCTCAAGGTTATACACGTTGCTAAAAGGCACGTGGGCAGTAGCTGAGAGCTGACCTGAAGGTTCTATCTAACTTTTTTCAAACCTGCAACCCAAAGAAGATGGTTTAACTTCAAGAAAAGGAAAAGACATAAACTGTGAGATCGATTAGTCGATCAGCAGAAAATTAATTGGCAAATATAGTGATCACTGATTGATCAGGGATTGAATTTAACAAACATTCGAGAAAATAATGTGCAGATAAACTGATCATGATACTAGTTGTTAGTTAAAGCCTTAAAAAACGTGATCAGATTCTAGTTTTGTTGTTGTATTGATCACAAGTCTGACTGAGAAGTGCTCAGTGTTTTCAATCTCATAGGCTGTGTATGTGGATATACTGTGTGTGTGTGTGTGGCTGCAGGCTATGAGACAGGCCATCTCTCCACAGAGCTCATTTGGTCAGCTCCTGGCTGCTCTGTGTGTGAACTCTGGGTTTAAAGATCTGGAGGTTTCACAGGTGTAACTCCTCCATCGTACAGAATGCACAAACACACACACACACTGACACACACACTCCGAGGTTGGGTTATAACGCGTTGCTTGATGCTGTCCAATGCAGCATTGCAAACCAAGAGCCAGTAAACTCGCCCTCTGCGGGTTTCAAGGCTTCAGCAACAAGATGGAAGGGCCTGCTGCTGGAACAATGAGAGAAATAGTAAATCTGACAAACACAGGATACAAGATGCTGCTGATAATGTTTGAGGCGACAGTGTGTTGGAGGATGGTGTGAAAAAGTACAACAGATATGACTTGTGAGCCCATGATCGCTCTTGAGATTGAAGCCAAATGTGGCAGCTCTTTTTTCACCCACAAACCCACAATTTTTCTTGTGATAATCTGGAGTAAAGCCAACACAAGACAAAGCCAACGTACAGCAAAACTGGAACAACAGGGTGTTTTTAAATGGCTGCTGCCGGGGAAAAATGCTCATTACACTGAATTCATCACTGCTGGCTGCAAAAATGACAGAGGGCTGGTGAGAGAACGCAAATTGTTTATGTGATTTATCAAGCTAAAATCCCACAACACCTCCAGTTACAGCTTCTCACATGTGAGGATTTGCTGATTCTCTGTGTGGTGTCACTGTAAATTGAACGTCTTTGACTTTTGGGCTGCTGGAAAAAAAAAAAGGAACAATTTCAAGACGTCACCTTGGGCATGGAAACTTGTGGTAGCCATTTTTCATTTTTACTGTAGGACATAAATGGGTAGAAGCAGCTGTCATATAGTGTGTGTGTGTGTGTGTGTGTGTGTGTGTGTGTGTGTGTGTGTGAGGCAGAGAGAGAGAAAAGAGGTCAGGCTTCCAATGACCTTTATACCCCATCTGCTAAATCCATCAGCAACCTGGTCGCAAGTCTGTGTGTGTGTATGTGTGTGTGTGTCTACCTGGATCAACAACATATTCTGATCACCATGGAAACTGAACTTTCACAGACCAGACAATATACAGTAACACGTTATAATCCATGCGGTGGCTAAGGTCATATCATCGTGTTACTTGGGCTTCTCTGTATTGTGAAATGAGATTGTTGAGAGTAACTGTAAATGAAAAGTGGTGGTTACTCGAAAAGCTCCGTTTTCCTCTCGTCACACACAGATGAGTCCAAATCCTTCACCTCTTTACATTCTACCTGGTGTTTCAGACATCTGCTCATTTTCCTTCTTAAGAAAAAGACACATTTCTCACTCAGATTTTTTAAACGGCACAGTAATGTAACATATTGCAGGATTTGCATAATAAGGCTCTTCTACCTCTCTCAAATTTTTATACACATATGCTGATAATAATAGTCCAAAAGTCTTCTGCAAACTTGGGGAAAATGCTGACATTGTGCTTCCTTGTCAATCAGCTGAAAGACCTATCCATGTTGTCTTATGTTGTTTTGTTTTTGTTTACAGTATCTGATCTGGAAGGCAGCTCATGTCAGCTGTAAAACATGCAGTGGAAAGATAATTAATGCTCCACAGAGCAATAATTTTTAAACTAACATCAAGTGACTCCTTGTGGTGTAAAGGCTGTTGCTGTCACACAGATGTAACATCCCAGTATGTGGTCCTGTGCAGCTTTCAGTGAGAAATTTAACACATACTTTTATAAGTTTTAAAAGTGTAAACTGTGCTACAATAATAACTAAGAAAAAACTCAGGAGGCTGAGGAACCCGACACACACACAATCACAGATAAGAAAATGCCAGTGGAGTTCATTCTAACACCGTGGGCCTAGAAATACTGAGCAGGCTCTGCTAATCATTGACTCACAAAGTGGGACAAGGGAGTGGGAACTGTTGTAAAGTGTTAAATCAACACAGAGACTGCAAATAGAAAAGGGTTTATATAGTGTTTCTTCATAAGAAAGAGTGAGGGGTGTGGAGGAGAGAAAATAAACGGATACATGGAGCTCGAAGAGAGAAACAGTCTTTCTACATTCCTCATTCCATCATCACTGGATCAGTCGGTCATTCACTTGGTCAATCAGGGAATAAGTCAGTCAGTCAGCCAGTCAGTCAGTCCTTCCCTAACAGCCAGCAGGGGCATGGATACCGGAGATTAGTGGAGTGTCCAACACTCTGAGCCCCACTTAATCCAGTCAGTCACAAATCTGCCCCAAGCATGACGATTAACCCCTTTCCCCTGCAGGAAGCAATTCTAGGGAAACACAGCATGGATTAGTCCAGGCAAAGGTCAGTGCTGGACCAGGCTAGTTTCACCCTGCAAACACATACACAACGCTGCTGAAATACTACCAGTGACCCAGGCAGGCGTCACCTCAGACCAACAGCAGAGGTCAACGTCTGAACGGACGCACAGTGCTGCAGGAGAAAATAGGACCTGACGCTACATGACACTTCAACCTGCATTAATAAAGGTTTTTATATTAACACTGAACCAGAGAAAAGGTCACTTATAATGTTAAACTAACAGAGAAACAGAGCTAAACCATAAAAAATGAGACCAGTGACCTTATACTCCTTCTGAACTACTTGTCGGATGGTTGGATAGCGTCAGAAACTCCCTCCTGTCACACCTCTCTGACATCATCATATAGCCGTACCAGATTCCATTGACAAAAACAGCAATTTTAGTTGCTGGAATGCAGCTGCCTCGATCAGTTAGTTTATCTGTCTTATTGTGTGATACTACTTACGTTAAGTTTCTGAATATTTCTTCCACCACTGAAAGTCACACAATAACACAAACAAACTGACAGATGGAGGCAGTGGTATTCTAGCAGCTCCTCTGTTCTGCTCTGTAAAATGAATGTTTTTGTCAATGGAGTCTGGTCAAACAGAAAAGATCTTACTCTTTAATAAAAAGCTCTATCTTTGTTGAAATCCCATCCATAATGTTGTGAGACACTTATAATAACTGAGGCTGTCAGTGGCAAAACACACAACTTGCCAGGATATATACAAATAAATATTTGACCTCTCTCTCACTCCTGCAGGAACATTTACCATTGTTTTTTCCTGTATATCATTTATTTTCCAGGCAACCAACTGCTCTGACTTCCAGACTGGCAATGATCAGCAGTCAGGTTCAGCAGATTGAGCTGTCCATCTCTGCTACAGCCAGGCTCCCTCATGACCAGAGTCAGCTATCAGTTTATACTATTGGAAGTCAGAGTTGAGAGAGACTCGCCTGGAGGAGGAGGAGAGCTGGAGGTGGTGAGGGCTTCGGGGAGCAGTAGAGGAGCAGTAGAGAAGGAGCAGAGGAGCGGAGTTCAGCTCCGGCTGTATTATATAGCTGATCTCTGCAGGGACTCTCTGGTTCCAGTGGTTGAGCACTGAGCACACACAGCAGCATCGCCGGCAGGCAGCACTGGGCTGCCACAGACAGCCGAGGTAATTACATGGAAACGCTTCCTGTGTAACCCACTATAGAATAACATACACAATACTTGATTGACACTTTTATCCTGAGGACCTCATAGTGGCACAATTTGAGTTTGGGCTGGTGGGAGGCGACAGTTTTAAAAGCCCTGGAAACCTTTACAATCAGCCTCTCACTGTGACTGATGGAGTCCTACATGAACACAATACAGCTCTACTATTACACTGAGAGATTACTGTTTAGAATTTGTCTTGTGGGTAAAATTTTTAGGTGGAGAAACTTTTTGTTTATAATCTAACTTTAAATTTGATTCTCGTATATATATATATGGAACCCTTGTTCCAACTGCTAAAACACCCAGGGCTGATACTTCCCACTTCACTCACTTGTAACCTACAAATGAAAATTTAAAACAGTGCAGCTGACAGAACAAGTTATATTCTACTATATTGATGTAGTTATCTACAAAAACCAAACGATTTTATTGTCATCCATGTCACCCACCTTTTCTGTTCCCCAGTTCTCAAAGTAGCACTTGCTATAAAGTCATGTGTCTTGTCTAGCTTTCGTTTTTTATGACCCTTCTTTAAGAGTCTTAAGGTTTATTACTTTGCGACACAGCTACAAATATAGGGGAAAATGTAAATTCACAGCTGTACTTTAAACTAATCAAAACATCTTCATAAATTTAAGTAGAAGAGAAAACTCTAATGTTGAAAACTACATCAAACTTGGGATGATTATAAACTAACTGTGAAACACTAATGAGGCTGAAACAATAAATTCTGTATAAGCTTTGACATTTTCCTGGCTCTGTGGTTTTATCTGCGGAGAGTTGCTGTGAACTCTGAAAAGACTTTAACCCTGTGAACACTTAACAAAACCCCACCTCTCAACCTCACCACCCACATCTGCCTGCAGGTTCAGGTTTTGTTGAGTTTCTCTAAAACAAATAAGATGAAACCTCAAGAAGAAGAAAGGAATTCAGTCTGTGCAGGTGAAATACAGAAACCCCAGGGAGCTTTGGAAACATGTTTAACTAAAGAGGACGGAGAAAAACACCAAATAAACTTATGAACAACTGAACAACTGTCTTTTGATGCTTTACATTTTGTTCACAGTACATCAGGCTTTGAACAGCACCTGCAGGTGACCTGAACCAGACTAAGCCCAGCAGGCGTGGGAGGAATTATATACAAATGTTAAGAAAATGTAAAAAAAATTTCAGTGAAGTCCTCAAGTCATTTAACTGAAATGGTTTCAGACGTATCACATGAATGATCAAACCCCAACATGCAGCGAATCCTCTCGTCCTGCTGCATGAATAATGTGTTTACATAGTGTTTAGCTTGACCTCTCCTTGTTTTATGGTTCCACTGTAAAGGCCAGAGAACTACGATCTGCCTCAGGCAATGCTAATCAAACACTGAGTTCGCACACAACAACAGGCTGAGCTCATCAAGCACTGAGCACGAGTGAACCGCCCGCCAGGCAGAGGCAGACTAATACAGAGAGACTTTCACAGCACAAAGCTCTACAACTGCTGAACACCAGGCACAGAACTCTCAGAGCATTACTACCATGACTTATCAAACACAGGCTAATAATATCTGGTTTCTCATGCCTTAATTACAGGCAGTATTATTGTGAACAAAACAGTATATGCAGCAAGGTAGACCAGGTCATTTAGATCAATCGACAGTGCACTGCAATTTCTGATCCACTTTTGTTCATCTCCTCTGGCTTATCTGACATGATAACAATATGCAAGAAATGTATGTATAGAAATTTAGAGCTAAACATGTTAAGCATGCACACTGCATGTTGCAGTGTGTGGTTGCTAGGGAACGTAAAGCTACACAACAACAGCTAAAGTACAAGAGCTAATTTTGTTTGGAGGAGGAAGATGAGAAGAGACACAGGTGAAAAAAAAAGAAGTCTAGTAGAATGAGATGCTGATATTAGGGCGGCTGAAAGCCTGTACCACAGTTTGTTTTAGTTTCTGATTCCTCATGTCAAACTCAAATGTGGCCAGGCATCAGTCGCTCTCAGCTCCACTGCAAAGTCCTGACAAGGTCGGCCACACTGGTCCAGAGCCAAAGCAGAGGACAGACACTACTCCACATTTTGTAGCTGTTTGGGCTGTTTATCCATTTATTTATTCATAGACTGAAATAAAGGTCAATTCAATACTCTGCCACTGCTTTCTGTGCTGCATGCAGTGCCTTTATAATTAGCACCTCAGGGGAGCTGGGTGAGGTTAGTCGTTTGCTGGTGACTCACCTGCAGGACATTTACCAGGACTTCACAGTAAAAATATCAACTTTTGATTTGGAGTCTTAATTGGTCTCTAACAGACCAGTTTTTTTCTAACAATATGAAGCCATAGAAAACCATCCATCCATCCATCTTTACTGCTTATCCAGAGTCAGGTCACAGTAGGAGCAGGTTATGGTCTCCCCCTCCCCAGCAACAGACTGCAGTTCCTCCTGGGGGACCCCGAGGCGCTCCCAGGTCAGATGAGGCATGTAGACTCTCCAGTGGGTCTACCCCGGGGTCTCTACCAGTTGGATGTGGCCAGACAACCTCCAACTGAAGGTGCCTTAGAGGCATCCTGATAAGATGACCAAGCCATCTCATCTGGCTCCTTTTGAATGTAAAGGAGCAGCAGCTCTACTCAGAGCCTTACCCTCTCTCTGCAGGTGAGCCCAGCCACCTTATGGAGGAGAGCCATATTTCAGCTCCTTGTACTCATGATCTCATTCTTTCGGTCACTAAAGAACGTAGGTAGTTCCAGTTCAGCTCCCTCTTCACCAGTTCAGTCTGGTACAACACCCAGTCATAGATAGCAAGAGATTTAAAAAACAAAAATCCACACTTTTCTGTCTGAAAGATAACCGGCAGTGGGATTGGACGTATGTATTCAGAGTGATATGTAGTTGACCCTCTCCCTGTACTGCCAGACACAACATTTATATCCACACTGTACGATGTGCGTCAGCATCACATTAGTCATGAATGTCCCTCCAACCCTGTCAACAAGAAAAACTCTTCTACATTTTATGTTCCTGGCAAATAGAGTGATAACCATTAGAAATTAATTTCCCTCACATTTCTCTTGATGTCTCTTCACATGCAAATGTTGACAGGGTGCATTTAAGACAGATATCACACAACTGTCACATAGTTAAAATGCAACAATACACACTGCAGTCTCTGCGAAGGCATCTCACAAAGGCTACAGACGAGAGCTGAAGACATGCTGCCTCCTTCACTGTGCGTCGCTGCAGGAGGAGCTCAACAGGCTTATTGTTAGAAACAGATTGGAGTGCTTTCGGTGCCGGGACTGAATCGAGCGAAAAAAGACAGACAGCATGTGGATTTCAGGTGCTTTGGAAGAAAAACACCTGCAGATCCACTTTGTAAGAAACACAGGTGTCTGATGGAGGAAAAGATGTCAGAGCACGCAGCTCTGAAAAAAAGAAAAAAATGAGAAAGAGAAGTGATGTTTCCTCGATGTACAGTATGATTTTCCTTCCAGGAACAAACACATAAAGGTCACTGTGTCAAGCCTTTAAATGCTCTAAAATAAGCCAGATAACATGACTGAGGACAAACGTGTCTGTTGATTACATGACCTTCTTCTTATTAGTCCAATTTCCTAGTGTGACCAGCATGTATGTTTTACCCATAAGAACTGGTCACATTCCTGTTTTCATTTGACAACAATGATAAAGGTTCATATTTAGATATACACAACTTCAATTTTTGATTAATCAATAATGTCAAACATTTGCTGGTTCTAGAATTTACTGCTTCCTCTGTTTCATAATCATGTCCTCATCCTTTGGGCTATGAGAACTTGTGATTTGTTATTTATCACTGAATTAGCACATTTTATAGATTAAATGACTATTCCATAAATAATATTTTTTTAAATAACTGATGGAGCTAGAGCTGAAACAATTCATCAACAGAAAACTGATGAACTACTATTTTAATAACAGAATAGTTTACAGTAAACCTAGAAAAAATGCCAAACATCCCTGTTTCAGCTTCTTAAGTCTTTATCATTGTAAACTCACTTTTTCAAGACATGCAGAGATATCACCATGACTCTAGGAAAATGTGATGAGCAGCTACCAAGAGTCTGTAATGTTTAATAATTAAAATTATGGTCAGTTGCAGCCATAGACCAAAGGGAACGTGTCATTGCAGGTGTTGTGTGTCTGACAAACACAGACACACAACAGGCAGGGATGATGTCCACAGAAAAACAAGGTAAAGACACAAAAAAATTCTAGACAAGAACACTCCCAACATGCAGCTGACACCAGAGAAAGAGACTCCAGAAATAGAGGGACCCAACAAATCCAGAAGGGGAAGGAAGAGGATGAAGGGGGAAAAGGGGATTAGCAGGAAGGCTATCCTACCTCCCCTGGCCTCCTGCTGAGCACATGGCCAGGTCAGGGGAAAACTGGAGTTATTTTGGAGCAGAGTGGAGAGGAGCTAAGCAGGCCCTCACATAAGGATTTATCCTGGGAGAAGCTCTGCCTGTCCTCCTGTCCCCTGGCAGAAGGATGAGGGTGGGGAGGAGTGCTACAGAGGATCTGAGAAGACCTTAACCCCTTAGATGCCAGAAGACAAAAGCGAATGCTTGTGAAAGTTTCTGTTTTTTAATCAGTGTGAGGCCTGCTTTTCTGTGGCACGATAAAGAAAAAAAAATCAACATAATGTCTTGTTTTATCCGACCTACAGACAGAAACCCAAACATAAGCAGATTACAACAGTATAAAACCCAGAAAGCATTCAATTTGGCTCATTTGCAGCAAAGCAGCAAAGTCTGACAATAAATATTCCAAATGTTTAGAATATTTGCCCTGAAAAACAACTAATATGATTTATTAATTATCAAAAAAGTAGCTCATTTTTTCCCAGTGATTGTCTAATCCATTAATCAACTAACTGTTTCTGCTCTAAAATACAAAAATTAAATGTAAACTGTATTAAATGTAACTTTCTGAAATGTTCTGCAGCTTAATCTGAAGTGGTGAACATTATCATGAGGCACAATTTCACCTTTGACCTTGCACAGTCTCAGTTTGGATACACAATAACACACACTGGTTATTGCACAGGAGAAAGGTGAGAGCCCGTCTAAGCTGCTCCATCACAGGAAGTGAACCCTACAGCTTCAGTCGTTCTCTTCTCCCACTTCTCTTTTCCTCTCTACGTTTATCCGCTGCAGAAGAAAATTTTTCAGCGATATATCAAAGTCTGTCAGCCTCTTTACGATCAATATTTTCTGTACGTTAGACTGACTCAAAGCTTCAAAATACTGTCACCAACTTGCCACGAGGAAACTGACATTTAAGTGATGCGAGTTTGAAACCCGTGGCGACGTTGACCAGCTGAGTTCCCACGGAGACGCTGCCATGGAAACACGTGCTGTGTACAGTGTACTTGACGCTGGAGGCAGATCTGTACAGTGCTCAAAGAGTCTGTCCTTCAGCTGGAGGACCTGTGTTAGAAAGCCTCTGCCCCTGCGGGAGGGTCCTCGAGCAAGGCACTGAATTGTTATCAGCCAACAAAAACAGAAAACCTCCCTCTGAAACTAGAGAATGGGGGAATAACTTGTAGCTATGGAAGCAAGTGTAGCTATCCCACAGTGAGAGGACAGTCTTCACGTGGACCAGGATCAGTCCCACGCTGCTGCTCTCTCATTAACTACAATTTTGGAGCTTTCATCTCTGCTGGGGCCCAGAAAAACTGCTCAAAACCCAATCAACAGCAACACAAACACAGACGCGGGCCAGCAGGGTATCAGTGGATAACACTGGACACACAGACTCATACAACACATTATGACTGCTCTGGAAATTGTGTTTTCATAGGAACATATTTATATTTACTCTTTTGTTGGTGTCTCATTTAGGTTAATTAGTGGAGGACTAAGAAACTGTTTTTTTACAGTGTTTTTGATAGATAGATGGATAAAAAGATAGATAGAACTTTGTTTGATTAAGTTTTGTTATTCTTCCTTGTTTTCTCCCTACTACACCCCTCCAAACACGTCATAATGGTCCATTCACGAGAGGCCACTGTTTCGATGCTTGGCACGCGTCACCGATTGTTCCTCACTGTGTGCGGGTGCTTGGTCATTCCGCATCACCCACCCACCCATCTACTCCTCACACACACACACACACACACACACAACGCGTGCACTGCACCTCAAGTAGTCATAAACACACGCGCACCTTTATTACCCAGAGAACGCTCAGCCGTGCACCACGCGCACACACCTACACATACATACACGCACGCACGCTGGGGCATCAACAGAACAATGTGCGTCTGTCAGGGGCAACACTGGCCAACACTGCACTCTGCATTCCAGCAGAAACACGGTCATGAATGATAATGATAATCAGAGCTGTCGCAGGACGGAGCGGCCTACGTTCAGTGTTTTAATGAGCTGCAGGCGGTGTGGTACGGAGCCCACTATGACAACAACACAATACAACTTACTGAGCCGCTCCAGCTGGCAACTGCCCACATGCAAAGTGTGTTACCGCAGTACCAAAAAAAAAAAAACCCGGCGTTTGATTCCTGTTATTTTCCTCGCGGTTTAATTGGCATCGATAATTGATCAGAGCGCCTGTCAACAGAGGGTCCAGCGGCAGCACGATGTGACGTGACCGCAGAGGAGAGGAGGCAGCTCTGCAGGCTGGCCGCGTCTCTCCGCCTGTCAGTCAGTCAGGCACCGGCATGCAGGAAAACATACTGACGGAGGAGGTGAAACACTCCGGAATAAAACCGAGATGAATAAATAAATAAATAAAACACACGCGCGTGGAGAAAACGCCTTCTTACCTTCACTTCTGTCAGATTACAAACATGAATGTCGACCGCCACCCGCGTCTCCACAGTCTTGTTTTCTTGTTGTCGTTGTTTGGTTTAACTGTTCGTGCATTCGCCTCCAGTTGTTTCTTTCTTTCTTATTGTTTTATTTTAAATGGACAATATATCCTGCTGCACACAGGGAGGGAGTGAGAGCGCACAGCAGGACCCTCAAGACTCTCTGTGGCAACCGGAGGGGGCGGGGCCACGGCTGCTTACATCACGGGTGGGGGGGGGGGGGGGGAGAGAGAGAGAGAGAGAGAGAGGGAGCAGTTGTACTGTAATATACTGTAGTGTGTCACTGACTGCATCCGTTTAAAACAATGGACATGCAGATCCAACAGCTGATTTCTACCCCTCATCCATCCCTCCTTCTTCTGTTATGAGTCCACAGCAGCCCACAGCTGGATCATCTAAATTCACATACCTATTAATTGACTCCACCTTAAGACTGAACACAGTAGCAGAAGCCCGGTCTGAGCAGCTGCTCTGACTTCTACTATTCAACTCAAAAACGGCATAAATAAATCTTCAGCTTCGTCAGAAATGTTACAGTAACATAATGTGTTGTTGACCTTCATACACTCAGCTGCCAGTTTATTAGGAACACCCAGCTAACACTAATGTACAGTCCTGCATTAAATCTCAGCTGTTTTACACAGGTGTTTGCTGATTCAACTGTACGGTCATGAATGTAGTTTGCGGTGCTGTTGGTTAGGTGTTTCTATTTTGTTCACCCTGCTTATATCATTGATAATTCAATACAGTCTGACCACACCTCACCTGGTAGGTGAACCTAATGAACTGGCAGCTGAGTGCACATGAACTTATGAACTTGGTGTGTTGCACACCTGTATGGAAACAAGCTATTTTGCTTTCACATTTAATCTGATTGGTTAATAAAAGACAACGGAGAGGATTAATCAGATGATAAACATCAGGAGGAGGAACTTTTCTCTAAACAAATTTGGCCACTGACTGAAACAAGGTCAAAATCTGCTGAACATAACCAATCTGCCAGACATCTATTCATCCATTATCTACATTGCTTATCCTCTCAGGGCTTGGGGCTTCTGAAGCCAGCCCCTGCTGACACTGGGCGAGAGGTTTGGTACACCGTGGACAAGCTGCCGGTCTGTAACAGGACTGACATGTATAGATAAACAACCATTCACTCTCACATTCAATCTAATACTTTGCCAGTCCTAGCCAAACTGGGATTTGAACCCAGAACCCTCAGAGGCGACAGTGCTAACCACCTCACCAGTGAACTGCTGAATTTGCCAGATAATATATTTGCTATGAAATGCATCTTTAGAACAAGCTACATCGCTTTTCCCCCAGTGTTGACAGAAGCTGTTGTTGTTGGTATTCATACATTTCTGGTGAGAGAGTTAATTAGTTGCCAGGATAATGACCCTCTCAGTGCATCTTAAATACACAAAGAGTATATTTAAAAGCAGCCTCTAGCAGCAGGATGGTGCTGTTTTATTCTGTTTCTTGGACAAACACAAAGACATCACAGTCACTTCAGGAACAGACGGATGTTTCATTCGGGTTTCGCTTCTTTTGCACACTGACCTTTACACTGGATCACCCACAGACAAATGTTTAAATACACAGCAACCACTATACATACTCATGAAGCTGTGTGTGTGTGTGTGTGTGTGTGTGTGTGTGTGAGCGTGTATGACAGAGTATCAGCATGTGCCCACTCATACATTTACATGACAAACCTGCCACCTATAGGCAGAGGGAGAAATTGCTGTGTAATTAGCCATGCATGCCCATGCACAGCAGTGTCTGGGGAATTGCAGAAGCACAGTGTGTGTGTGTGTGTGTGTGTGTGTGTGTGTGTGTGTGTGTGTGTGTGTGTGTGTGTGTGTGTGTGTTGATAAGGGTGCTTATCGTCTCCTGTGCCACAGAAAAGGCTGAATGCAATGCTTGGCCTGAGAGGAGATTGAACACTGACTAAAAGAAAAGAATCACAACAGTGGACAGTTCAAACTGTGAAACTCTCCAAAATAAAACAAGAAAGATTTGGTTTTAATGAACATCTGTTACTTAAGTACCAGGTTTAAAACCCTCTGACCTTAAAGCCTAATAATTATAATAATAAAGTGTTTACATGGCACATTTCAGACACAAAACGCAGGTCCAAGTGCTTAAAAATTTATCAACATTAGCACCAGTTTCAATAGAGCAGTCCATGCCTTAGGTACTGTTTCAAGGTAGATTTTTTCAGCATTATTGTTGTTTATTATTGAGTGTTTATGCCATATAATCCACGTTTCAGGGGGCTTTCCATCCCTGTGTTGGTTTCAGTGCAGTTTTACTCTCGTCTAAAAGCAGTTTCAGGGGAAGACCAGACTCGGTTTTGTTTTCAGCAGTGAATCTTACCTGGGCTGCCTTAGAGAAAAGGTATGAGGGGAAACAGTGCCGTGACGCTTCCACTTTCATTTATATATTATGTGTTGTGCACTCACAGACCACTGAGGGGATTTTTCTTGCAGAGCTGTTTCCATGGCATTTCTACTTTATTGGACAGTATACACTGGAGAGCATCAGGGCAGATGGTGAGAGGATAAGACATGAAAAAGGTCATGCCCCTGGTGCAAACCCACACTGATGGCTTCAAGCCAGGAGGAAGAGACTGACCGGCACTTTATTTGTGATCTTTGTATCGGCTAAAAGCTCTGCACCAGATGTATTTAGTCTTACAAGAATTTCTCTACACAATCATACAATATCATCAGTGTTAAAGGTTCGCTGCAGTGAGGCAGGGAATCTACATTACAAGATCATTTGGGAGATAATTATTGAACATCTAAGCTTGTAATTTTGCTCTAAAAACTCTCACCTGCTCAAAAAGCATTAATTTTTTTCAGCAAATTTCAACGAGTATTCATTCTTTAAAAAAAAAAAATCATTTTAAAGCAACAAAATGTAATTTTGCTGAGCAGCAGCGCCCTCTGCAGGAGTGAGAGGAAATTAAATCAGCTGGGTTCTGAGTCTGAGCAGTTTTCATGTACAGAAAAAAAATTACCCATGATCCTCTTCTCCTTCTGGAGCAGGAAGTGCTGTGGCTGTAACAAAAACACCAAACTCTGTTTCTAACTCTCGATGTTTCCGTCAGTTTCCTGGATATCAGAGATGAACTCTGGTTTTTAATGACTTCTCAGTCTTTTTAACTGATCTACAGTTCAGCATCAGTCTGAACTCTCTGGGTCTGATTCCAGCAGTTTAAGCTGCTGACTATCACTCAGTTAGAGGGAGATCGACCCTGAAGAACCACAGTTACACAGAGGTGTTTGGGTACCAGCAAAATTATTCAGAAGTTATTTTAAGGTAAAATAGCTACATAATGCTTTAAAATTATTTACTTATTTGTTTAATTGTGTTTTTTTAACCATCTGATAGAAACAGGTGTGATAATTGGTTGATCAAATCAAATTCATGTATTAATGTGGGGAAGAATATAGCCCCCTCACTTTAAACAGATATGATGTTGCAACATAAGTTTCAGTGGATGTTTAAGTCATATAGTTCATGTAGATAATAATTATTTATCCAATAAGTTTGTTTTTATTGATATTTGTTTTTATCAACATGTGAACTTTGTCTCTAATACAAAGACTGAAGTACAGATAGAGCAACATGTCAACAGTACTACAGAGACATAAGATGTTGTCAACCTTGAATAGTTTACACAGACAATACAATTGTCATTGGACACAATGGTTTCATAACATTAGTCTGTTTGCAGTAGTATAGCCTGCAAATCAATCAGTGTGCTCCATTCACTCTTTTCTCCTGGACATTCACTGTCCTCGAACACAAAACACACGATTCAGCTGCGTATTTCTTTTTTTCAAAGTGAAGTACAGACCTTGTGTTTTTTTTAACCTTGGGCATTGTGTTGAATCGATCTGAAGTACCGTACACAACGGCTCACATTCACACTAACAGTCTAGCAGATTAGTTCATGTTTGGGTCCTTGAGGTTATTGCCATTATTTCCCCTTCTACTAGATTTTCTAAAGGATGCCCTCCATCATCCTGGCACCTGGACTCCTCTTCTCACAGATGTTTTTAAGTAGTTAAGATGCTCTGCACGGTATCGCGTTTACCAAGCCTCATGTCATTTTAGTCTGGGCAGCAGAGTTCTGTGACAATGCTGAAGTTTCGTTCATATATAGATTTACAAGAGAAAGAAAAATAATTCTCGATCAGTTTTCCTGTCGCTTTGTTTTTCAGCCGACAAACTGTGGACAAAAGGTTTTCACTTTATCAAGGCTGCTCTGACGACCAGGCTTTTATCTTTTTTCTGCTGTCTTCTCAACAGTCTTTTAGTAATTATAATAGACCAACCCCCAACCTATCTGCACACGCACACACACATACACGCACACACACCCCTCCTCCCAAAAATAATGAAATGTCTTTCCTCTGGAGGTAGCTGAAATAATGGGCAGAGAGAGGGAGAGGGGGAGACCATAAACGATAATGAACCACCTCATTCTCCTTTTTTAATTCCTTCTCTGATTCCCTGCCCTCCTCCCACCCCCCTCTCCTCCCTCCTCCCTCCTTGCATCCCCCCATCACCTACAAATTTTCTCATTTTTATTTTCACCCTGACTCAGTACATCCTCCTCCTCCTCCTCCTCTCCATCTTCCTCCTTCCCTCAGCCAGACAGAGCCACCGCCCTGCCATCTCTCCATCCTCCTCCTCCCCCTCTTGTCTCCTCTCACTCCTCACCCGATTCTACATTGTCTGCAGCATCCCCCTCTTAAACACCTCCCCATCCACCCCCCCCACCCCTGCCAGGAAGCATCCTGGGTAATTTCCTCCTCTTATTGAATTGGGACGGGGGGCGGATAGAGGGAAAGATAAAGGGATGGGCAGATGAACGGAGGCTTCGGATGAGTGCTAATGGAGCCGGTGGAGGATTCACACATCACAAATATGCAGCACATCCTCCTGCTGTTCTTCTTTGGCTCATTTCTTCTCTTGGGTAAAAGTACAGATGACCCTCTCTCTCCTCCTCACCCATGCTCTGTTATCCTCTCTCGCTCTCTCTCTCTCGATCATAAAAACAACCCAGACAAAAGACTCCGACCTTCTTTTTTCCACAGAATGCTATTCAACTATCCTGCAACACACACACACACACACACACACACACACACACAGTGTGAACCTAATGCTCCCTCATGTCCTATGTTATTTCTATAGGTGAGTGAGTCATTGCTCCTCTATTCCTGTCTGTACTTTTGCTCCTCTGGCCCGAACACTATAATCTTTCTGCAGCACAGTCTCATCCTGCCACACACACACACACACACACTGAATACTGTCTGCTAAAACTTCACTTTAACTCTGACGGCTGCAGGACTGAAAAGTCTGATGAATATATATCTCATCTGAGTGTTTGGGTGTAGGTGTAGGTGGAGGAGGTGGACGGCTGAATGAACAAATTATGCAGCTTTTCAAACGCTGACTTCCAGAAGAAATCTTTTCTGTATCAGACAACATCAGCTCACTATAGATACTGTACATTGCTACTGGCACATATGTCAACAAGCGAGCAACAAGTCATGCTAATGATGTTTGTTGTCATTTAGAAACACTGATAGAAACACTGATGCATTTGTCAACTTTGAAATTTCCTGCTCAGTATTAGCTGATATTTATCGTTATCTCTCTCATATCAGTATAAGTACCTCAATAACACTGTGTTATACTTTTTAAGTCATTATGTGAACACGACAGGGCAGAAAATTCTTCTTCATTTGTCCTGACATCCTCTACTGAATATAAAAAAATATAAAATATAACTTTAGGTGATCGAGGGAAAACATACAAAACAACTCTGCCATCACACAAAAAAATACTGGGCTGGTTAAAGTAGTTACATTACTCTTCCTGAAAAGCAAGATACAGAGCCAGAGGAGTAATCCTGGGAGGAGCTTTTTATTTGATTTATTTATTTGTTTGTTTATTTATTTTTATGCTGTTTTTGGTCTTTTAATGAATATCTGATACCAGCTGTCTATTGTGGAATATCTTTTCTGTTTTTATCCTGTGTTTTATTTTACAAATAAGTTATTATTTCTGTAATATTAGCATTTATATCTGTTACATTACTTGCTTTATTTTTGTTTTATTTTGTCTTCACATGTCCTTGTTCTGTGTCTTTTGTGTTGGTTATTATGTTCTTCTTCTTTAATGCGTTCATCCTGCTCTTTTACCCAAATTCACTCATTCATCCACTCATACACTCACACATTGATGGCAGAAGAGCCTCTATACAAAGCACTGGTCTTACTATTGTGAGAGACTGGGGCTCAATGTTTTGCTCAAGGACGTTTCAATATGTGGACAGGAGGAGCCAGGTATCAAACACACAACCTCCTGAATCACAGCTGCCCATACCAGTGCATTATGGGTATATTCTTTATGACAGTATCAAATCAAATTAAAGCTGAAAAACCTGCAGTATATTTTCAATTTATTTGAACTGGGGCAGCAACTAACAATTATTTTCATCATCAGTTAATCTGCCAGTTATTTTCTTGATCAATCAATAAATCATTAGGTCTATGACACATCAGAAAACAGTGAAAACAGTCATCATAATTTTGTCTCTAGATAACTTATTTTGTCCAGCCAACAGTCCAAAAGCTCAACATTATTAATTTATCTGTCATCAATGGCTCAGAAAACCAGCAGATATTGATCTGTAGAGGCTGAAAACAATACATTTCTGCTTAAAAATCATTAATCGATCGACTAAAAGATTAATCCACTGACTTTTTTATGCTGATGCTGTGTCCACACCTTCTCCATGACTGACATGAATCCTCGTGGCAAAAACAACAACATGATAGTTTGACCAAAGGTGAAAGATGCTGTATATTGGCACACAGCCTCGGCTATTGGAAGCTTAGTATTGATCAAGAGCCCACATCAGTCAAAACTCAACTGCTGTAGGCTGCTGCTGCATACAGCACCGACATATTTTATTTATCATTCACCGGCTGCTTCTGAAGCTTGACTGCAGATCAATACAGCAACACTGCATGTAGATGTAGAGTGCTTCTGTTTATTTTACAACATTTTACATCTCAGACACTTGACTCTGATCCTGGGGTGACACGCGATAACTCGATCACAGAACAAACTTCAGTTCTTTTATCATTTAACAATAAGCAACGATTAGCAGGAGTATGAGGGTCGAACTCGGAGCACTGACGGAGCGGCGGAGAGACAAAAGAGAAATTCAACTCGCTCTTTCAGCATAAACAATAATGATGAACAACAGCGATCTCTTTCAGTGAGAAAAACATGCAAAGAAGAAATGTTAGTTTTGTACTTGGATTCTAACATGAAGATGATAATGAGAACGGTGTCAAAATGTCAGGATGAACTAATTAGAGCAGCTTTGACATGGTGTCACCAAACAGACTGGTACAACTGCTGGAGAATAACAGGAGTCACAGAGGTTGTTGCAGGTGTGTGTGTGTGTGTGTGTGTGTGTGTGAAAGAGAGAGGGAAATAAGGAAGTGAGGGAGGTGGGAAGGGAAGTATTGAACTGTATGTGAGGTTTTTCAGATATGCCATCCATGTATGTGTGTGTGTGTGTGTGTGTGTGTGTGTGTGTCTAGATAACGGGTGGGGGAACAGAGGGTTGAGCTCGTTCCAATTAAGCCAGGCCTCAGAGCGTCGAGTTAATTAGCTGAGGAGAGAGAGAGAGAGGGAGACACTGAAGTGCCAATTTGCACTGGAATGCCAATATATCTGCCTGTCCAACACACACACACACATGCACGCGCACACACATGCACACACACGCACACACAGGGAATATGAGTGACAGCGAGTGTGTGGTACTGATAGTCACACTGGTACAGAATGGAGTGGTGGTGGTGTTGTTGGGGGAACAACATGGAATATACCAATCACCAAAACAACCCCCCCACCCCACACACACACACACACACACACGCAGTCCACTAAAGCACTGATGCACTGAAGAAGAGGAAGAAGCTGATCTTCCTCACCACCTCCAGACTCTCTGACAGTTTCCCTCTAGATACGACACTGATCAGAAGATCTTTCAGTCCTGTAGGAGGCCGGGGTTGGGCAACAGGGCCACTAATGATTATTTTAATTATTGATTCATTTATAGATTACAGAGTCCAAGTCAACTTCTTCAAATGTCTTGGCCAAAACCCAAAGATATTCAGTTTGCAATTATATAAAACTGAAAAAAACGGACTATTTATTGATGTAGATATTGTCCATAGTGACTGACTAAAAACAGACCTCCTGACACAGTCTACATCAGAAACCTTTTTCTGAAAATGAAAAAATGTTCTGTTTGTGCAGATCATCTTGTCTGACTTGTCTCAGGTCATTTGTTCACGTCTTTGAAAGCTGGCTTGTATGAGTTTTCAGTTATTCTATGCAGAGAATAGAAAAATAACAGTCTCAGACAGAGAAGAAATGGTTTTGGTCCACTGACCTCCACGAGCATCAGACTGAAACACTGATATTTCTTCTCATTACACTGTTTTAATTGCAAGTACAAGACGGCGTGTGGGAGTTTTCCTCCTTACCGAGGCATTAGTGGGCCTCCTGGTTTCCTCCTACACACCTGTCACAAACAGTTCTCCAGTGTACTAAAGAGCCTGCTGTTTTAAAGCAGTTGTAAGATTTACTTTATGATCCCCTCTCAAGGAAATTCTTATGGTCTCAAGGTGCATAGAAACACACACACACAGAGATGGTGCATATTCTGTCTGATGGCACAGAAAAAAAAACAACAACATAAATTCAGAAAAACAAATGTGGGCCTGCAGCCTCACAGCGGAGCCCAGATCAGATCCAGTGTCTCGGCTGTTTAACATGCAGCTCTGTTGCAGTCACTTCACGTACCTTGTTGTTGCTCATGCACTGCAGCTTCATCTGCTTCATGTAGGTGGTGGTGAGAGGCATGTTGTAGTCTATCACCTCCGACACCAAAGAGCTCGGTCTGTCGTTCTCTGCAGAGGAGAGGAGAGGAGAGGAGAGGAGAGGAGAGGAGAGGAGAGGAGGTGAGAGGAGAGAGAGGAGAGGAGAGGAGAGGAGAGGAGAGGAGAGACGTTTAGGTGAAAATAGTAAATATAGGTTTTCTTCATCATTTGCTATTTTGTCCTCAAACCTTCAGGAAGGCTTTCACCTGGGAAGTGTTCTTCCTGTCAAGATACATTTCTCGTGCTGACAGATGTATTTATATTTTTTTTGTTGCAGAGGGGAAACCACCATATGTGCAGGTAATACAGGTGCATTTGGGGCAGTTCGGTTACCATGAATTCATTCAGTATTTTTTTTTAAAAGGAGATAAAAACAGTGATCCCAAGTGTTCAAACTCTGCTTAACAACACAACACATTACCACCTTAATCATCAAGTTAAATCAATAGCTTTGACAAACTCAGAAAAACAAACACTTTGAGCCGCTCCAAACATTTTCTAAATGTTCCTCTCTGACCTGTACATTTTTAGAATCATATTTTGACATTATATTCATAATTTTATCTCCCTCTTTACTTTGCAGCTTCTCCTAAACCCCACTGACTGTTAATGCTGTGTCCGTCATCGTGCCTTGTCAGAGAGCCAACACTAGAGGACCTTCTAGAGCTGGAGGTAGAGCGACAGACAAAGAGAAGCAGAGTGAGGAGGTGGTGTGGTGGTCTGAGTTATACAAAAAGCTTTTTACTGCTTTAAAGCTCTAATATAAAGAAATGACATACAAACACATTAAAACCACATTATCACTGCTTGAATCTCCACCAGTCTCCATCCACACGTCTTCCTCTTCTGCCTCTCCTTTCAATCATTTATCTACTGACCTCGTAAAGGACGTGTCTAATGTCTGGAGCGTCTACAGAGTGGACGTGAAAACGGGGCACAAGATCAATACGGCTTAGTAGAATAGACAGGACCGTCATCATTGATTGGTGATTGATAGTCTTGTACAAGGACATGAGGAAGTGACAGAGTGCATGTGAGTGAATTCTCCAGAGAGGGACAGACTGCGATAACTGACTGATTATGCGACACAAAGCTGTCATGTGGGTTTTCAACACGAGGCTCTGGACCCCTGTTTGGTCCAGACCATGATCATTTTGGACGAGATGTTCCATAAAAAGCAGTGTGTTGCTATTATTTCTAATACTGGGTTTAGATGTGCTGACAAAGGAATCATTCGTATAAGAACATTTAACATTCACATCAAATGTGTTTAAAGCAGTTTGTTCATGATCTAAACTGAAGCCGAAAAGACAGTAAACCACAGGTGTTTCTGAGTAACTTCTGTTGCCAGCAGATTCAGTAAAGAGAGTGGAGTCAATATGGAGTCAAGATGAGTAAAGTGCTTCTTCAATATCAAGTAAAGTTATTTGTTATAGCTCGTTATCACATGCAGCGTCTCATCAACACATCAAAACTGGTCCCTGAATTATCTGCTTTTCCTATTTTCCCATGTTCGTGAGTATAAATGATTTCTACTGACAGACTCAGTTTGTTATTATAAGTGTCTGAAAACATCATGGAGAGGATTCCTACAGAGACACAGCTTCTTTATTAAAGTCAGATCCTTTTAGTTGAACCAGAAACGTCACTATACATCACTACCAGACTCCATTGACAAAAACAGGGATTTTACTGAGCAGAAAACAGCTGGAATACTGCAGCCCTGATCTGTTAGCTCGTGTGTGTTACTGTGTGACTTTCAGTGGTGGAAGAAGGATTCAGATCCTTTACATAAGTTAAAGCACTACTATCATTTCCATTTACATCCAAAACATGTGAAAATAAGGCCCAGGAGTACCGTAATACCAGAGTTATCTTTTTTTAATCAGTTTTGTTGATACAGCCCAAATTGCAAATTGTCCTCAACGGGCTTTCCAACCCACACAGCCTCATCTTTAGACTACTGATTCTGAAAAGGAAGAATATCCAAAAGAAAAACCTTTAACCTCAGGAGGAGCAGCAGCAGAGGGAACCCTCCTCCAGGATGGACAGACAGAACAGCATCAAATAACACGGACACTGGAAACAGAGATCTGCTTTGATTTTAGGTGCAATTTTGTTATAGAAAAAAAATGGCCGTTCGTTTTTATCTCCCGAAGCTGTCGGACCCCACAAGTGCGGTGGGCTCCTCGTGAATATAGTAAAACAAAGCCACACACACACACACACACAAACTCATACAGTGAGCCTGCTGCCTGTGTCAATTAAACATGGCTCTGGTCCACGTTGATTAATTGCATTTAATAATTCACAGCTGAACTTTAGTGGGAGTCACTTCAGCCTAGCGATAAAGGGGGATGAGGTCGTGTGTGTGTGTGTGTGTGTCGAGGAGAGGCCAAACCCCCACAGGGTGCGAAGGCAATTAGCTACTCTCTCTCTGAGTGACATCCAGTGATGGCACAACACACACACACTCACACTGAGCTGAAGTATCACCAACACTGTCATTACGTGTGTGCGTGTGTTTGATTGTTTGCTCAGTTTATTACATCTTCTAATTAAATCATTTCTATTACGGCCAATGGAAAAATCATATTTACCATATTTTACCTTTTTTTTTAATCAGTGACACTGCCCAGCTTGCACAAGCAAACAGGTGAGTGGTGGTGTTATAAAGTAAAAATTCACATTAAAACTCACCGCAGAGAAAAAGAATTCAAAAGTTCTTCACTTGAGACACAGAAAATGCTTTTAAATTTTACTCCACATGTAAAATCAATTAGATGTGAGATTTCTGAGGGGATTAGATTATTATTAGTTTGAGATAACCCCGACCTCTCTTTGAAAATAGAAAAGGACCTTGTCCCTGTACCTTTTAAAAAGAATGAAGGAATCTCTTTCATCACAAATGTTCCTTTTTATTTGTTTTCTTCACGAGGACACATCCTCCACATTTCCTTTGTCCTCCTCTCTGTAAACTCTCATTTCAGATTTCTTCTTCTCCTACATTTCTCTCTCTTTTTTCAGTGTAGGTCAGATTTCTCCCCCTGCCCCCCCAACAGCACCGATCCCCTCTCCCTCTCTACCCCGACTCTGAGGAAAATGAGCTCGTTTCCGGGGCCATTTTCTTTGTTAAAAGCCATTAATTAGGCTAATTGAGGAGAGAGACAGGACACTCCAATGACTCCTCTGTTTAATGAGCGACAAGGAGACGGGGGGTGGAGGGTGGGGGAGGAAGCCGGGGGGGGGGAATGAGGGAGGGATAGACGTAGGGTATGGGGATGGGTAGAGGAGGAGGAGGGAGGATGGAGGAAGGAGGAAAGGGGAAGGCGAGGGATGCAGGGACGGGACAGGAAGCCTGGAGCGGCAGGGAAGGGGATGTTGAAGGAGAGGAGCTGGAAGCGGGATGTGGGGACGGGTGGGCGGGACGCTTGGAGGGGAGGGTAAGGGAGGAGAGAAAACAGCGAGATGGGCGAGTTGCAGGGGGGGATGGAAGGATGGGCAGCAGGAGGAGGGATGGGGGAGGGATGGTGAGAGAGGGTCTTCAGGGGACTGTAGTTGCAGAAAATATATAACGGGGTGGTAGAGGAGGGAATAATGAAATGATTCAGTATCTGCTTACGTAAGGTGCTGAGCATTTGTCAAACATACTCTTTAAATACAGTACACATGTTCCTACACTATTAAAATCACTGTACTTCTCTGTACTTTGCTTTTTAATCTGAGCTGTTTCTTAGGTTTAAATACGCTGGCCCTTATATTCTCTAATGCATTTTAACTGTTGAACTCTTTTGTTCTTTCACCAGCAGCACCAGGTTATGCAGGTGTAATCATAGTTTCCACACACTCACTGGTTCTCTTCCTAATATGATTCCAAATATCCACATTCAAAAGTTCAGTTAAAGCTTCAGCAGTCTGGGTTTCACAAATCAAGTGTGTATCTCTCCCTCAGTTCCTGTCTGTTCGCTGCAAAATTCCCTCTTTGTGTTTCTTTGAGTCATTATTTCTCTGCCACAGCTCGACAAAGAGGGAATTTTACACTAAAAAGATGTTTCTTGGAAGACCGATGTAGCCTTGCTATATCTCTGACTGAACTTTGAAATGTATTTTCACACAGAAGAAGGATTCGGTGGATTTCTCTTCGCTGGAATCACATTAGGAAGTGTAGAAAAGACAGACTGCACCCAGCTTGTTATTTCTGTGATCTGGTTTCATGGTTTTGAGCGGGCCGCTGTTCAAAACTCAAGGTTTTGGGATCATAAACGTAGACTGTGTAATGTCTTTACTGTTGCAGCTCTGCCACATGAGGCGCCTCCAACCCTGCTTCCCTTCTTTACACTCCTCTGCTTTACATTAAATAATTGTGACTGATGTTGGCCAGCAAAGCAACTGTGGGGGGAGGACTGAAACATCTAAAGCCCATGACCACTGGCTTTATTTTTAATTGTCTCCTTGTTCAGATCATGTGGAGGCTTCACAGACGCCGGCGTGTTCGGGCCACAGGCTGCTCATCAACATGACTGACAGGTGCGGTGGGAGGAACTCGACCAACCGAGGGCGAGGAAGGCGGATTTGACAACACACCTTTAATCTCAAGGAAAAAAAACACGCATACTTTAGCTTTAAAGTCAGATACAGAACATGTTTATTCTGTATTTCACACATTCCTTCTCTGATGCCTGAGTTTATTTTTGTTTTCAATAAGCAAATATGATTTTGCTGAGAGGGGAGGGCATATGCGAGAGAGATAAAGAGAGAGAAAAGCAAGAGGAAGGATGAAAGACAGGAAGAGGGACTCTAATTGAAAGACATGGTGTAGAAAGAAGGCGAATGAGGGAGAGTGATGATAAAGGGAACGGCACCAGGAAGCAGAGGAAGAGTGAGGGACAGGAAGGATTCCTTTGAACCTTCGTGTTTCAATGGAGATGTTGAGAAAGAAAAACGGGGCAGAGACAGGAATCTGATTTTTCTTTGACAGTACTGGACTTCATGTAAATACAGTATTAAATTTACTTAAATTGAAATCAGTTTAAGTGAATGAAGAGAGAGAGAAATGTTGGTTTTGTTTGTCTTAACTTAAACTAACTGAGCTTGATGTTGCTCATTAGTCAAACAGAGGCATTAGATAATTATTACCAACCTGTAATCCTTTCCTTTAAAGCAATGTTATGTAACTATTGTACCTTAAAATCTCAGCTCCTGAACACCTGTTGTGTCTCTGTGTGAATCGTGGTTCTTCAGGCCGATCTCCTCTAACTGAGTGATAGTCAGCAGCTTAAACTGCTGGAATCAGACTCCAGAGAGTTCAATTATGCTAAACTGTAGATCAGTTAAAAGACTGAGAAGTCATTAAAACCAGAGTCCATCTCTGATATCCAGGAAACTGATGAAACATCAAGATAGAAACAGAGTTTCGTGTTTAAGGATTCTATTTAAGCTTTTTTAAGACCTTTTAAACACAACATAGAATCTAATTTAATACCTGCTCCACCAACATCAACCAGCCACAGTATGAAAGTAAAATGGAAAACCAGTAGGAACGACATGGACAACAATTATACAGTGTTATATCACATTTTCAGAGCTTCCCAGCACTTTATGACCGTAATTCCAGATAATATAATTAACTGAATTAATGTGACATGGTTAAGCGGTTGAATGGCTGGATGGATTAGCCAATTAAAATAATTTATTATTTATAGACCTGTCAGGATTAGTCAGGAGAGAAATCTGCAACTATTTTAATAACTGATTGAATGTTTCAGTATTTTTTTCAAGCAAAAATGTCAAACATCTGCTGGTTTTAGACATAAAATGTAGAAATGTTCAGCTTATTTTTGCCATAAATGAAAGTAAATGAAATATCGTCTTGTTTTAAACTGATGGACACACAAAACAAAGACTTTTCTAAATCATATGTGAGACTTAACACCGTATAAGGCCTTTTATAGTAGGAGCATCATTTTGTGTTTTAACTGACAGGCACAATACAGTAGATATGTCTCACACTCTGAATTCAGACCCTCAAATAAAATGGCACAGGGTAAAAACACTATAGAGTAATTGGAAGGGATTTTCAGACGCGGCCATCACCACCTGTTTGTGCCAGAAGGAGGAAACTGCGCTGAAAACGGCAGAAAGACCATTACTTGGATGTTCCCACTGACAGTTAATGTTCCCTGTTTGTGGAACGGTCTTAAGGCTCAAACTGAGATCAGACGACTCGCTGACTCGGACATTCACTGCTGTGTTTTGTGTTTGTACCTTTGTAGTCCTGTCCTGCGGTGCTGATGTGCATCCTCTTCTGACACTCTCCACAGCTCATCAGGAAATGAGTCACCGCCTCTCTGGGCAGGAAGGCGTACGTCTCTGCTATCTAAGAGAGAGAGAGAGAGAGAGACCATCAGACAGAGAGAAAGAGAGAGAGTATTCAATCTGCTCTCTCTATTTTCTGAGAGCACTGACGACAGAGACGCTCTGAGCTGTATGATGGTGGTATCTGGGCAAAAGAACATTTTTATTATCACCTGTCACTATTTTAGTTTCCACAAATCATAATCACTGAAATGTGTTGTGTCAGCAGTTCACAGTCTAAACTCTGATGATGATGATGATGATGAAAGCACATATACATTAAATATCTTGTTGACACAGGTGATTAAAATGACATGAAGTGGAAACTAAAGGTGTAACGACTCTGAAACAGAGGCTACGTCCACACAAATACATTTTAGTTTTAAAACACATCACTGAAGCCACGTTTACACCTGGTGTCCACACTGCTCTGGAGTTTTTAAACCTGCGAAACGGAGACTTTTGGAAATGCCACTGGCAGCATTTTAGTTTCTCTTCGAAGACTGAGGTTTAGATGCCAACTTTCACTTCCTGATTGCGTTTAGTCATGACCTTTCCTGCCCTGAGTCGTCATGCTCTTCTCACATGACTGATTTCAGCCTTGACTACCAGGGGTGAACACAACATGGATAATGAATTACAAGCATTGCTCACTTTGGTGTTTTTGCTAGCAGAGTTTAACTGAACAGTAGACAATCTGCTTCCTGTCTATACCCTCATGCACATGCCCATGTACATTAATGGTCATGTGATATGTGTTTTCAGGTGTGTCAGTCTGGACAGAAACACTTGTCTGGATGGAGATTGTTTTTGTTATAAAACGCTGTTTCAAAATGAAAACGTGGTCGTGTAGACTGAGACCGCAACACAAGCATCCACAATCTCACATCACAGGAAGACAGAACTCCAGGCATCACACGTTACACCTGTTTCACTGACGTCTAAGTGCATGTCACATTACTATTTTGGTCCAATCATGATCCAGTGATCACACCTGCAGTAAAAGTTAGGCTGTTTAATCAGCTCAAGAAAAAAAAAGGTCTGAACCAAACCATGGATTTGGAGAACCGTTACTTCCGTAGTGAAAACACAACTGAGTGTGAAAGTGAAATGAATATAACACTCTGCACATGTCGAAGTACAATAAGCAAAAACAACTTTAGTCTGAGGGACTGACTCTAAAATCAAACATTAGCTGATTATTAAACCTCTAAAACATTTTCTGTCTGTGGGTGTGTTTGAATGTGCGTATGCATAAATCAAACATTTATTCAGGAAGAGCGGCACAAAGACACAAAAGAAAGGAGGAGGAAGGGTGGGAAACAGCCAGCGTGGGTGGATGGGGGTTGCTGTGCAGCCTGTGAGGGAGGGAGAGGGAGTGTGTGTAGGAGGGAGGGGGTAAAAGCAAAGGCAAATGTCACTCACAGCCTTTGGTGACCTGAAGACCTGAAGCTATGTGGCATGGTGAGCTAGGTCCTGGCTTTAACTACACTGTCTATACACTAAATACAGAAGCACACAGAGAACAGTGTGAGAAATTCTGAAATTTTAAAACAAGACAAAACAAAACAGAGAAAAATATACACACTGCTTAATAAGATAAAAAGAAGGAGAGGAAATGTAAGAAAAGATAAAGAGCACAGAAATCACAGCTGTTTGTCAAAGCTTCATCCCATCACTTAGAGATTAATCTGTGGAACCTGCACTTACTCTGTTTAACCAAAAGAGGGCAGTGTCAGCAGCTGAGACAGCAGAGCAGAGCTGCACAGGCCGAGTTTCATCTCAACTCCAAACCACAAATCTACAGCTACATTTACCTCCTGAATTAAGAGCAGGGCTCAGAAAGTTTTACAGTTTACTTGAAACTTGTTTTAGGTTTGAGGTTAGAATTTTGTTTTATGTTGGAGACTGGAGGATGAATGTATGAGGACAGAGAGATGAAACAAAGGGAGAGGATGGGAAATAAACTTGACAAAAACTGTCAAATGCATTAACTCCATAGACCTATAGAATGGGTTTTAAAGATTTAAGATTCATTTACTGAGTTTGCTCCTTTCAACCAAAACTGCTGGGTTCTACTTAAAAAATGCCATATTATGAAAACACATTTGCTGAAGTAGGGTAGGGTTCAGATAACAGTTATTTTCCTCATTAATCTTGTTGTTTTCTAAATTAATTGATTAATTCTTCTGCATCAAGAGTCCAAAGTGATGTCTCTAAATTGCAGCAGACCAACACAAGTTTTCAGATTCTAATTATATAAGACAAAGAAAATCATCACAAGTTAGAAGCTGATAAACGACTTAAACTGTTATTAATACAGTTACAGAAAATTATTTTTCTACTCATCAAGTGATCAATGAATCAACTAATCCTTATCATTTACAGACAGCTGTCACCAGCAGGTAGAAACTGACTGAATGTGTTTGTCAGTTTAGTTTCTGATCTGAAACTGAAACTAAGCCAGAGTGACGACAGCTGTTAGAAGAAAAAGCCACTGTTTCTTTTCTCTCTCTTTTTTTTTTTTAGACAGAGACACTAAAAGAGGAATGAAGCCCAAATGAAGAGGAAGAGAGAAAAGAGAGAAAGGCAGAGGGCAGTGTGTGTTAGGCAACCGACGACACGAGTTATGAAAGAGAGAAATCACACTCTGTAGGTTAGAGGTTGGAGGGTATTGTGAGGCTGAGGGTGGAAACTAAAAGGAAGAGAAAGACAACGAAGTGAGAGTCAGAGGATGAATGAGCGGCAGCTATGAGTAGTGGAGGAATAAAGACGAAAACGAAAGAAACAGGTTCACATATTTAGATTAAAAATGAAAGAAGAAAATGCCACAGATCATCATGAGAGTGGCTTTGCTGCTTCTCTAAACATGGAGCATCAGATGCTTACAGCTTTGTAGGTTTTCTTCTGGCCAGCGTGTTTTGGTGCTTTGCCTGGATCGCTGCTGATCTCCACGTGCATGGCGTAGATGATGTCGAAGAAATCCTCCACCACTGCCACGCGTTTCAGCAAGGAGTCCACTCCGGATACACTGTCCACACACTGGAAAACACAGAGCGGGGAAACTTTACATTTCTGATCATTTAATCAAAAGTTCACAGTGCAGACAGACAGGAGAGGTGGAGACAGTCGAAGCAGGGACGTTGCAATAACACGGTATGAACCTTATGTGTGAAAAACATTCACATTCACAAGTTTGAGACATCAGCAAGAAGTGTTAATGACAACTTGTTGCATCTAGAAACTCTCAAACCTCATGAACAACTATTTAAACGAGGTGTTGGAGATATAAAATGAAAACAGATTGTGTATATTTAACACCTGTCTCTTTATACAGACACTGATCTGAAGATCATCAGAGGTAAAGGCTAATGACCGTCCAGGGAGCAGGGCTTCGGTCTACTACTGAAACAATTAAGTGATTAACTTATTAGTTAATAATTCATCAACAATTTTAATGACTGAATATTCATTCAAGTCATTTATCAAGAAAAAAATCAGCTGGTTCAAGCTTTTTAAATATAAGGATTTGCTGCTTTTCTCATTGACCTGAACCTCCTTCTGTTCTTGTTGGGGGAGTTTTTCATAATTAAACAATGGATTAATCAGTTGTGAAAATAATCATCAGCTGCAGCTCGATCTCTGTCTAATCAGGTGTAGAAAGGGTTGTTGATGTCTGAGATAAGGAGAGCCTGTTTTTAAGTACCAGGGTCGCAAACATCCAGGGAACGAACCTCAAACATCATCTTGTCCCAGACACAAGGAAGACACACAGCGAGCCTGATTATGTCTGATGCCTAAAGCTAATGTCTTTAACAATAGTAATAATACTAATAACTAATTCTATTTTTAGCACCTTTCATGTAACCCAGTGACTTTACATAGAGAACACGAGCAAAACAACAATAAAAAGCTTGGCTTAAAAAATTTAGGCCAAAACAACAGGAAGAGCAGATGTAGAAACAGCAGCAGTTGTCTTCTCACATCAAGTGTGAGCACTTCATGGTTTTATGTCAGACCACAGAGAGTGAAGTGAAAACTATAAGATGGCATTTCAGAATGAAGCTCTCGCTGCCACAGGTAGAAAATGAAAACAAGAGCTCTGTGAATGACTCCTGCCTTCACTATCTGACTGCCACCATGAGTGCATCTACAGGTTTCTGTTTTAGTTATGAGTCATCTACGCAAGTCAGTTTACAGTAACACAAATTGTACAGATAGTTGCTGGTGAAGTATCATATAACGAACCTCTCCCTAGATGCATTTAAATTCTGATTTAAAGATGATTTTTTTTTTTTTTTTGGTGTCTTCTACATGAGAAGGCTAATGGATGCAGATCCCATTAAAACTGCAGGATTACAGATACAAATCTACTCCAGATAATTCTCTTGTATCACACACTCTGATCATCCGTCTTGATCATTACAGGAATCAAATTATTGTGCTGCTTTTTGTGTATTTTGAGCCTTTCTCACTGATTGAAGATGGAACATTTCTGGCTTCAGTGGGAATGTGAACATTCACTCGTAGCTCTGCTCTATGTGACAAGTGTTCTCACAGGCTGCACAGATGAGGGATTTTGAAGGTTATTCTTTGAGGAGTTAACTCTTCAAGTTCAAGCTCTCAACGCCAATAATACAACTGTACTGAGGTCACACTTTTCATACATTTAAAGTTGAATCACTTCTGCAACAAGTCTTCCAACCTAAACTTGGTACCTAAGCTTATGGAAATGTTTGGTTAGGTTTGCAGTGGCCTTTCAGACGTTTGGGGTCGACGCCTGTCCATCTATGATTCTGCCGCGTGTGTCGACAGCAGTTTCCATTTTCTGCACCACAAGCTTCCTTACTCGTGTTTTTTGTTAGTAGGTCTATACACAGTCGCTTTGACTTGGGCCTCTTCTGATTGGTGAGCATGACTGACTGTCACACAGGGACAACGATGTGACGTGATTAACCACTGGGTCAGAGTCAGGAGTTGTGAAAATACTCACAGCCCTTGCGGTTTGCTAATCGCATTAGTTCAAATCGCGATTTTGGTTAAAATTCAATAAATCGTTCACCTATTTGGCCACAAAAACTACTTGGTTAGGTTTAGAAAAAGATTGTAGTTTGGGTTAAATCAAGTACTTTGTTAAGGTTAGAGGACATTTGTTGTCATGGTTACAATAGCCAACATGGAGTTGAGGTTGTGGAAGAGTAATGGACAAAAGAAACAACGACGATCATCGGTTTCAAACAGCAGCTTCCTGTGTGAAAATCCTGTGTTTTGTTGACCCGTCCATCCATTGTCGCTCTTTATGCTCCGTTACCTGACTTCCACCTTTCCTCCTGTCATAATTACTGCAGCCACTAGAGGTCACCTAACAATAAAACGTAACTGGCTTGAAATAAGCTGCATGCAGACGACCTATGTGCTCAATTTTTACAGGTCAGCTTCTCTAATTCCTGTCATGATGGCAACAAGTAAAACCAGGACATTTATGGAGTGACATTCATGTCATAAACACCTTACCTGCTGCTGTAGGTATTTAAAGCCTAATGAAGTGTTTTAGTTTCACCAACATGCCAATTTCCTCTGATGTTTAATGGTGTGAAGCAAATGAATGATGATTATGATTATACTTAAAAGGCTGAGCAGCCCCTGAATTAGACAAAGACTTCTCCACCTACTGTATGTTAACCAAGCTTCCCAGAGGACAGAGCGCTCTCTCACACTCACACATACAACCACACAAAGTCACACACAGTTCTGGGAATACCAGGAGGTCTTGGGAACCTCCCTTTTCTCCACAAGGCTGGCAAGCAAAGACAGGACTCGAAAGGGTGGGAAAAGGGAGTTTGAATGTGTGTGGGTTTTCTTAGACAAACAAAGAGAGAAGAAGAGGGAAACAGAACAGAGAAAAAACTAAGTGGAGGCTACTGAGAGACGGGAGGAGACGGATGGAGGGATGGATCGAGGGGGGAAAGTAGGAGGAGGGCGTCGCTACCTGCTCAGGGAACTCAACTTGTGTCAGTGGATAACAGGTGCGTGAGCATACAAGACACAACACACACACACACACACACACACACACACACACACACACACACACACAGCTCCTCCCATGCTGCAGAGTGGCAGCACACACTGAAGCCTGCAACTACCATGGTAACCAATGAGCGCCAACCTCACAGGGCAGGTATATGTGTGTGGGTCTTTGTATGTCTCTATATGTGTGTTGTGGAGAGTATATTTAGGTGTGTGTGTGTGTGTGTGTGTGTAGAGTGTATTTTCTCAGCAACAGGTTGTGTGTGTGTGGAGGAGGGTTTTGTAACTAAAATTTAATCGCTAGTGAATAGAACGTGAGTCTTGGAGGAAGTGCTGACCACACACACACACACACACACACACACACACACACACACACACACACACACACACATATATATATATATATACACACACGTCCGTGCAGACCAGCGTTCATGGTCACTCACAAGAAAATGAATTATAAGGCAGAAATGATCATGTACAGCCTCTCTGCTTGAAACATCTTCTTTGAGCCCGGTTTCTTGCAGACAGAAGAGTGGAAGAATCTACAGTGCGAAAAGAGAAATTACACGTCTCGTCCACATAATCAAACATGTCCTCACAGGCAAGATATTGATTGAGCTACAGTTCTGTGCAAAAGCTTTAGATTCTTATCCATCACACATTCCCATCAGGAGGCGTCTGATCGATCTCAGATTCACTCTGCAGCAGGACGACGAGCCCAGACACTCATAACGAATTATCTTCAGACACAAGAAGAACGAGGAGTCCTACAAAAGACAGTCAACCTCATGGAGTCAGACTGAGACACTGAGACAGCCTGAACCCACAGAGGAACTGTGACAGGTTCTCTATGAAGCTCAGAACAACCTGCCTGACACGTACCTGAAAACCTGCAGGTGTACTGAGAACTGGAGCTGTGTGATCACAGCAAAACACTGATCTGATTTAGATTATTTCATCTGCACTTGATAAGAAGTTTACTGATAGATAAAAACTATTCATGGCACAGAAATCGTCATTTTGGAGGTTGTAGTTTGGATTTCAGTGCAAGGTTTTTGTAATAATAATCAATAATAAATAAATAGAAAAACTACCAGGACAGGACTAAGAATCTAAATATGACCTGCTCTAAGAGCTTGGAAACAGTAGTCAAATCGATCTCACAGTGTTGATTCCAGGAGACAGGAGGCTGTGTTTAGGATTTGTTTACACAGGTGGATAAATTAGACGCAGTTTGTTTTGTTTGACCACCAGTTCAAAACCCAAAGATGTGTTTATTGTCACATAATACATAAGGTCATAAAAAATAAAAAACGGTCTTTGTGACGGAGGACACGTATATGAGGAGGAGACGCCCACACACTGTCTTCACTTGCTCTGTATCATTTAATAGATCATTCCTATCAAAGACCTTCATCTTGTACCTGAAGGAGGTCTGTGACTGACAGTGTGCAGGTGCCTCTTCCACAAAAGACCAAGAGAAGCTGCAAATCCTTGGATTTGAATTAGAGCAAGATTGTTTTTTTGTTTTGTTTTGTTTTTTTTGCTTGAAAATGACTTAAAGATTAATTTATTATGAAAATAGTTGGCAATTCATTTTCTGTCAAACAAATAATGATAAATCATTTCAGCTTTAAACCAAATCAATCATGAAGTCAGGAGGTAGAGTACAGTGGATTTATCGAAGCTTGTTTTCTGTAAACAGCTGCTGCTGGAAACGAGGCTGAACATAATGCAAAGCTGAAAGAGTCTGAGAAGGTCTTTTCATGCAGCCTTTTAATTCATTACTAATAAAAACATATTGATCAGAGGAGCTTTATTCTCCACACAGGACGAGCCCTGTTCTTACACTCCCGGACAAACGGAGACAGGACGTGAAGTCGATGCTGGACTGTGACCTCAGCTGTGATTGAAGCTTAAGATCCGAAAGTCCACGGCCACCTGAGAGAATATTCCACTTTCACATCACACAACACAACCTGTGATGTTTCTGATGTGTGTGAACTGTGTTAAATATCCAGCCGACAGGAAGCAGGATGCCTGCCTACCTGCCTGTGTGAGGGAGATCAGGGTGACAGGACTGAGTGTTTGTGGGGGGTTGGAGTCGTAGGTAAGTGTGGCCATGGGGGCAGGTTGAAGGCAATGTATATACATATATATATGGGTGGGTGTATGTGTGTGTGTGTCCTCATTATTCCTAGCAGCAGAGTTCCAATCACAGCCTTTACCAGATGTAGAGCATCTAATGAAGAGTCAATGAACTCAAGTGGTTTTGTTGAGTACACGTGTACACACACACACACACACACACACACAAGGAACGCACACGTGCACACGTGCACTCTCGCACATCCATACATACACACAATCAGGACACAATCTCTTGACCCATTACCTCTCTCTCTATCTCTCTCTCTCTATCCACCCCCTGTCTCGGGGTGCAGGTAATAAGCGTCGCTATGGTAACCAGCTGCAGCTTATCACAGAGGGGATGTTTTTAATGTGCCCCCCCACCCACCCATCCCCAATGCCATTACAACTGCCAAGCAGAGAGGAGGAGGAGGAGAGGAGGAGGAGGAGGAGGAGGAGGAGGAGGAAGAGGAGGAGGAGGAGGAGATATGAAGAGGAGGATGAGGAGGAGGAGGAAGACAAGGAGGAGGAGGAGAAGGGGGTGAAAGAGGAGAAGAAAGGAAGACAGGAGGATGGTAACTGGCTGCAGCTGCTAGTGGCAGGAGGAGAAAGGAGGAATAAACGGGGGGAAGAAAGGAGGAAAGAGGAGAGGAGACCACTCTCAGAGGAGACAAAGGAGAGGACAGAGAGGTGGAGGAAGACCAGGTTGATGAAGATGATGGTTGGAGGTGTGATGCAGGTGAGGAACCTCTCACCTTTCTGTGCACAAAGACCATCAGTACGTTTAGCAGTGGGAAAAGGAGCTTGTGCTGTTGAAACATGTTCAGAATGATAACTACATAAATCTGTATTACCTGTACTTCCTCTCAGTTATGACCCTGTCAGTCAAATCAGCAGCACACAGACATTCCTCTTCTCTTGTTTCTGATCAGCTACAGCAGCCGTTGCTGCTAATGCTAAGCTAATTTTTGTGCTCTCTATTGCAAACAAAACTATATAGAGGATTTTTTTCCCTAGTGGTGAATGTTTAGATCAGCAAATGAAATGTGTTTAACTACTGAATAAAAAATAGTATAAACACGTAGACACATAGACACGTACATGCCAGCTCTCCGTTTTACACACACACTCATTCAGCTTAACCTCTGCTGCTGGCTCAAAGGTGGGACAACAATGCCTCCCCCCTCTGTGTTCATGCCCTTTTATACCGGATGGTGACGCAGAATAATGCTGCAACGTTGAACAGGCTGTGTAAACGGGGACAGCGGCTGTTCAAACAGGTAGAGGTTAACTGTAGTAGAGCAAAACAAAAATAAAAATACTATGTAAACCCTACTTATAAGTTTCCTTGATAGAGACCTGATACTTAATGATAAATAATGCTGCATTTCCATCTTTACTAAAAAGAAAACTGTCTTTTATCATGTGATCTTTGAGTGATGTTAAATTCTACCCTGTCTGTAGGAGAATAATAACTGTAAATAAAATGAATTTTATTCTGATAAACATGTAAAGGAGGAGGCAGGACTTTTCTCTGCCCTCAGACCTGCCTGCAGGTTCTTCCTCTCAGGCTGCATACAACCCAAACAACCTGAGACTCTGAGAGGCGATACCGCAGGCAAAAAGAAAAGGGGTCACTGCTGCTTGTAAAGCTTACAGCTCACAGTAATGAACTGGCAGGTAGACAGTGACAGAGTTTAATGACTAAATCAAACTGAATCTGCAAAAGTCAGGGCTGAAAATTAGCTTTTTTTTTTGTTATTTTAAATGAGGAATTCGAGAACATAGAGTCAGCGTTTAAATCCAGTTTACAACCACGTTACATACAACCATTTATTGCTGCCTCCAGGTTGATATACTCCACTGGTAGAGAGCGATTCAGAAACCACAACCCTGACTGTGCCTGCAGAATATAATGTGTTTTCAGCAGAGATAAGTAGTTAAAAGAATAACTGTCACTCTCATCTGGACATTGAGTTTTTGCAGTAATGTCAAGGACTGCCCGACAGTGTGGAATTTGTTGCCATGGTGATACTCACCACTGTTTTAAACAAGGCTGGCTCAAATATAAGACTGTTGTACAACTCAATCACTAGATATAAAACTGTACATTTAATGATATATATATATATATTTCTCATGCATAAAAACGAGACAATGACAGTCTTGCCAGATTAATGTCATCACTTCTCTTTGTAATTTCCTATAACAAGGTGCATTGTGATCTTTTGTGAGGATGTATTAGACTTCAGTGTTTTATTGTTCCCACTGTGACACAAGACCTCAAATGTTACACTGTTGTTTTTTTGTTTTTCTGATGTGTGTTTACAGCGTGCCAGGCCAGCAGTGCCCTTTCCCTCTCCCTGGCACATCACAGGAGGGCCGGGCCGTCGCACAACACAGCTCCAGGACACACACACACACACACACACACAGAGAGGAGAGATGGGAAGAGAGGACGTGTTTGTCCTCCACTGTCTGCTCCCATGCTCATTGTCCCTGATACTGGGACCCAATGTGACGTAAAACCAGCAAACACACACAAACACACACGTACAAAAATATCAAGCAATAAAACCTCCACATGCAGGAAAAAAGTGTGCACAAATATACATCGATTCAATTACACACATGCACACAGATACAAACTAACATGACACACACACACACACACACACACACACACACACTGGACCTCCCCCCACCTCTCATCCTTGCGGTTGTAGGGCACATCACTGGCCCAGGACTGTAGCTTATGTGACAGGACTCACACACACACACACACACACACACACACACATATCTATGTGGGCCATGGAGCTGGGGTGGGAGTGTGTGTGTGCGTGTGTGTGTTCAGGGGACACCTTAAGGCACAGCAGACAGGACAGCACAGCATGCGTCGGACACACACACACACACACAAACACACACACACAAACAGCAACCCCCCACTTCCTACTGGCCGAGCAGAAGGGTCAAAGCCAGAGAGAGAGAGAGAGAGAGAGAGGTGCGAGGGCAGAGCTGCCCGTCTGCAGGACACACTTGAGTGAACACACGAACAAACATAGTAAACACTCAAACACGGGCATGCGTGTGTGTGGCGGCAGCCTGCACACACACACACACACACACACACACACACACACACACACACACACACACACACACACACACACACACACACGGAGCAGCCATGACAAAGAGTCGTCCAGTAAAACAGTGAAAACTCGACTATTTTTAGGTTCTTTTTTTCCAACCAGATGCCCAGTGAGACATGTGACTCTCTCTCTCTCTGGGGGTCGGGCTCATTAAAACATATTGGTTTCTCTGCTCACCAGCAACAGACCCATGACCCATTTTCAGGTCTCGTCCCACAGTTTGAAGACACAACCAGGCATCGCCCTGTCTGTTCCCCCTTTTTTCCTCATGTCAGGTCACCTGGTTTTATGGTTCATCCATAAATACTCAGATTTCTTTAGGTAACCAGTAACAGTTAATGAAAGCACTTAATATTCTATAAACCAAAACCGACAATGAACTGATCCTACAAACAAACCTCCAAAGCCTAATATGTCATACTCCACCTTACATACTCACTAGAGGAAAATGTGGAGTAATCGGCCACTGAAAATAGTCCCCAAAAAATAGTTTTAGGGAATTACTTAGCTACATATTTGTGATCCATTTTTAAAGCTGCACATCAGTAGCAAGAAGCTGGAGACTGAGACAGGACAGGGAAGCTGGAAAGTACTGAAAGATGGATGAACACTATGTAGGTTTTGGTCTTTTTTACAGAGTTGGTTGACAATTAGAAAAATATAGAACACCAACCTTTTCCATTAATGAAAAGTAGCAATAGACTAATCACTGGACATAAAACACTCCGTATACGAGTTTATTTATCAGCTACATTTGAATTGTTATTCAACCTGAAAGGTCAAAGTAATCACAGACTTCTAACAAAAAGTAACAACATGGCAACTAGTCAGTTTCTGAGTTAACTACCAACAGAAACTAATCTTTTTGTTTTTTCAGTTCAAACTGATTTGTCTTTGGAAGCTACACTTCTCTTCTTATTAAAATGTGTTAAAAATCCATGAACCAAATACTTTTTTAAAAACATATTTATCTTGCTGGAATCGAGCAAATGGAAACATATTTTGTTTAGTGGTATATTAAAATTTTATTGGCAGTGGAAGCTGGTGTACTGCTTTTTTTTTTATCGATTCTATTTTCACAACATCGGCCTCACCTTCCTAACCCGACCCTCCATCTCTCTCCTCTGACCTGCTGCACCTCCACTGCCTCCATCCACACATTATTAGCAGCCTCTCTCTCTCTTTTTAGACTCTCCCTCTGCTCGTCTCTCCATCGCATTTTCCAAACCAGCCTGTTGCTAGGATACACATGGGGTCCATTCAGTGGAAGCTAACTGCCCCTTCCACATCCCCTCTCCACCACCTCCACCACCAGCAGCAGCCACCCTGCTCTTCATCCTCCTCCTCCTCCTCCACCCCTCTTCATCCAGTAGACCAGGACACACACACAGAGATTAGACAAAGTGTGTGCTGAGCCATAAACGAGAAGCAACAACCAACCTGCACACACACACACACACACACACACACACCTCTGACACACATATAGTACATGATATGTGCAGACACACTTACTGTAGAGACACACACATGCGGGACACACACATTCTGACCAGCACAGACACACAAAAGGAGCTCAGAAACACACACCTCTACAGTCCTGAGGTACCACAACACAACACTATAGAAAGAGGTTGTGTGACATTATAACATCACACTTCTCCCACCTTTGCAACTAGAATGTGGTTATAATTAGGGTGATAACAGGCAGGTGAAAACTTATGTTAACAATATGTTGTTTTTAGCATTTGAACAAATGACCAGTGCTGTTGTTTTTCTTGTAAATACAGACTCTAAAAACAGTAACTGTCCTCCCTTAAAGTAAACACGGCTCAGGCTTTCATTAACTGTACCTGTCAAGCTCTGTAACTTAGAAACAACAGTGCCATTGTTTTGTAGTTAATTAACCTTTAGTGTGATAGCAACAATGCAAGCAGGATCCAGAATCACCTGCTGCTAACAACGATAACGTCAGTTTCACTCAGTTCTTTTTAAAAACATGTATATCCACTTATACTCAAACGTAGAACCGTCTGGCCATCACACACTGACTGTCACATTGTTAGCAGGTGTGAAGCTGATAAAATTAAAAATAAAGCTGGAGAAAAAATAACACTATTAATTAAGCGTGCCAGTTTTAATTTGGGACATTAAGTTGATTTTATACATAAAAAACAGAAGTGTAAAAGAACAGGAAAATTAATAATTTGGCTTCATTCTTAATATCTTATCTTTATCACCAGGTAACACATAAAGTATATTTCTATTGGAAAATAAAGCTCAACAAGAGTGAAAGACACGGTGAGTTTGAGTTTTGGAAAGTTTGAAAAATAATTGGATGCAGTGAGAGGTGGGGACCAGAAGCTTTGCTTTAGCTAGACTCTACTGATAGCCGGCATGTGTGGCATTTAGGGAACATTTGTAAATAGCGGCAAACATTGGTACATTATATCCCCTGCCTCCTACTGATAAGTTTGCATTTAGGCTGTAAATTATAGCCACAGAAAATAACCTGTATTACACTCTCCCCCTCTAAACTGTGTGAGTCTCTGCATGCACATCGGTCACACACCGCACCACCAACAACCACAAGCAAATTCTCAACCTGTGGGAAACACTGCGATGTGATGCGTTTAAATGGCACAAATATTTCATACAATCTTCCCATTCATAGTTTTGCACGCTGGCCAATCGCTGTGTGAAGTTTGAATGCTGGATACCCTCCGTCTCAGCTGTGCTAAGGTAGTGGTCTCACCAGAGTGAATGAGGCGGATGCATTTTGTGACACAGTGCTCGTGTTGGCCTGAGTTGTAGGAGTGTGATTGGAGGAGCAGACTACAGGCTGCTTCTACAAACTGTCAAAAACACACAGTAACAACTGTCTGAAGTTTGGAGATCAACAGTCAGTGATAATCCTGCAAACAGTCTTCACACTGAGCAGCAGGCAGGAGAGGCAGCAGCTAAATGGGCCACGACACAGACCAACACACTTTCCCCACCCCCACCTCCTTCAACCTCTCTCCTCCCTCCATCCCTCCATCCCTCCATCCGTCCATCTTGCTCGCCGTGACCTGCTTCTATCCCTCTCACTACAGCAGCATCCTCATCACTCTGTCTTACTGTGTCTCTCCATCCATCATCTCTGCTCCCTCTCCATCTACTCTCTGGAGAATCTGATATCCCTGTCCAGACACTTCTTACCGTATGCTACACATCCTGTGTCTCTGCTTGGCCTCTCTCTCCTTTTCTGCCCACATGTTCCTTCCTTTGCCTCTCCTCCACCTCTGTTCACTGCGCAGGTTAGGACAATAGGTTCATTCAGATATAAAGGACGAACCATCCCACTTCAGACGAAGAAGAAGGCCGGGACAAAGGTCCCGTCCTTGACATGGACCGCAACATTAACCTGAGTGAGATAACACTGCCATGGAAGGAGCAGTTCTGACTAATGTAACCACTGAAAGTGAATTAGTAAGCACAACTCTCTCTTGAGTTATTTACAATGATACAGAACAGAAAAAAGAAAGTGATCCTCACACTGGAGAGGCTGGAAAAGCTGGACAACCAACCAATTAAATATCATTCTTAACTGACGTCACGTTACAGTGCATGTGATGTTTCATAGATGTCTCTTGGACATAAATGTTGCTGATGCCAATGAACCCAGCACAGAAACCAGCAGCAGCAGGACGGGTGAGGAGAGATCAGCTGGCAGAAGAAGCTGACAAATCAGCCAGTTTAACAGCAATCTGCCAAGGTGCAAGCGCACCTGGCTTTTAAAGGGAATGAAGGATGGTACTCTGATTGGTTTATTGCATGTTACACCCAAAACACATCCACGATTAATTAAAAGACCAAGTGCAACCGCTCTGCAACTTTTTTTCCCACCGTTAAAGTGGATTTGGACACGAAGTAAATGCACTTGCTCCACAGGTTAAACTGTTTTATTACATGCATGTGTTGGTAGCCTAAATAATGTTTGGCTAATGAGTTTCTCTCTGTCTACAATCTGCTGAAATTAGTTTGAGTAAAAAGTGTTGACTGATCCCAGTTTAACCAGCAGAGTTTTGTGTCAACCCTTCTGAGAATATAATAAAATGAATCTGATAAATCTTATAAATCTGACGCGACAGAACTGGATCAAAAAGTTGTGGAGAAATAAAAAAAAGTTGGGAAAAAAATTTGGAGACAAGCTGTTTCTCAAGACAGACATGACAGAGCCTTTCAGATCATATATAATAGTTATGATGAACATGCTACTAATGATGATTATTATTATTATGATCATAATGATTGTGATAATGATGATTGCAATAAGGGTGATGTTGATGATGGTGTTGATTATGATGGCTGCAGACACAAGAACACACTCACACACAGGCCACACACACACACACACAAATCTGAGGGAGCACTGAGCTAATTATCTGGCAGTGTTGGCAACAGTGCAGAGAAAGGGGCATTGTGGGAAAGAAGGAAGGGTTTGGGGAGTGGGAGTAGGGGGGGACAGGAGGAGAGAGTGTGGGTCTGTGGGGAGACAGTCAGAATGAGAGAGGAGGGATGCTGGAGGGAGGTGGGATGTGTGCAGTTTGGAGGGGGAAGGTAGAAGATGGAGGAGGAGAGATGTGATAATGAGAAGCCCGTCGTCCCACAAGAACATCTCCCTCTGCTTTCTCCTCCTCCTCCCCCCTCCAGAGACCAGCCTGGTCTAAACCAGTGTGGAAACCAGCAGGAAAATGTGCTCTTTCTTCTCTGAGACAGACTGAGCAGATGAATCCTGCTGGAAACCATGAACTGTTTTTCTTTTCACCATCAAAAGACAGACAGACGTGTCCTTTTTCACAGCTGTGGCTTCTCGAAGTAGTTTAGCAAACACTTTAAACCTCATGTCATTTGTACTTGCTGTCTTTAAAACAGGACGAGATTATGTTGTCTTTGTTTTCAAACTCCTTCATCTCCCCTCTTCACTTAAGAAGTAAAGCTGGACGACATGTTGCTTCGCTAACGTGGCATTTAGAAAAATAAATGCTGCCTCTGAAGCAAGTCAGTGTAACACTCAGCCATCATTTTATCTGTGGGGCAGGAAGAGGGCATAGTCTTTTAGTACCACAACCTGATCAGTGCAGCGATTACCTTGCTGCTGAAGACACACACAGACACACATGTCCAAAACAAAATAAAGGCAGAACAGAGAGGACAGATTAGACGGATCATTTCAGGTGGCTGGCAGACAGATTTATCTGAGGATAACTGGTTTTGTCGTTTTCACCTTTCAAAACACAACTGCAAATATTTTTCCGAAGTCCTTAACAAGCAGGTAGAGTGCACTTTCTGTTTATTTGAAAGATATTAAGTAAAGTGCACAGACAGATTCTGACAGCGTAGGTGGGAACTCCTAATTTCTTAATGTTTTTCTTGTTGAACTTGGAGGAGATGACACAGTACAGCGCTCCCTCAGAGAAACTGTGTGTTTTCTACACTCACAGACTGATGCAGGGAGCTGAACCGGCCTTCACCTCTCAGTATCAAGATGAGTTGATTTATACTGGCAAAGGGGTGAGCAATATCATCCCATTAACAGATTTGTTTTGCTTAAGGAAATAAGATTTAGAGATTCAACAATAAACAAACCTGCCATGAAATAAACACAGTAAATCAGTGGCTGTGAGGAGGAACTGTGTCTAACTCTACCAGCAGCTATGTCAGGTTACTGGCTTGTTTAAGCTCCTGCTCTTTGTTTGCTGTCATCATTCAGAAGTCCTGCTACACTGTAAATACAGCCTGAGGCATTGTTTGTTTTTCCTCGGGCTGCGGTCAATGTGTGGCTGCAGACATGGACCACAGGCATGTCACTTTTAAAACTGACCACTTACTAATTCAAACATGACCAGATCAGATTTGTGTGTTTAGGCAGACTGATCATGTGCTAGTATTTATGATTTGTTGTCACTCAGGTGTGTCGATGGCTCAATAAGCAGCTAAACAGAATTCAACCATCATTAATTCTATTATTTAAACCCATGCTGTGTATTTTAAAAAGGTGCATCACTGAAAAAGTCGATCAGATTCAAGTCTAGAAGGATTTTGAAGAGCAAGAAATTAAAATACTGGAAAGATTTGTTGGAGTTTGAATGCACCTGACACCTGCAGAGCATCACATACAGAGCATATTGTCAGCAAACACCTCAGTGAAAGAAGTTCTAACTCGTACTGACACAGACAGAGAAACTAACGCAGGAGATGGCCGTCTGCTACGACAAGACAAACAAAAAAACATCAGTCCAGTCTGACACTCCCTCTTCACACATTAACAGGTGGTGTTCACTGGTGTTTGGTGATGTTCCCATTTACTGAAGCAGCACAGTGACAGAAGGCAGGCTGCAGAGTTTACAGATATGACAGCATAACAAACACAGATGACCCAGCCTGGCTACACAGAGCATGTAGGAAACTTCAGACCTTTCTGTGTTCGCTGTAGATGGTTATCCGTTGTTATTTCTTCAGTTAATCAGACATGGCTATGCTCCTGCTGCTGCTCTGACATGTTTGGGCTTCTCTGATCCTCTTGTCACAATGTGTGACATGAAATACGTGACACTGGGGGGAATGATGGGAAAAGCACTTGAAATCTGATTGGTCTCACTGAGCATCATTTGCACTTAAAGCCGACATGCTGCGCAGACTGAATAAGAGAACTCAGTCCGTTTGTTTTGGGCTTTTTTTCTGTTCTGTGAGTTCACTATCAGGACAGAATCACTAGAGCTAACACAAGAAGGAGGACTGTTTTGGGGGCAGCAATGAAAACGCTCCTTCCTCTAGATCCGTAGGAAAAAAAAAACTATCTCCTGTGGTTAATAAATCATCTTTGGGGAAGTATAAACCCGGCATTTAATCCACTATGTGTGTGTGTGGCGTCAGACCGGCCTGGAAGATGGTCCTGGGTCGAGGTCTCTGTCTCAAACCCAACTGAGATGCTCCAGAAGCCTTTTCCTGTAAACACACACACACACACACAAGCCACCTGAACCAGTTTTTGTTTTTTCTACCACAGGCAGGAGTGTGATTCCTCAGAAACATGTAATGATTGAAATCATTAAACACGTGATGTTTTTCATCCGGCAGCTCACATGCTGTTGTGTGTGTCATTCATGATACATTTCAATCAACCTTCGTCCTCGTTGGCGTTTCCTTCTTTTGGATCGTTCGTCTCAGACCTAATTTTGATTTAACCACATGTCAGAACAGTCTGCTGAGTCAGCTGCTGTTTGTCAGCACATGTTCTGGACCAGGATAAACACAAACATCGCCACATGTTCTTTTGATCCATATTTAACATAGTTGTCTGTGGTCATCGTTTTGCAATGCAGCAGAAAAGTAAGGGAGTAAGGTCATATCCCGGGACTGAAAACAAGTAGATTTTCAGCTGAAGCTGAAGCTTGTGTCTGATCAGCCTGAAACCCAGAGAGGCTTCATTTATTATCATACATGACAAAGAACAGCAGGAAATCCTCACATAGAAGAAGCTGGAACCAGATGATGTTGGCAGTTAATAAAATAGCTGCACCTCACACACATCACAAGGTGGTTTCTCTGATATTATTCTTTTTTCTGTTTAGATGTCAGAAAAGCTGCAGTGTAAATACTTCTTCAGAGTATCTTCTCTTTGTTACACAGTTTTTTCCAAAGTTAAAAGCAGGAACATGAATCTGCCTCTGAGGCAGCTGCAGTGATTGACAGTGAAGGTGACGTGGGTGGTGTGTGTTTGACCGAGTGTGTGGTGGAGATTTGATCTGTGTGGGTTTTCATAACAACCTGCTCTCAGGTGAAGAGTGCAAACACACTCAAACACCCCTCTGACAGTGGTGTGGGGGCGGGACAATGACAGCTGGATAAACAGAAACGCAGCAGAATTCTGTAAAAAGCTGCAGCACTCGATCTCATTTGATTTTTTCTTACTCTGTGTTCTCCTGTCTCTTTTACCTTCACACAAATGTCCCCTTGAGCCTAATAAAAATGTTCCTCTCTTGCTCTCTCTCAGTGCGTTGGTGGTCCTCGGGTGGTCGTGGCCGTGTCCAGCGAGGTTCCCGAGGCCCCCCGTCTGGAGCTGATGGAACAAGACTCCAAAGACTCGGCCCAGAGCAGCAGCACCTCGTCCAGCTCTGAGACCCAGCCGGAGTACAATGTAAGATGTGTGAGAGTGTGTCCGAGGGAGACGTTAACAAATGAGTATATGGAGGAGGGAAAAAAAGATGGAGGGGGGAGAGTTAGATACCAGGACATTCATCCTGCCATAGGGGCAGATAGATGACTTGGAAGCTCTTCAAAGAAATGAACCAGTAAGAAGCAAAAACAGGATGTACGCAGGTGCTGAACATGTCTAAAGGTGCAAGTGATTCCTTGACTTGTACTTGTGTGGAAAAGCTGAATATTTTATGTTTTTGATTTTATATTTTAAAGGGTTAAGCTGCAAATATTAGAGTCTAGAATCGAGCATCCTTGAGTCAAAATGAGATGAGTGGAAGGAGAAGGGTTGAGGGAGAACACGGGGAAAGAAAAGGAGAGTCAGAAAGCTGTGTCCATGCAGGAGAGGGGATATTTTCAAAAAGGGGAAGTGGAGGTTTGGCAGTGAAAGAAAGAGGAGGAGGGTAACTCCCTTCACAGACCACAGAACCTCCTCCACCTGGCCTTGTGTTGGTGCAGGTGGCCGCACACACACTCACACATATTCACAGAGTCTGGCTGTGTTTGCTCAGTATCAATAGTTTCATTCAGGTCATGACGACCACCAGTCAGCACAGCAGGGCCTCTGTGTGTGTGTGTGTGTGTGTGCCTGTTTAGAGACACTCATGTCTGCATGCATGTCGTCTTGTGCATGTCTCTACACCGTCCGTCTGTGTTTACCGCTGCGTGCACGCTGCCTCACGTTACATGTGCTTTTGTGTACGTCGATGCATCTCAGTGCGTTTGTGTGTGTTTTCACTCGATCCCGGCTGAATCCAGTGGAGCATGACATCCTTTAGTGGAGTCAGGCTCCGTTACAAAGCCTAATGGGTTTTCTCTCCTAAGACGGGACTGAAAGATCACATAGCTCTGGGGCTCTGCTGGGATTTGTTTGCAAGCATAGAAATCCCACCTGCTCAGAAACCAGCACACATGACTTTCTAAAGAGAGAGGAGGAGGAAGAAAAATGAGTCAATTATGGTTTTATCAGTGATGTTGGGTGTTTTCTTTAAAGGTCGTGCACACAAAAAGGCTGAAGTGCAAAGCAAACAAATGAGGAAATCAGAGTAGACAGACATTTTCACTCAGGTGTAGAGTGATGCCAAGGTGACCAAATACTCTTTAGTCTATGTTTATTATGCTTTTACGGTTTAGATGTTTAATCTTAGTAAAAATCCGATTTTGATTGGTCCATTAAGGGAAACTTTTCCCTCCACATTCAACATGTATCCTTCTTTCCTCTCTTTACTAATCCACTCAGTCTTTCCACAGTTTTAGCCATGGTTATAGGAGAACGTTGACATGTTTCTTTATCTAATATGTCCAGACTGCTGTTTTCATTTTTCATCTTTTAGGGGGTTTTTCAGCTTTTGCACAATACAGATACCATTACACGTTTCTGAAACCATGAGTCTTCATTCTTCTTCTCCTCTGCCATGTTCTCATATCTCCTCTTCTTCTCACCAAGACGCCCATACAGGAAGATATTTCTGCCAAAACGTCCTGTTTTCTGTTTGCTCTCCTCTGTTCCCTGCTCCTGTGGTGCTAGGAAGAGTTTCTCCAAAAAATGTCAAATTAAAAACTTGACTCTCAAACCTGCTTTTTCCTGTGTGGAATACAAAACGTCTCTACATTTGGTCGTCAGCCTTTTCTCTCCTTCTGTGTCTGTCTTTACTTCATGGACAAAAACCTTATTTTTGCATTGATAGAGAAGTATGAAGGACACGACCGTGACCTTATCCTCACTCTCTCTCCCTCTCCTCTGCCTCCTACATCCAGGACAACAAGGGTTTTGGCATCGGCGAGCTGGTGTGGGGGAAGATCAAGGGATTTTCCTGGTGGCCTGGCATCGTGGTGACGTGGCGCGCCACCGGCAAACGGCAGGCCAGCCACGGCATGAGATGGCTGCAGTGGTTTGGAGACGGCAAATTCTCTGAGGTGAGGAGGGAAAGAAAAACAGGCAGACTGCAGGAGGGAGGGAGAGAGGGAGAGGGAGAGGGAGGAGAGTCAAATAATGGTTGTACATCTCATACTTTGTTTGATGCCATGTTTTTGTCCCCAGGTTTCAGCAGACAAACTGGACTCCATCACTGCCTTCCCCAAGTTCTTCAGCCAGGCTTCTTACACCAAACTGGCCTCGTACCGCCGGGCGATCTTCCAGGCACTGGAGGTAAGATTCAGGCTCAACTCATTCATCTGCTTATTAAAACCCGACTCTAACCTCTACCCACAACCAACAATTCAGCTGGTGTGAATCATGACGACATCAGTGAGTGTTTCATATTCTACAGTTTTGAAAGACAAGTTTCCTCTTGCACATAATAGTCTTCTTGTCATTATTAGTTGGTCCAAGCTTGGTTTTTGGATAAAATTACTTTCGTTGTGCAAGATTCCAAGAATCCCGAACAGAACCAGTTCAAAGACCTAAAACTGTCGCAGAAAGAGAGAATAAGAGAATAAGTAGATAACTGGTGCTGACTGCGCCAAGAAAACAAAATGCCCTCAGAGCTGACCTCAGAGCTGGAAGCAGCTGTTGTCCGTCAGATTTTGTCGTGTAAAAACAAACCTGTCATTTTTAGAATGAACTTCTGATGAATCAAAATCACATTAGCAGAAAAATATCTTATTGATTTCCCGAAACAGAAAAATTCAGATGTGGTAAAACTTTTCCTGGTTGAACAGATTGATTATTTTAACATGGCACATGCACAGCCTGAGCTAACATTATATGAACCGTTATGACCATTACAACTGTTTATTATATTATATTATATATTAGTAGTGTCAAACTATATTATACTGTACAGATAGTGAGTTTTATGATAATCTGAAGGTCATAACTCAGTGATATAAAGCTACTGCGACAAATCCAGTGCTTTAGAAATGAGTTTTGAGGAGATGATGGATGAGGATGTGTGTGTGTGTGTGTGTGTGTGTGTGTGTGTGTGTGTGCACGCGCGTGTGTGTTTGGGAGGTGTCAGTTGCTAATTGTGTGTCAGATCTGTGGTCTGCTGTAAAAACACACTGAGTGTTTCCACTGCCAAGAACACACTGGTTGACTGGAAGTGCATTTACGCATTTTTACACCAGCATGTGCGTGTGTGTGTGTGTGTGTGTGTGTGTGTGTGTGTGTGTGTGTGTCAGTAGCCAACTAAAGCTAATACAGATGCATGTGAGAAAGGGATTCCTCCTCACTATCTACCATACAGACACATACCAGGGCTGTTTCCTCCTGACTCTGTGATAGAAAGACTTTTTTATCACTTCTGGCACCACATGTCGGGCAGATAGATAAATATGTCTTTCAGTAAATTTGTGAGAACAAATTCCAAATCTCTACATGTAGAAAATTCACTTACATGTTTTGACACATAACACACCTCAGGGTGTGTTTGCTGACATGTTACAGACCATACAATTAATTAGTAAATGAATCAATCATTAAGATAAGCTGTTGCAGCTCTATTGACAGCTGAGGAAACTGTTAGTCTTTCTTTTGCCTCCCACTTTTTTTTGTTTGCACCTCTGACTCTTTTCCATCTTTCATTCTCTCTCTCTCTGTTTGTTTTTCAGTGGTTTATGTTTTATAGAAACACCTGTATTTGTGTGTGTTTATCTCTCTGTGAACGCTGGTGTGTGTCTGTGTAAAGAGATGTAGCTGACAGATGTGTGTTTAGGTTTACACAGCGTTACACAGTCAGACTGCAGGCCTCTTCATGCTGCTGTTTTTCTTTCTCTCTCTTTCTCTTTCTCCTTGTGGCTACTTTGTTTTGTCTGCCTCGTTCGCCCCGTCTACATCCTGTCATCCCTCTGTGCGGTGATGCCTCGGCCCTTGTCTGTCACTCAGGCATCTTATTAAGATAACAGCCGCCTCTGCCTTTTCACCCTCTCTCTGCCGTCCTGTCAGTCTCCTGTCTCTGCTCTTAAAGGATTAGAAAAACAGGAGAAGGTCTAAACATTCAGTTATAATGTTTCTTACATTTTGGATTTGTTTTAGTTTCATGTCTTCCCTCTCCGCTGCGCCGATTCTAACAGAACTTGTCAGGAGGATGCACCTTTTACTTGCTGTTCCAGTATTTTTAAAATGACACTGATCGGCCTAATGAGGGCGCTATAATAAAATCAAAGGTCATCTCTCAAACGCCTCTCATTCAGGTGTAAACACTGATGTCTGATTCATGTTGTCACTGTGTTTTGCCCTTTGAAACACGATGCCTGTTGCTCTAATTGGTTAAAGGTCAAAGGACGAAAACAACTTCACTCCAGTTTGATTTTAATGAAACTTGAATTAACTTCCATGATGTCTAAAGCTACTAAGAAGTGAGAGATGACACAGAAACTCTTGTTTAAACTCCACTGCAGAGTTTATAATGAACGAACACCTGATGAGACAGAGGCGCATCGCCTGAACAGGGACTTGAACCCTGGACCCTCAGATTAAAAGTCTGATGCTCTACCGACTGAGCTACCCAGGCTTCATGTGTCCTGTGTCTCATGGTGTCTAACATGTCTGTCTCAGATGGCCAGTGTCCGGGCGGAGAAGACGTTTCCTCCCTGCGAGTCAGACAATCCGGAGGACCAGGTCAAACCCATGCTGGACTGGGCCAACGATGGCTTCCTGCCCAAAGGAGAGGAGGGACTCAAACCTACACACAGCGCTGGTGAGCAAAGCAGCAGGACCCTGAGCTAATGTGGCTGAATTTAACCAGGGAATAAGAGTGAAACTGATCTGTGTGTTTCTGTGTGCCACCCCCCCTGCAGACAGTAACCCTCTGGACCACCATGTCTTTGACGTTTCACTGCCAGAGTATTTTCCCAGTGCGAAGAGGCCCAGAGTCAGCCTCTGTAAGAACAAGGCCGCCCCCGAGGAGTCCTACTGCAGAGGTAGAACCCAAAACACAAGCTCACTGAACATTTTACAAAATGCTGGATACATATTTTAGAAAAACGACCTCTGTAAATAAGGAACTTTACTTTTAGGAAATGTTTTTTTGTGCAGGAAAATGTTGAAACTTGCTCGTTAACACTTTGTGTCCTTCTCTCTCAGAACAAATGGTGAATGAAGTTCTGAAGAATAAAAGTTGTATAGAAGGTAAAGACTCTCGCTTTCACATCGTGTGTTCCTGTTTGTTAACAACTAATGTGAATTGATTTATGAGTGATTAACAGTGTTGTTTCATTTTTGCTTTTCGCGGCTGTATGTGTGTTCCTCACTCTCTCTGTGTGTGTGTGTTTTGACAGATTTCTGTCTCTCTTGTGGAAAGATGAGAGCAGCAACCTTCCACCCGCTGTTTGAAGGAGGCCTGTGCCAAACATGCAAGGTACAACAACAACAATATTTTTTATTGTTTTGCTTTTTTCCATCATCATTATTACCCTGTCTCAGTGTCAGAGTTGTAAAACCTTTTCTCAACCCTGTAATAATAATAATTAACACAAGTATATCAATAAGAATAATAATGTTTGGAGGCTTTGACCAGGTTTCCAAGGTGTTTACAAGATGAAATTCAGCATCCTCAAACTTAAAGAGCCCACACTGCCAAAGTCATAAAACCAGTCATGTCAGACACGTAAACTTGTCTGTTCACATCCTTATTATCATTACAAGTTTTAGTCATGACCTCTGCTGAGTTTCCCTGAGTAATGAACTGGATCAAATCCTCTTCAGAAACTCCCTTCACTGAACCAGATATTTTAAATCAACAAACTGTTAAGTCTCTGCCAAGTCAGCATCAATTTAGGACCTGACGTGACAGGAGTTCATGCTCATGCACAGACTAAAACGGCACCTGCTGCCTGCGGAGTTTAAATATATAACCATTGAGTATAACCTTGCTAGGCTGTGTTATTGTTGTTATTTTTCTGTGTGTGTTTAGGACGTACCTGGAGATGTCCTACATGTACAGACCACGGAGTCATTTCAGTCTTACTGCACTGCCTGCCGCGGAGGTTTCCAGAGGTTCTCCTCTGTGGCAACGCTAACTGCTGCAGGTCAGACACACACACACACACACACATGTGAAGGCAGAGTACATGCCATGAATTAACTACTCCTTCTCTGCCAATGTGTGCATGCGTCCATTCACCTCCTCTCCTGTCATCTGTCCTCGTCCAGGTGCTTCTGCGTCGATTGTCTGGACATCCTGGTCAACCCTGGAGCGTCTAACAACGCTCGGTATCTGCACCCTTGGAGATGCTACTATGCTGCCAGCCGCTGCTGCAGTATGGCGTCCTCAAACGGCGGCACGACTGGAGCCTCAAGCTGCAAGAGTTCTTCGCCAACGACAACGGACAGGAGTTTGTAAGTCACTTTGGTTGTTTTTCAAGATGTTTCATTTAAGAATGTAAAAAGTTTGAGGATCTTTTCTTTGCAACTGATTTTGTTTGTAACTTGTTGATTTTTTTTTCGCTTTTTTGAAAATAACAAACCTTTTTAATGTTTGAGATTTTAGTCAGAAATTTATCTGAAGCTGAAAGTGAAGGTTGAGTCAGAGTGAAAATTCATTGCTGTGGTAATTCGTCAGATGTTTTTGTAATGGATTGCATCATAGTGTAACATTCCAGTGTCAGAAATCAGCAGCTAGATAATCATCCAGGGATGAAGATAAGAAAATGGGGTATTTCTTTTTTAGAATGTGCAGTGTAGTAATCAGACAATCTGCCAACAAATGTTTCACTGTTGACAGATTACTTTCATGTCTCTTCAGAAAGAATGAAACTAGAGAATTTCAAACTTTTCTTTCACTATAGACAGAGAAATCATTTTGCAGTGTTCAACCCTCAAACCCTTCTCTGCCTAGATACAGTGAGAGCGCCACGTAGAAACCTAAAATGTGACTTTTCATCATACCATCCAAGTCAGCATCAATTTAGGACCTGACGTGCCAGGAGTTCATGCTCATGCACAGACAAAAACGGCACCTGCTGCCTGCGGAGTTTAAATCATATAAACTACTGAGTATAACTCAGGTTGTGTTAATATGTTATTTTTCTGTGTGTGTGTTTAGGACGTGTACCTGGAGATGTCCTACATGTACGATGACGACGGTTACCAGTCTTACTGCACCGTCTGCTGCGGAGGTCGAGAGGTTCTCCTCTGTGGCAACGCTAACTGCTGCAGGTCAGACACACACACACACTCACATGTGAAGGCAGAGTACATGCCATGAATTAACCATCTTCTGCCAATGTGCATGCGCCCATTCACCTTCCTGTCATCCGTCCTCGTCCAGGTGCTTCTCTGCGTCGATTGTCTGGACATCCTGGTCAACCCTGGACCGTCTAACAACGCTCGGTATCTGGACCCTTGGAGATGCTACATGTGCCAGCCGCTGCTGCAGTATGGCGTCCTCAAACGGCGGCACGACTGGAGCCTCAAGTTGCAGAGTTTCTTCGCCAACGACAACGGACAGGAGTCTGTAAGTCACTTTGGTTGTTTTTCAAGATGTTTGGCATTTAAGAATGGGCTAAAGTTTGAGGATCTTTCTGAGTAAACTGGGATTTTGTTTGTAACTTTGTTGATTTTTTTCTCAGTTTTTTGAAAAATAACAAACCTTTTAATGTTTGAGATTTGTCAGAAAATTTGTCTGAAGCTGAAAGTGAAGGTTGAGTCAGAGTGAAAATTCATTGCTGTGGTAATTCGTCAGATGTTTTTGTAATGGATTGCATCATAGTGTAACATTCCAGTGTCAGAAATCAGCAGCTAGATAATCATCCAGGGATGAAGATAAGAAAATGGGGTATTTCTTTTTTAGAATGTGCAGTGTAGTAATCAGACAATCTGCCAACAAATGTTTCAGTGTTGACAGATTACTTTCATGTCTCTTCAGAAAGAATGAAACTAGAGAATTTCAAACTTTTCTTTCACTATAGACAGAGAAATCATTTTGCAGTGTTCAACCCTCAAACCCTTCTCTGCCTAGATACAGTGAGAGCGCCACGTAGAAACCTAAAATGTGACTTTTCATCATTTTCCCTGCAACTTTTTTTATCTTTATCTTCCAGGAGAAACCAAAGATTTACCCAGCAGTCCCTGCAGAGCAGAGACGACCAATCAGAGTCCTCTCCCTGTTTGACGGCATTGCCACTGGTGAGAATGAGTGTGTGTGAGACACAATGTATTTGTGATGATGTTTCATTCATTTGTCTAAAATGCAGCACATCTTCATGCAGGCTGTGTCTCTGTTTCTGTTCACAGGCTACCTGGTTTTAAGGGATCTGGGTTTTAAGGTGGACCAGTAGATAGCATCAGAGGTGTGTGAGGACTCCATCTCAGTGGGTGTTGTCAGACATGAAGGAAAGATCCAGTACGTCCACGATGTCAGGAACATCACCAGGAAAAACGTAAGGAATGAATGTGGTCCTGTTTGGGTCGGTCTGAGCAGCATTGTAGCGGACTGTTGTGGTCAGGAGGGAGCTGAGTCTGTCTACTTTCTGACCTTCACCTGTGGTCGTGAGCTTTGGGTAGTGACAGACAGAATGAGATACAAGCAGCTGAAATGAGTTTCCTCTGTAGGGTGTCTGGGCTCAGCCTTAGAGATAAAAATGTTGAATTATTCCTTTAAAAGAAATAATGGCTCATTTGGAAGAATGGGATATTCCCTCAGTCCTTATTAACACACACACACACACACACACCAAACAGAGGCCGGCAGCTGCAGTGATGTGGTTCAGGGCGGAGGACTAAGAGCAGCTTCAACCTCTGTAAATCCCCTCAGGAACCCTTTCACCTGTTAGTCACGCTGTGTGTGTGTGTGTGTGTGTTTGTCCAGGGATTCATGGCTCTGCTCTCTATTAGTTGATTAATAAGAGCATCCCACCTCCACCTCCTGCTCTCTTTGTCTCTCGATCCCTGTTTCCTGTTTCTTTCTTTCTCTTCATCTCTTCCATTCTCTTTCTTTGTTGTCTTCGGCGAAGGAGGAGGAGGAGGAGGAGGAGGAGGAGGAGGAGGGGTCTGTAGGTGAAAGGGTAAAAGAGGACAAAGGGTGAACAGATGTTAGACTTTATATGGTGGGTTAAATTACTATCAGTGAGTGAACCTGCTGGTTTTCTTAGTTAAACTGAATTTCTTCAACCTGTTGGTCGGACAAAACAAGACATCAACTTGGACTCACAACTCGGTTGTGAGAGATATTTTGTACTGTTTTCATTTTGAGGACAAAACAATGAATGAATTTGTCCAGAAATTAATTGACAGATTAAACTTGAATTAAAATAATTGTCCTACATTACTGTGTTTGCATGCACAAAAAGTTAAATCAATCTTTTATCAGTATTGGATGATTCTAGGTGCTAAAATTTCATCTAAAAATCTAAAGTTTTAGAAGATATACACTTGTTCCACTGTCATTTTGTTGGGTTATTGATGCAGTAGTCTAACACTAGGTGGTGCTCTTGTCTCTCAGATTCAGGAGTGGGGTCCATTTGATCTAGTGATTGGAGGAAGTCCCTGCAACGACCTCTCTATAGTCAATCCTGCAAGGAAAGGCCTCTATGGTAGGTACCTGCCACAGGAAGTTCATTCATATTATGAATTTGTCATAGAAATGGTCGTTGATACTGTTAAAGTCATGCTGCAGTTCCATTTTGACATATTCAAATTATGTTTTCGTAAATTAGTGTTCATTTAAATGCTCTAATATGGTGCAGTATTTGAGCAACTCTGCATTAAAGTCCACTGGAAACCCGAGTTAATTTAATCTAATTATCATTATCATGTAAGTAGGTGAATACTTTTAGTTTCCCCTGATCTTAAAAATGTGGGATGTGGTTATATTCCTAAACCCCATTAGGGAGATATTCAGTCTGTACTGAAGCAGGTTTGTGATGTTTTCCTGACACTGATGGTGTTTTGTTGCTCTAGAAGGCACAGGGAGATTGTTCTTTGAGTTTTACCGTCTGCTGAGCGAGGCCAAGCCCAAAGAAGGAGAGCACCGGCCGTTCTTCTGGATGTTCGAGAACGTGGTGGCCATGGGCGTCAACGACAAGAGGGACATCTCACGATTCCTGGAGGTGAGTCAGAGGGACTGGAGAGCTGTTTTAAGAGCTGTACTCTGTGTCATGCCATTGAGTGCCATGGGTTTATGGGTAATCACTGTGTTTCTTTGTGTGTTTTTTTTTCAGTGTAACCCTGTCATGATCGATGCTATTGAGGTTTCTGCGGCTCACCGTGCCAGATACTTCTGGGGAAACCTGCCAGGCATGAACAGGTGGGCAAACACTTGACATCAAAAACACATCTGAGTTTCAGTTTCTCAAAGCTTACACTTCTTAGGATCCATTCAGTGTCAACATGTTTCAGAATCTAAGGCTAATATCTGCACAAAAGAGCAGTTTTATATTCTCTCTGTGTGGAGGACAGCAGATATAAACAGGACTAAATGTTTTTAATGTCTGTTTCAGGCCTCTCTGTGCCTCTGGGATGGACAAGCTGGAGCTGCAGGACTGTCTGGAGCACGGCAGAGTTGCAAAGGTCAGAGATCTACAGAATACAGATGAAGTTAATTATGGAGAAAGTTTTTCACTTGGCTGTTCTTGGTTGCATTTGTTTGAAAGTGGATTTCTTGTCTCGTAGTTTGGAAAGGTGCGCACCATCACTACTCGCTCCAACTCCATCAAACAGGGGAAAGACCAGCACTTCCCTGTCTTGATGAACGGGAAGGAGGACATACTGTGGTGCACTGAGCTGGAGAGGTGAGCAGAACACAAATATACAGTATAAGTCTCATTTATCTTATAATTTAAGCTGCTTTAGCATCATTATGACGCTTACTGTAATGGCCGTTGTGTATTTTTTCACCTCCAGGATCTTCGGCTTCCCCGTTCACTACACAGACGTGTCCAACATGGGTCGTGGTGCCCGACAGAAACTCCTGGGCCGGTCCTGGAGCGTCCCTGTCATCAGGCATCTGTTCGCACCGCTCAAAGACTACTTCGCCTGTGAATAGAAACCACGCACCACCAGCAAACAGACGCCACCTGTGAATACACACCAGCTTTTCTATCGTGATACTGGCTTCCAGACACATCTGCCGCCAGCCAAACTCTGTAAAGAGCTGGAAGTTATATCCACTCTCAGGCAGACGGCCAGTTTCACTAAAAATCAGTGAAGCTGGGAAAGTAGTGAAAGTAGCTGTTTGTGTCCAGACATTTCTGGATTCTGGTGATAATGCACTGCAGCCTTAAATACACATAACACACACTAACACAGAGATACACAAATACAGCATAGGTGAGCACCTTGGCTGTTTATCACTGATGGTGTCCGAGAGAGAAGGGGGGTCAAAGGTCAGGTGACAGCGCAGCCAGTCAGTGTCATTGATTATATCATCCATATTGGAGGCCAGTAGGGTGCATAGCCTCTGGAGGAGTTTAAAGGGAAAGAAGACGACACCCACTCCTTTGTTTGGTCTGTGAACATTGTACCACAGGGGACTGTACAACGATTTTATCTGATTTTGTTTAATTGTTTTTAAGCTGACAACACTTAGTAGTTGTAGAAAAATAGAGCAACACACAACACCAACGGTACAACTTTTTAAGTGGCTCTGTACCAAAACTGTTTTATCAAGCGCAGAACATTTCAGAGGTCGCTCATCCCTCCATTTAGCTGATGATTAAAATGGCTGACAGGCAGGGTGCTGGTAGAGGCTGTTAATCTGAACAAAAACACTTTTAAAGCTCACTTGAACCAAAGTCACACAACAGACTGCTGAAGTCCTGCTCTGCTTTTTGGGCCACCTACTGTTCCACTAGCCTCGGCTTAACCTTGTATTTGTCTTTGTAAAACACTGGGACGTGATACTGTTCTTTTCTGTCCATATTGAAATTAAGGTAATAAATATCTACAGCTGTAGATGGTAGACGGTAAAAGTCTAGCATCCCTTTTAAAATAAAATAATGATTATTTTGTTTGATATCATAGTGACATATCCCACAAGTCTTAGCCACAGAAATACTGTGAAAGCCTCATGGGAGCTGTAGTTTTCAGGTTATTACTATTACTATTCAGATTTAAATATGGAAAGAAAAGTTAGTCTCATCTTCAAGTTTTTCAAAAAAACCAATGAAAGACGCCCCCTGTAGGAAAATACACAGTGTTGGAAGCTAGTGGAGCAGAGGCTAACCTGGAAATGAGGCAGGATTTTGGTTTTACACTTTTTGTTCTTTGTTGTTGTTTTACTTTTTGTCTTTTACTTTGAGATGAGTTCAAATGAGTAAAATAGCTTAGTTAAAAAAGGAAAAAAAACTTTTATCAAAGATTATATAAACATGTTTTTGTGTAGATAGTGTGAAACTTTTGAGTTATTCTGTTATAATGTCACAGCAACATTTCCCTGAGAGCTGCATACAAATACTTGAAACGAGCCAATGCAAAAACAGAGACATAGAGAATGGGTTTTGTCTTTTGTCAACCATTCAAGACAGCTAAAGAAAAACTAAGAGTGATGACATTTATCCTACGGTAGATGTTTAGTTTACTGTAATGCCAGTGTCTCCACATGTGGGCGATCCTGGTTGAAAAAAATCATTTGAATCCAGGAAAGAGTGAGTGTTCCAGAAAGAGAAAAAACAACAAAATGATGGGAAACACTGGTGAACACGACATGTTTTTGTGAACTAGCACTGACTACTTTTTGTTTAAAGGAGGTTTTCAGTTTCCAGAAAAATTGACAAGATGAATGCCATGAAAATCATCTTAATGATGCTGGTTGATACTTTTACTGAGGTCTGTGTGGTGCACATGCAAACACGAGTGTGTGGAAGTGTTGTCCTGTGAGACTTAAACAAGTTACTGCAGTTTTACGGCTCTTTAATAACAATAGAGGCTGTTTTCTACAGGCCAGTACCATTACAGAATTGGTAATGAATCAGCTAATATAAGTTTTTTGCTTGCAATTACATCCCATGCCGTATGTTTTTGCATGTTCACCAGACAGACCAATTTACTGGACAGTTTTAATTTGGTACCACAACTCACAGAAACTTGGTGTAGTCCTTTGAAATATCTTTTTTGTTGCTTTTTAATACTGTTAGCTGTCACCAAATCAAACTAAATGGGCATTACCTCAGACAAAGGGGCTACTGTGCATCACTCCTCCTATAGGATCTCTGTTCTGTGAATATATACTGTAGCTTTCTGCCCCCATATGCCCTGTATATATATCAAGCTTGTATTTTATCACTGGAACTGTTTTTACACAGTGTTTTGTGTACTGTATCAATAGAAAGGTTTACATGTGTTTTAATTCAATTTGTTTTAACCAAGAACTACATTGTTTTGTTTTGTTTTTTTACACAAAATGCACAAGCCTGTTTTTTCATGTTTAAATGACCCGTTCACTTAGAAATGCAAGACTTCTCTATGGTGCTCAAAAGGCCCCTTAAAGTGCCACCAGGAACCTTTTTTACTTTTTAAGTCTGATTTTAAAGTCATTTTTAAAAAACCAAAAAGTAATTGTTTACATGCTTCATTAATACTGCTGAATCTGTTGAATGTTTTGCTTGAAAACAGTACGCAAAAAAAGTTTTCCTTTTCTTTTCTGTAACTGCTCCTTTAAGACTTTTTATATTGCGAACACGTACAGTATATATTAACACAGTATAAAGCTTGCTTGAAATTTGTAATATTATAGCACAATATAGAGCATATTAATCAATAGCTTTTTCATATCTTTTATTATTTAGATGTAAACCATTTGAGTGTATATTTGTAGGCTTGAGTGTGATTGAGATCTGAAAACAGTTTCTACTTGTTTTTACTACTAAAGCCTTTTTGTGATTTATCTGTTATCAGAATCACATTTGAGGATTTTTTTTCTTTTTTATGAATCTAAAGTGCAAAGGCATTTCAAAAGAACAGATTCTGTGCTATTTTTATACTTCATTTGAACTGTTAGTGGAAAAGCATTGATTTAATTTTTTTATGTTTGTGTACTTCCTATAGCAACATATATATAACTTTTACTCAATAAAACGCAGCTTGGCTGCTAAAAACCACTGACGTGTGTGTGCATGTATCATCTGTTTGAATATTCCTCTTGGGGTTAAAGGTCTGTAAGCTTCAATAAGATTGTAAGTAATTATTTTCAATACTGGTTAAGCCAATCCTTTTTCAGAGTCTCCATTCATTTGTTAGTTTATAGAATCACAACAATAATGACAAATTCTTATCATGATGTCTTAAAATGTCTTTTCTGTCACTAAAACAATAGCTTTAAATAGAAAATGTAAAATATATTATTAATAAAAAATAATAAAACAACAGAGGTTTTTTGTATTTATCTTCAACAATGAACAAAAAGGTGGCAGACTATGTGTTGTAAAATTACTTTTTGACTGAAAGTGAAAAAAAAAAGGTTTTCAGACTCTGAAATCTTCAATATCTGTCTGCCTCTGATCAAGTGAATTTATTTCACAGAAGTGACGTATGATATGAGATGGTCGGTTATTTAGATGCGTTATTTATGTTTGGGGTAGTGACAACCTGCATCTCATCATCTGAATCAGGGAAAATGTCAGATAAGAAGGTGCTATTCCATAAAAAAACAACATTACGTTCTGATCTGAGTGAAAAAGGCAGCCCCTGAGGTGAGGACAGTGTTTTGAGCTGAAATGTTGGGGAATTTGGACAATGCAACAGAGATGGAGGACATGTCCAAAATATAAGAAGAAGAGTCATCCAGATTTCAGACTGTTGGTTTCAGAAGAATGTTACTGCCATCAAGGCTGAAAAAATGATGTCCCAACAATCAAGATTTCTGTTTTGTCCTTCTTTAGATTGGTAAATAAGAAATAGTGTCTCATTTTAAATCCATTCTCAAAATGGTCAGTATGGTTTTTAAATACCACTTGTTTACAGTGGTTGAGGTATAGACTACAGAGAAGTGTATTGGTACAAGTTGAGAATTTGGGGTTCAAATGACAGAATTAGACATAAATCACTTTTATGGTACACTAGTCTTCACCATGACTGCTATCTATCAGCCCCCAGCTATTACAACTCCTGTTGTATTTACATTTCAGGGTCTTGTACTGTTCACTTTTTTTCACTAAATCGTGTTAAACCCTTAATAGTGTTGGTGAAGACAGGGCCAGACGTTTATCTTAAGTTAAACCAAAACATAACATTTCATTCGGTTTCTTTTTTTAATTACGTTGTCCATATTTAAGATACAGTACACTAAAACGTCGTAAATATGGAGACACAAATGTCTTAATGTTTAACCCAATCAATAGTTAACATATCGGCTAGCGGCTACAGAATGGCGTCAGCGAGCGTTAGCTACAGAAGCTAACCAGGAAGTTGTTAGAAATCGTTGATTGCCAGAAAAGCATAAACATTTGTTGTCATATGATGTTATTTTTTGACCACTGTTGGACTAACGTACCCAGAGTGGCAATTTCGTTATATTTTTTAGCCATTTATACATTGTCACGTTGCCAATAACTCGTTTAAAAACAGCGGAACGGTAGCCTATCCGTGGGCTGGTGGGTGGGTTAGGGGGTTAGGGGCGTAGTGGGGTCTGGAATCTTTAAATATCCACAAGGGACGGGACGGAGAGGGTGAGTAGAGGGCTGAGTTTTCCCAGTCACGCTTCAAACGTGTTTTTCCAAAGATACAGTCTTAACTTTAACTCATACTTGTTCACAAGACACACCGTTTATTAACGCACCCATCGCGTCTACGCACTTTGTTCGCTGTGTTGTAGTTACGTTGCGTTCGCGTAAGTTTTAGCTAGCGCGATGTAGCCACGCTGGCTAACGTGTTGCCTCGACGATAGTATTATCAATTACAAGTCCAGTTAACCTTGTTTCCAAATTATAACCACTTGGCTAATTCGCGTTGATTTAAAATGAGCTACCTAGCAAATGTCTGCCTTTGATTTAACTTTTGGTTGAGTTTTATGAACAGTTAATCCCACTGATTCTTGCGGACTGACTTGAGCGTTTACGCAGTTGCGTCGCTCGCCGCAAACAGTTTTTTATGATTAAGTTTCAAAGTGTGGTCGAAGTTTAATTCAGAGCATTGTGTGCGTCGTTTTGCGCAAATTATGTCACATGGCCATTCCGCTTTAACTTTTGAGACTAGCACGTGGTTAGGGGAGTGTTGGACTCCCGGTTAACTGTGTGTGTTATTTGGACAGTGCACCGTCCCATCGCTTGCTGGTATGATTTCCATCATGGCTTCTCCTTCGGCCGATACAGCCAGTAGAATTTGTTAACAGCTGATCTGAGCTCAGATTCTGTTGCGTCGCCATTCGTGTGGCGCCGGTACATAATCTGATCCAGTATCAGTTGCCGGGACAACAGCTGCGTTCCAGAACGCCTCCGTATTGTTTCCATTGATTCTATTGGTCAGAATGTTTCCCGCCCTAACGTGATTGGTGTAGAGACAGCACTCTGGCTACGTTGTGCACAAATGGTTGCGTTCGCGTTCACGCAGCGAGTTACAAACGAACATTGCAAAATAAAATTACGTTCGTTTACTTGGGGTAATTTGGAAACGCAGTACGCAGATGTTTAAATTTCCACACTTGGTTTGAACTGATGTTGTGTTAGAAGGCAAGGCAAACATTCAGTGTCAACTACAAGCGAAGAGTAGCAGTTGTTACCATGATCATTTGTAAACACTGGGCAGAAATGAATTTAGTTGCATTATTAACCTAAGGATAACCTAAGGAAAACCTAAGTTATCTGGCTGTCGACTTTAGGGAGTCAAGTATATTTGAGCCAGAGTTCCATGGTATTAGCTTGCTTATCATTCACTGAAACGGGAATGAACGACACTTTCACATCGTCTGAACGCATCATTTAATTGCGGGAAAAGCCCAAGATAGTCATCTTCATGAACGTGTTTAGGAGGTAGTAAACAACACATGTAACACATCTGTAGCCGTGTCTTGACAGTTAAAGACTATTGACTACATCATGGGCTGTTATGCTCCTCGAAATTGGCAATGTTACAAGTCTATAGAACAGTAGTCTAGTAATGATACTTTGAAAGTATAAATAGAGTTAGTTGTTTTAAGACAGAGATTCATGGCTAGGTCTGATTTCAGTGGTTTTTTCAGTGGCACTCAGTCCATGACAAGTTGCCTTTTCAACATGCTGGGAAAGAAAGGGAGGAGTAAAATGTTTGTGCACAATGTGTTTCATTTGTGTTAAGTGCTTCTGCATTTTATTCCACTGTATTGTGACAAGTTTGAGGAATATGACTTATAAGCCAAACTTGTTGCTTTATTTATCACTAGATCAGTGTTTTGGTTATCTGACTCATTTGTTAAGACATATATATATATATCTATATATATATATTTGGTGTTTTTGCAGGCCCATCCCTTTCAGAGATGGCGATGAATGTAGCTGTGAATGTAAATCTGAAAGAAGGGCATTCATATTACTGCTTTGAGCTGCTGGCTTGGCTCAATGAAACTTTACAGACAGGCTTCACCAAGGTGGAGCAGGTATGCACAGGTAAGTCAGCATGTGTGTTTCTTTTCTGAGTGCAATGATTTCAGACAAATCCCACTACAACCCTTCATACTATGCTGTATTTGTATGAATATCCAGGTGCAGCTTATTGCCAGCTGATGGACTGCTTATTTCCGGGATCTCTGGACCTTTCCAGGGTCCGGTTCCAAAGCAACAAAACGGTGGACTCTATACACAACTACAGTTTATTGCATTCTGCATTCAGAAAAGTTGGAGTGGTTCAAGTAAGTACTTTATATAAATGGTGAATGACCAGTAAATCTGAACATCCAGATTTATCAGCCAGCCTAATAAATCAGCCTATTATTAACTCATTGCAGATATTTTATCAGCTTATATGTTTTCTGATAAGAAGACATTTTTTAGTGAAAGTGTTTTTATGTCTAAATAGAAACACACCTGCTTGGTATTTGTTTTTATTTTATTTCTTTCTTTCCTCTCTCCAGCACATCCCCACTGCGGCGTTGATGAAGGGGAACCCTAAACAGGCATTGGCTTTCCTGCAGTGGTTTAAGCTGTTTTTTGATAAGAACAACAGTGGCAGGGAGTATCATGCCTTGGAGGCCAGAGGGGGACAGAGTATGGCTCCTGCTGACTCAGGTGGGAGCAATGTGCATCTGCAGATAAATCACACTGTGGTTACACAGATACACCACATAGCAAAGATGTGATTGATTGAAATATATACACATATACACAGCTGTTTGTCATAACACCAAAACTGTAAAATGAGTTTTGTTTTAGGTGTCAATCTTTGAAAAAATATGTAAAATCCACACCTTTTGCACACCAAATGCCAAATATTATGCAAGCATTTTAGCTCCTTCTGCTGTCTTGATGTGTCTGATTAAAGTGATCATAAACATGTAACAGAGATCAGTGTCTGACTGACAAGAGGACTTTACTTTAACATAGATATGAAAACAGCAATAATACATAATTCTTGTCTGTGATAGTGTTTATGTGCATTTAAAATGCTCAGTGTCTTTTTATTCCCATTACAGATGGCCTTTCCTCCCAGACCCCTCCTCAGAAACTGGAGATTATTGTGAAGATGGAGGGTAAAACGGCAGAAGAACCAAGGAAAGAGAGAGAGGCTGTGAACAGGAATGAAGATGTGATAATAATGATATCTGATGATGAGGATGATGTGGTGGATGTGACAATGGAGCGGAAAACAGAGAAAATGGAGATAACTGTGAAAGAAAATTGTGCACAAGAACAGGAGATAAAGAGAGCAGAGCAAACAGGGGCAGCAGTGGACAAGGGAAGCCAAGCAGGCAGTGATACTTTATTGCACTTCATCAGAAAATACTGTTGTGATGATGTGGACGCAGACTCGACCCTCAGTATAAATACTGATATTTCTGGCTCTTTAGTTTCTTACATCCAGAGCCCATCCCATCAAAAAGACATCATCCAGGCCTGCTCACACACACCATACTGCCTCTACCTGTACAGGGGAGTAGATCTGGGTGGAGGACAGAGCACAAGCGTCGTCCTGATTGGCTACTTTGACCAGAACTCGGGGGTCAGTGTGGTGAGGCTGCTGCACACTCTGCAGATGAGTGCTGATGCACATACCACGGCGGACATGGACAGTATCACAGTCACACACACAGCAGAGTCTGATGCACACCTTCTGATTGAGACACTGAAGAAAACTGGCCTTTCTCTGTCCAATCTTGCTGTGTTTTACTGTAACGCTCCACACCCAGAGGGGAGCAAGGTGTTTGTTTCCCAGCTCCAGGCTTTCAACCCAAGGTTAGTGTCGCTTTGCGGCCTCCGTGAGATGGCAGGAAGAGCCTGCCAGAGTGGACTCCTTGCTTCTTTTAGTGGTGTGGTTGACCTGGTCAGAGACATCCACCAACACTACTCCACCTCCCCCTCTGTCAATGACAGTCTGAAAGTGCTATTTGCTGGTGACTCTTATAACCCCTCCCATCCTATCTCTGCACAGTGTTTATTTATTATCAGTAGTGTGCAGAAGATGGTCAGCAGCTGGAGGGATTTAGTGGATTATTTTAAGTCACTGAGGAAAACAGAAGATGCTGACCGGATCAGAACCCAGCTGATGGATTATAAAGTTAAACTACACTTCCTCTTCCTCTCCCACATGTTGGAGCCCCTTCGAGCTCTTCAAGAACTGCAGGACTACAACACAGCAGAGGTGACCGTGGAGCTCCAGCTGACCTCCATGTTGATTCACAATTTTGCAGCCAACATCCTCCGTCCCTCCGTCGCAGAGCGATTTGTCAGGAGACGAGACCTGCATCTCCTCCACAAGATGAACGAGCTGCTCCCAGCGACAGAGGTGAACATCGGTCCCAGCGCCAGAGACTTCCTGTGGGCCACCGCTGTCGTGGATCTTGGGGAACAGGAGAGGAGTGACTTCCAGAAGGGTGCAGTAGCTTTCTATAAAGCAGCACTGCAGAGTTTGGTGCAGAGTATTCCTGAGCAACTTGGAGATGTGGCACTGAGGAATATCGCCACCGTGCTGAAACGTCCTAAAGATATCAATGTAAGGAGATTCATTTTTGTTCTTTATTTTTCTAAGTGAGACCTAATGCAGCCAACAGTAGCTTAGCATTTACTGAACCAACATTAGTCAGATTTTAATGTAAAAATGATAGTGGGGTTACAGTAGGATGTGAGCTGCTTTGAATCCAAACGTGATGGTGTATATGTCTGTGTCCCACGGCAAGTAACAGACAGAGACGTCGGCTTAAAGCTTTGCTTTTTGAATGGATCAAATAAACAGTAAATGATGTGTTAGTCTGTGAGCTAAACAGGTGCTGGTTGGCAGATTTTGTTACCATTTGACAGAGCCAGGCTATCCATTTCCCTCTATTTCCAGTCTATGTGCTAAGCTAAGCTAACTGTATCAACAGCTAACTGTAGCTGTTGATACTTGTCCATATTTAATAGCCAGGTAGAAATCTTAATCTCATCTAACTCTCCACCAAAATCTCTCAGTTTACCTTATCTCTTGCTGGAGGTATGTCCTGCTACCCTGTCTAACTTTAAAGGGCTTATCATGTTTTACATTACAAAATGAATATTTCAGGGGAACCTACTCCTCCACTGGTTATGTACAGTTTGTATGTAACAATTTTAAATCAGTCCCTAATGTTATGCTCAACTAGACCTAATTTCCTTGTCAGTCTGTACATTGCTGATGGTCATATCTGTGTTTCTCCTCAGGATAATCAGTTGACCACAAATGTGCTGTCAGAACTGGGGGTTCAGCTGGGTCTGTGTGATGCTGGGTCTCCAGAAGCACAACAGCTGACTAATGACTACCTCAGTTTCACTAAGAAGTTGAATGAGGAACAGAGTGGAACAGATGGTCATTGCTGGGCAAAGGTAAAGTGATTGGATCACAGTTATTGAATGAAATGTGTAACTGTCTCGTTACTGTGATGAATACCTGTCTTAACTGGAAAATCCATATCCCTATCGTCTCTACAGGTGTTGCGTGGCATGAGGCCGCACTCTACTCTGCATAGACTCCTCCTGACCCTCCTGGCACTGCCGTGGTCTCTGTGCAGGACACAGGTGTTTGCTAAGGTGAGGGGACGTCTGCATTTTAAAGGCTACTAGACGTGAACAGCACTGATATGTCACAGAGAGGTGCAGTGAAGGAACTTGACTAAATATAGTGATGCAGGTACAAAAACAAGTAAAAGACAGATTCCAAGAAATAGACAGTTAAAAACAGGCTGGACCTCTGCAGCTGCTGTGGCACAGTAGACAGTGGAAACAGACCTGCATATGTGTAGGGATGCTAACGAGGGAATTGGGAACAGGTGTGGAGGTGGGCAGGAAAATGATTGCGAATTGGGCCCCCATCCAAAACCATCCTGCACTGATGCTGATTCACTATTTAAGGGTTTGACTTACACTCACAAATTATCAAACTTGTGTTTTTGTGAGGGACAGATAATACAAATTTAATGACTATTGCCATGAGATTTTCTTCATGAGGCATAGAGGAGGGATCCTAATGAAGTGACATTTTTTTAGTGAAATATCTCAGCCACTACTGGATGGATTTCCATGAAAAATTTCTACACACATTCATGTCCTCCTCACAGTAAATTGTAATCGCTTGCTAAGAAGGCGAACATGTTTGAGATCTAAGTTTGTCTGATTGCTCCTGTCATAAGGTGTTCAACAGCACCCAGGCTCTTCTTGCTAGGAAGGAAACCACCAGAGCCACACCTAAACCACACAGGTGGGCAGGAAGACCCCACATCCGCAGAAGGAAACTACCTGTGAGGCGAGGTTATGGTGGCAAGAAGAAAGAAGAGGAGGATGGAGAGAGTTCGTCAGAGGATAGTGATTGTTTTGTGTCCAAACCCCGTCGACACATGTCTCCCAAACGTTACGTCGGTATAGAGGACTCAGACTACACAGATAACTCCTCTGGTAAGACTTTCAGGTGTACACTTGTTGTTTTTGTAGCAGGTTCATCTACATAAAAATTAGTTTATTGCTCTTCACTAATGAACTAAATTCATTGTGATGCCAAAAGCAATACCAAATGTTGTCGTTAATAATAACCAATATGACTGTGTGTTCTTTTTTTCTCAGATGTGGTTGATATCACTGAAGAGTCCAGAATATCTTGGACCAACAGACTGATTAAATCAGAAAGTAAGAAATGTGTAGTTTTGTTAATAGTCAAGTAAAAGAATGAGAAAAGGTTTTATTTTTGTTTTGATAAATGATTTACACTCATTATAGTTGTGAACAACACTGTACAACGCAGTCCTCTTCACGACAGGACTCAGAGACCTGCTGCTTTTTAATAAGCCGGTGATACAGTCTCACACAATACCTGAGAACTGGGTCTTGTAGAAAAAGTTCACATGGACTTGGTTAGTATGAGCACAATCATGACAAGACCAGGTGTTCACATTACAGTTAGTCAATTTAAAGGATAATACTGCTGCAATGAAAACAAATAGACAGCATCAAAGTGCGTCCACTAAAGTGCTTGTTAACAGCCCATTGGATTACACTGCAGCAGCTGTTCTCAATGCCTGGGTACACCAAAGATATTTGTCCCTATAAATGATTTATACCCAAAAACATGAACTCAAGCTGAGTCTTTATACAGCGTCTATAAAGAAATATTCAAATTTCAAAAAGTGCAGTAGTAGATTCAGTTGTTCATTGTCACTGTTTTGCAGCTCAGGAAAGTCCACAGGTACAGTCTGTAGTCATTTGGGGCAGCGATGATGATGTTGATGACGAGGATGACACAGTTTCGACAAACACACCATCTAACTCTGCTGGATTGCAAGTGAAGTCTGTGGTAAGATTATTCAGATTAGCGAGTAATTCATAGTAGTAATAGCTTTACACACTATTAGAGCTGCAGTGAATTGCTTATTGCTAAATTGCTTATGCTTTAACATGTTTCGTGTGTGTGTGTTGTACAGGATTCAGAGGCGGAGCTGGTCTGGGGTAGGGTGGAGGGCTTTTCTCCTTGGCCAGCCATCATCGTACCCTGTACAGGAAAGAATCAGATTCCAGGGAAAAGGATAGTGGATTGGTACGGACAGAGAATGTCCTCTCAGGTGAGTCAGACATGATGAATGATGTAGAACGTATGCAGAAATTCAGGAGAATCTGATGTACCCTGGAATATCTTGTGCTTGTTTAGCTAAGCCTTCACACATTTCTGTCCATGTGTCTTGCCTGCTGAATGTTCACTATATATGTGTTTATTCTTATATCTAGTTCAGTTCTCTTCACTGATTTCTTGGCTCTGATTCCAGGTCAGATTGCAGGATATGAAACCATTTGCTGACTTTGCCCAGTACTTCTGCACCAACTCCTTTGCCACCTTTGCCACCTACCAAGAAGCCATTTTCTTGTCGCTGGAGGTCTGTGTGTCCTTCTGTATAGTTTCTACTATAAATAAACCAGGATTAAAAGAGAAGTGCCATTCTGTTTCTGTGATAAACATCCCTGCCTGTGGGATCTGATTTAGTTCTGCTGACCTCAGATAAAATCTGTTTCTGCCCTTGATTAACACCTGAAAGTGTTGAGATGTGTTTTTCATATTTGTCCACCTGCTTACATATTTATGTTCTTGTTTATCAGGAGGCAGCACTTCGTTGTCAGAAACAGTTTTCTGCATCTCTCGAGGACAGAGATGAGCTGCTGAAGCAGATGTTAGACTGGGCCTTAGGAGGCTTTCAACCCACTGGGCCAGACGGACTCAAACCAACAGCCTCCAGAAACGGTACGAACATCTGATTAAGAGCTTGAACATTATCATTACTAATAAATAGATCACAGACTAGAGGGATCGTATTACTCACACAACCCATGAGAAATGAAGGCAGGAAGAGTGACTGCTGCTCTGTGAACAAGTCTGATACTACCATCATTCAAATTCTAGTAGAATTAATGAGGAATATTTGTTGAAACCCTGACATCACCTCAGGGTTTAGCCTTTGTTCCACTCACTTTATTAACTTATTTATAGTTTCTTGAGCATATATTACAGCACTTGCTGTCATTTATGACATATGGAGCGAACTGTGCAACACACTATTTAAGCAAGGTTATGTTTCTGTTCACAGATTCCCATCTTTCAGCTCAAGCTCACAATCAGGTTTTAAACACAACTGTGCTTGCAAACTGCTGCAGACAAAATAGAGTTTTAACACAGGAAGTGAGCATGCATGCACAGTCAGCCCTTCACAGATGAAGCCCAAGTTAAAAAGAATCCAGATAATAATCAGCAGCCTGTAAGTAAAAGAGAAACAGCCACACAGACTAACAACGATTTAAAAGAGACAGTAAATGCTCTGACACAGGCATGTAGGTGAATACTATTAACAGAACTCCACAGATTGTAATTGTTTTACACTGTTTTGTAAAATATGTGACGGTCACATATATGACTGCCCTCTGTCCAGGTGTTACTAAAACAAGCAACAGGCCGAAGGTGCAGAAGAAGCTCTTCCTGAAAGTGCCCTCTTCTCCTCACTCCAACTCCTCCACCCCTGTGAGCAGCAAGAGCAGTGTCAGTGCTGAGATGAGGGAAGTGACCGTCCCCCTGAGGAGACTGTCATCCAACTCCACAGAGAAGTCTTCCCACAAAGATGGAGGTGGAAAAACTGCATGGGAAGGAGGTTTTGATTTTGTGGGGAAAAGCCCCAAAGGAGCCGTGAAGGAGAAGGGTTCCAGAGGAGGATGGTCAGCTGAGAAACAAGGGAAGCGAGGATGGGATGGAGAGAAAGACGACTGGGGAGGAGGATGGGAGAAAGTGAAAGGAGGATGGGGGAGAGGAAGGGGTAGGGGAGGATGGAAAGGAGGGAAAGGTCAGAGGAAGAAAAGCAGTCTGATGGATGGGTATGATGATGACATGTCACCAGACTTTGTGCTGCACAAAAAGAGGAGCGTCACCAAAACCTACAACAAGGTCAACGTGTCGAGCAGCACATACACCCAACCAGACCAGAAACTCAGAGGTACAGAACACTGAACATTTAATCAATGTTCACTACACCCTGTAATGCAGGGGCAACCTATCTGTTTTTAAATGTTAGGTATTTGTGAAAATCTATGAAGACATTTTTTTATTATACAACTGTTTTACTCTACTGTCTTTCACCATCTGTTTAGATAATTTATAGTTATTAATTAGATTTTTATTCATTTTCATTCACTCATCATTGATGGTTTCTGCTCTTGCAGAGGAGACCATTTGTAGGATCATGGACAAGAAACTGGACATTGAAGGTGAGGGTTCAGCCATGCTGTATGTTTTTAAATTAGTTTCTGCAACAGATTCATTGTGTAGTGCTAAAAGATGAATCGGTGATGTTGACATTTATTGATTAGTGGCTGTGTTAAATGTGCACAGTACTGCAAGAAGACGACTCCGGTGGATCTCTCATCAACCTTTTACACTACTTTTAAATTTGAGTACTTCACACTTGTTATGATAAAACATAATAAACATACATTCTCATGTATCTATAGTTTTTGTATTTATGTAGATAATTTCACATATTCAGTCACACGTGTTTCTCACTTGCTTCCTCCTATTTGTATTTTTCTTTGTGTTGTGTTTGCAGGCTTCTGTTTGTGTTGTGGAACTGAAAACGTCGAGATATCCCACCCTCTATTTAAAGGCAGCCTCTGCTTAACGTGTAAAGTAAGGAACTGTCAACTTATTCCCACATCTAGTTAACAGACAAAATCATGCACTGCAGAGCATTTAGATGTTGCTGAGACAAGTTTCCTGAACTATTAAATTTTCCCCTAACCACTGGCTGTGGTGTTGTCTCTGTCCCTATAGGATAACTTTACAGAGACTCTGTATCGTTATGATGAAGATGGATATCAGTCCTACTGCACCATCTGCTGCTATGGACTGGAGGTCATATTGTGTGGCAATGATAGTTGCTGCAGGTTCGTCTGTTCACCTCTCTTTTCATTTGTCTATCAAAAAACAGGTAGAGGCCGTACTTCACATAATCTTTTTACCACCCCTCTCCTCTTTCCTCTCCCTCTGCAGGTCTTTCTGTGATGACTGCCTGAACATCCTCGTTGGTCCAGGGACGTTTGATGCACTGACGCAGGTGGACCCGTGGATCTGCTACCTGTGTCAGCCTCACCGGCCCCACGGTGCTCTGGTTCCCAGGGAGGACTGGAGCATTCGAGTCCAGGAGCTTTTCGCCAACAACAGCGCCATGGAGTTTGTGAGTGATCAACATATCGTGACCATTTTTATATCTGTGCAAACTCACCTGAACTCTGAATATATTAAAATATTTTCATTGTATTATAGATTTAAGTGTTCACTGTGTGAATATGAATTATTTACAATGCAATGACAGGACAATCTGTGTATGGTTTACATTCTTGGTGATAAACACGGTTAGTTGAATTAGGAAAAAAACAATTAATCCAAATGTTTTTCCAATTACTTCACAAAACATCAGAAAATAGTGAAATATATTCAATTTGAAACTCGTCTGTCTGACTTTTTGAGTAGTAGTAGTAGTAGTCATATCTTTGTTTTTTCTTTTGTAGGAGCCACACCGTGTTTACCCATCCATCCCTGCTAACCTGCGCAGACCGGTTCGAGTTCTCTCACTGTTTGATGGCATAGCAACAGGTGAATACACAGACCTGGACCAGAGATACAGAACCTGAAATGTTCAGGCAGAATAGATGAGAATATATAATAAACTGGCAGATGAGTTGTGCAAATTAATTTGAAATGTCTCATCACAAAGAACATTAGTGTTCATGGTAAAAGTATAGTCAGTCAGTGTCTCACTCCTCTGTTCTTACCTCACTATTCTGAGATACTTTTCTGATTTTTGTAAACTGTCTGTTGTCTACATTCTATTTATGATCATACTTTATATTTGTGTAAAAATGTGTTACAGTATGAATGTGTGTGTGTCTTTTCAGGCTACCTGGTGCTGAAGGAACTTGGCTTCAAAGTTGAGACATACGTTGCCTCTGAGATTTGTGAGGACTCGATCGCCGTGGCCGCTGTCAACCATGATGGGAAGATCATCCATGTTGGTGACACACGTCTCATCACCCATGAACACGTATGTTCACACACTCTTGTTTTTTCTTTACCCCATTCGTTTACATCCTTACACACAGTTAATAATGTTAATATTCTTACAGTACACAATGTTTCTCTGTTTGAAATAGTGTTTTTGGCTCACAATGACATGAGACCCACTGGAACTGTTTGTTTTTATGTGAAGTGTTTTGTATTTTTGAGCCATTAGAAGATGCTATATACACTTAGCAGTCAGATTATTAGGTACACCTAGCTGAAACTGCAACAACCCTTTGACAAATCCTATATTTGAATGTTATAATGACGACCGTAATGTTCAGTTTTTGTTGAAAATGTTAGAGGTGTTGATCAACTTAATGATCCAAGAATACTGAACATACTAACCTTCATGAAGTTAGGACTGTATAAGACTGCTTTATCTGGGTGTTCCTAATGAACTGACATCTGAGCAGTGATGTAACTGAATGACAGTTACCTGAATAGTGAATTAAACCTGCTCTTTGTTGTTCTTTGACAATCCAGATCAAGGAGTGGGGTCCGTTTGATCTGCTGATCGGTGGCAGCCCCTGTAACGACCTCTCCATCGTCAACCCGCTCAGAAAAGGCCTCTATGGTGCGTAGCTTTATTACACCATTTTTTTAAAATAAATAATATCCTTGATTTCACCTGGTGTCTGCAATGCTTCAGTCATATTGATAATTTTATTTTTTAGTGTTTGAAGACAGTATAAAAGTATCAAAGGACAGAGGCCTCTCTTCTGTGCTGTAATTCACTCCTCTCTCCTGCAGAGGGCACCGGCAGACTCTTCTTTGAGTACTACCGCATCCTTCAGCTGCTGAAGCCTAAAGAGGGAGACCCCAGGCCGTTCTTCTGGCTATTTGAGAACGTGGTCTTCATGAACACGCACGATAAAGTCAACATCTGCCGCTTCCTCGAGGTTCGTCCAGTTCAGCTTCGTTTGGTTTCTGGTGGATCCCTTCATTAATGCCTTTGCTCTGCGCTGTTGCACTGCTGCTCATTTTAAACTAACATGCTCTGGACTCAGAGAGAGAGACTGGCAGAGACCTGACTGTTACTTTTATCTGATTCTTTGACAGTGCAACCCGGTGCTGGTGGATGCAGTCAAAGTCAGCCCAGCCCACAGAGCTCGTTACTTCTGGGGAAACATCCCAGGCATGAGCAGGTCAGACATTTAATCATAAATTATCAGCTTTAATTTACTGAAAACTAATGTCTGTTTCTGATGCTGTTTGTTTTAAAATCGGCAACATTTTTATGTCATATCCTTAATAGAAATGTGACAAATCAGTTGTGTGTGATGCTTTTTCTTGATTTTACACAAATATGAATTAAGGAGACAGTGGGCCACTGTGCACAGACTTGTTAAATCCCCCCACTCCTCCTAAAAAAAAAGAGTCTGTTTGCATCTGTTTGTGTCTCTGGTTGTTTTACATCTCAATTTGTGTCAAGTCATGCTCATTCTGTGTCTCCTTGCATCTCTTTTTAGTAGTTTTGCATCTATTTCTAATAGTTTTGTGTCTCTTTTTAGCCATTTTATTTTTACTCATTTTGTGCGGAGTCATGCTTGTTTTATCTCCCTTTAATCCAGGGGCTCCCTGACCTCTGTCTTTTATTTAACTTGTGTTGTTTTAGAAATGCACTATGAATAAAGTTTGCTTGTTTGCTGCTTATCTCCCATTAGGCCCATCATAGCCTCCCAGAATGACAAGCTGAATCTCCAGGACTGTTTGGAGATTGGTAGAGAGGCCAGGGTCAGTGACTGAACCTGCTGGTTCACTTTTATTCTGTCTATCTAATTATATATCTTAACAGTACTGATTAAGATGTTAACTACTGATGCGTGTTGTTTTTGCTCCAGGTCACTAAGGTGAGGACGATCACCACCAATCCTAACTCTCTGAAGCAGGGCAAAGATGTGTCTCTGCTGCCTGTCCTCCAGAACAGCAAAGAAGACATCCTCTGGATCACTGAACTAGAAAAGTAGGCATCAGGATACCAGTGTTTAGTGTGGGAAAGCAGTATTTCTATAAGAAGAAAGAGTCTGCATTTTTCTTTATTCACCACTTAACAAGTTTAAATCATTTAGTTTTTAGGCTAACATATGCCTTCTCCTTCCTTCCTCACCAGAATCTTTGGTTTCCCCAAACATTACCCGACGTGAGGAACATGAACCGGCAGCAGAGGCAGAAGGTGCTGGGGAAGGCGTGGAGCGTGCCAGTCATCCGTCACCTCTTCGCTCCCCTCAAAGACTATTTTGCCTGTGAGGAGCTTTTAACCACATCATCAACCACCTCCACGTCTAACTCCTCCACCTCTCTGTCCTCCCCTGCCTCTCCAGAACTGCAGTAGCTGAGATAGGGGGGGCTGATTACGTTTTATGTGTGTGTGCTGAGGGTTTTTCCCTCCATATGGGATAAAGGAACTAGAGAGCATAAATAGTCTCTCCAGTCAGTTGTTTTCAGCTCACAGACAAGCTTTTGTGGATCACTGCCGCGGGGCCATTTTGTCCGCTGTGCCCTCAAGTCACACATGTAGTCTCTGTGCTTATCAGTCACTTCAGCCGCCAAAGCCAGTCTTTGTCTTGGACAGAAAATGGCAGATTGTGCTCCCTCCAGTTCTTGGCTTAACACTTTCCTTTTTCTCCCATATGCTCAGTGACTGTCAGCGGTCTTAGCCAGCAATAATGTTGTTCAGTACTGAGAAATTATTGAACGTAATACCTCCAATTTTTGAAGACTGTGAACCCAATATCGAATGTTTATATTTTATACTTTTTTATGATGAATAATCATAGACCACTGAGGCACATGTCCTTACTGATTCTTGTATAGAATGCTAATGCAGAGTGCTGTGACCTGTCCTGACCGATGATTGTATCATGAACATGGGTTTTGAGAACTGTTTTTGGGTGGGTGGGGGATTTAAGTGGGCTGTCCAGTATTTTTGCACATAACACAAGGGAAATATATGTAGGAGGCATGAAGGTATGAATGACAGCATCTGTCATGAGCATCCTCCCTGTACTGGACCAGACACTGTTATTAACTGAGAGGTTTTTTTTACATGTATAAATGTTTAACCATAATGGTGCTCTGTGTGTAAGCCATTTGATCTGTTGTTAATGCATATTGTATATTTGGGTAATGAATTGCATGGAGATAAGGAATTTTTACTTGAGATTATTGACAAAACCAACAGGAGAAATATTAATTAAAACAAATTTCAGAATGATTTAGGGAGTGGCGTCTTTATTTCACTTGTAAATGTCGAGTAATAAATCAACTGACATCTTGCCAACACATGAGAATTGCAACAGATACATAATACATCAAATCCCGTTTTAATTTAATGCGATTTAATTTAGTGTTCTTTCTTTTTGGATTTTTTATTTTCTCGTTCTCTTTGCGTTTTTACGTTACGTTTTTATTTTATTTATTTGTATTGTACTCTGTTTTCTTGCCATCATCATATTTAATTTAATTTAATCTTTTCATTTTATTTTAAATCATTTTATTTTATTTTTTCGCCGTCGTCACATTTAGGCGTTACCCTTTTCATCCTGACGTCATGAAATCGGTCCTTCCGCTGCCGGTAGAGTGAACGTGAACTGCCAAGAAGAAGAGAAGAAAAAGCAGAAGTGGCGATAACGTCGAGACAAGTACAGATTGGCTTTTTATGACACAGAGTTGCAGCCGAGCAAAATAAACCACCGCCTCCAAGAGCTGTAAAGGCCGATCGACTCTCGGTAGGTTTAACGGTGCTCTCTCGCGCGGTACCGTTTATTAGCCGGCATGTGAAGCAGCGGCTAAGCTCTGTTAGCTAGCTAACATGTTAGCTTGTGAGTAGCAGGAGCAGAACTGATATGTGCCCGTTTGATTCCTGAGTTAATTAATTAACACGGGCGAGCCTTCGAGTATAGCAGCTCTCTGTCTGCACTGGTTTAAATACGGAGAAATATAGAGTCTCGGGCTGTAAAAATAAAAGTTAGTAGCATTATCCGTCACACGCTAATCAAAGCTAATGCGGTGCCGGGTGAGTTCAGGGCGGGGAAACGGCGTCATGTCTGTGAGATGAACTGGCTCACGTTAGCCGGTGGTCGTGTTTAGCCAACGGCAGAAACGTAGCTAGTCTTAGCTACGCATTGGTCGTCAATACAAATAAATTGACAACTAAATGAATCAACTGTCAGTTGGTAGCTTGCTAGTTGCCTACTCATCTAGTCTGGTATGTAGCCGCATGGCTAAGCTATTTTTTAGGAAGCTAAGCTGACTGTGACTTGGCTAACGTTAGCTTCCAAGTTTCTGAACGGGCCCTGTTGCATTTAGCTGCTGTTACTTTATCAGCCGGGATGTTGGGAAGCAAAGCTAGCTAGTTAGCCTCGGATTTGCAGGTTTCACAAATGAGAAACTGTGTTTTAAACAGTTTTTAGCTCCTCCGGGTCAGTCTAGTTCAGATATGACGAAGATATGTCAAATTAATGTGGTTTTTGATCTATACCTGGTTTGATGAGGTCTAAATGGGCACTTAAACTAGAAAAAAGGTTTCACAAATGTAAGCATGTTTTTTTTTTTTTCCCACTAATAGAAGACAGCTTTTGCAAATCAAACTTATAGGAGTCTAATTGATACTGAAGTCCATGTTTCACAAATTTGACAGGTGCAAATGAAGTGGTTTTCAAACTAGACCTACTCTGTTGTTGATGCAGGAACTGCAGCAAACCGACAGTTTTGGATTTCTTAAACAAAATAAAGGCTTTACAGATGTGCAAGTGGGTTTTAACCAGTGTTAAGACTTTATTTAAGATGTCTAAAATGCTTTCACAATAATAAGGAGAACTGGTTGCTCAGTATTGCTCAGTATTTTCCCTTTTCTTTCCCCATAACTGCTGAATTGAAAGATAACTGCAGCATCTTTAAACTTTCTTGATTTGTCCAACCAGCAGCCCAAAAGCCAAATATGTTAAATCTACAATGATATGAAACAGAAAAGCAGAAAATCACATTTGAGAAGCTTAAAACAGAATGCTTATTAATTTGTGATGGGCATTTTTCAATGTTGTCTGCTATTTGATGACTAAAGGGTTAAGTGATTAATTGAAATGATAATGAAAAGAAGCCTTGGTTTCTGCCCATGCTCAAGCCTTCAGTTGTTAAACAGTGACAACCACATTTGATAAAACAGCAACACAGCCAGCACTAACAGTATCTTGATATGAAGGCTGCTCATATGATTGAATATTTTCACCAACACATGACCAAAAGTTTGTATTATCTCTCGTTAAGAGTGAAATCATCTACCAGGATCTAATTTTTTTGCGCATCCAGATACCAAAGTTTGCTGAAACTGAAGAGAACTGTTATTCCTGTAAAGCCCTCAGCGATTACTTTCAGCTGTTGAGGAAATAACTGGCCTGGCCTGACCTGGAGATGAGCCACGGCAGGGACTGTGGATCAAGGGGTTCCTCTGTAACTAGATACCTTATGGAGACAGTCATTATATACAGTACAGTATGCATACGTAATGATTATAGAGCACACATGATGAAGTAGTAGAGTCTTACTTCTAACTGATAACACTGCTGCTGTCATCCCACAAAATATGATCTTGGATTGAGGAATTGTACTTAAAGACAAATGCTCTGTGGTTTTTAAATTGTGCTCATTATAAAGTATTGATTCGGGTGTGTCTACAAGCCAGAGGCTGCGCTGTGTGAAAAGGTTTCTACGAGGTAACTGCACGCAAATCTAAAATGAAATGAAAGGATCAAAATCAGCGCTTCAGACCATTTTTCTCCATATTTCATGTGATTATTTTACAATAAATTTAAACACCTGTGTATTATTTTATTGTGTTACAGCTGGTATGATTTAGTTGAGTATTTTGAATATTTGGAATTTGAAGATGTCGGCTTGGACTTTGGGATGTTGTGATGGCCATTTATTTTACAGACTTTAGATTTCACAGAATGATAATACTCAGTAGATCAGTCAATGATGAAAATAATGATTAGTAGTAGCCTTAGTATAACTACAGGATAAACAGAAGATGTGAGAAGTTGCCTCCATGTAAATCATTTCTCATGTCTGTGTGCATCAGGAAGGTCTTAGTCATGTTTTTCACAAACCATTGTAAAATGAAAAATGCCTCATGATAATGACACATTTTCAAGGATGCAAATTAACTCTCAGCTGCCGGTTATGTGCAGGTATGTTTTGGCTGGTAGAGCAGAGACGCAGTCATCCTGTAAATGTGTTTCTCCATTTCACACTCGTCGTCTTGTGTCTCCTCCGGGGCAGCAGGTGACCGACGATGGCTGTGAACGTATACTCGACCTCAGTGACCAGCGACAACCTAAGTCGTCACGACATGCTGGTCTGGATCAATGAATCTCTACAGATGAACCTCACCAAGATTGAAATGTTGTGTTCAGGTAAGAAATATGTCTAATTAGTTCCATGTTGGAAGTGTGTATGGGTGTGAGCATGTGAAAGACTTTGCATGATGGTGTGATTTCAGTTGTGTTGTGGTCCACAGCAGGTCAGTAGCTGCTGATACACTGATAATGGGAAGCTTCTGTTTTATCATATAAGCCAATAAAACACCTTCCTTTAGCCTGAGGCTTTATTTCATTAAAGATACATCAGGAAAACTGGAATCTCAAAGTAGCAGTTTGAAATTTTTCTAAACTTTCCCACTTTCAAATTTAAAAATTATTTTTTAAACTAAATTTTAACTGCAAGTATGCTCAGTTGCCAGTTTATTAGGTACACTGAGCTGAAATTAATGCAGTCTAATACAGTCCTGAAATAAATCTGATCTTCATGAAGATTATAATGTTGAGTTTTTGTTAAACCTGTTCTCTAACCCCATTTATATCAGTGAAGGTAGGTTAAATAACCGCAACACTTCTCTGTATAATGTCTTACATGCCCCCAGAATGATCATACAGTTGAATCAGCACCTCTTTAAAACAGTTTCATAATGACTACGATTAGACATGTGTAAACAGATATGATACTGCAAGAAGTGGATGGAAAACCCTCCCCCTGCTGTGTGTGTGTGTGTGTGTGTGTGTGTGTGTGTGTGTACACGTACGTACATCTGCACATGTCAACATCTAAACCCTCCGTTTTTAAGTGTGTAATTAAAAGGCGTGTCAGAACAGCAGATGCCGGTACAGCTTTAATCCCAGGTGGACAGACGTACTAGTCGCCCGCATTTTCATCTGCAGTTGAAGAGTTTGTGTCAAAATAAGATATTCTACATTTGGACCAGGCTTTATAATAACCACCTACAGCCTATATCATCTGTAGTTTAGTTGTATTGCAGTTTGACCCTGATGTGCATTTGTGTTTAATTAAGTTCAGATTATCAGAGTAATTAAGGTGATGGCTCTCGTGTTTGTAAGTGTTGCTCAGTTACCCTTGAGCCAGGCAGTTAATTCTCAGCTGCTGTTCACTGGCCAACAGTACTGATGGTTTGTGAGTGTGTTACTGATGTTTAAATAAAGAAATGTCTGTTGGTTTCCTCTGTTCTTACATGAAAGGAAGATGAGCTCTATTTTTATCCCTTTCTGTTTCTCTCTCACTCTACATTTTGAATTTTTTCTTCTTTTTTTGAAGCATCCACCAACTTTAAACATGCAGCATCCACCCCAGTTCCTGTAACAATTTTACAATATTAAAACCTCAGAGGACTTGTAATGCAATTTTTCTTTGGGTCCAGGTGCTGTCTACTGCCAGTTCATGGACATGCTGTTCCCCAACTCCGTGCCTCTGAAGAAAGTCAAATTTGGTGCCAAGCTGGAGCACGAATACATCCACAACTTCAAGCTTCTGCAGGTTGCCTTCAAAAAGATGGGAGTTGACAAAGTAAGTAAGAACACGCACCTACATGTCGGCTTCAAATTACACGGTGCACCCTACAGAAGTGCAGAAGGTCTGGAAATATATGAAGGAATTTCTGATATTAGAGGGCGGTAGAACAATTTCAACATATTTTCACAACATAACAGCCTTCATATGCTAAATGTTGGCATCATTCACTGTTCACTGTGGCTGTGTCTTCTACCTTTTTTCCCTTGTTGTATCTAGAGGGAAGCTGCAGAGCTTAATATGATGGAGGCAGTGAGGTCAAAATAATTAGCTGATTTTTGTCACATTTTCTGGGCTTGTCCTTTTAATTTAGAATCCAAGTGGTGTTTTGTTACATTACACCTGAGCAAAATCCCAAAATCAACGTATGACACAGGATGAAAAATATTTAAAATACTTTTGGCCACTGGCAAAAAAGCTGTGGCATGGAAATGGCTGCAGGCAAAAGATGGCTGGACTGAAATTGTCAATTAAATACACTGCACGCAGCAACTGCAGGAAGTGTTTGGATTACAATTAACAGCAGTGGGCTTCGTAGTAGCACTGAAAATGAGAGAGCATCAGTCATGTTTGCTGAGGATTATTTGACTTCCACTCTTCTCGTCACATACTCTGCTGTCACTGCAAAGAACAATTATCTACAGGGTGACAATATCGTTTTTTGTAAGGACTGAATAAATGTTTGCATAAAGACTGGTTATAACACCAAACATCAGTGCAAGAAATGTAGGCATTTAAAGTCTGTAGTTGTGAAATTGAAACTGCGTAACAGCCGTGCTGCTGCAAGAACAGGAAACAAAATGTTTTGACCCTTGTTAGAACTGAGGAACTTTATTTGTTCCTTACTGCTGTTTGATATGCAAACTGAAACTCCCATCATCCCCTCCCAACCAGCTGAGCTGCCTCTGCTGATCTGGTCATGAGTCATTCTGTTTTTATTAGCACTTTGTTCTGTCGTCTGTCACTCTTTGGATACTAATACATCTCTAACGTTTTCATCTGTCAGACCGTAATGAGACAGCAGTGCTTACGCTGAAACACAGCTGATACACTCAGCTGTGTTTTCTAAGCTCTGCTCTCCTGTGCCACAAAGAATCAAATAATGGTGGTTTAGTTGATCTAACATGAGCATGTGTTTTGTTTAAGGAAACACATTGTTCAGCTGCTGCCCTGTGAAAAGAGGCGTCAAACTACACACATCTGCATTAGTTCCAGTTCTCCCTCTTTGCTGTCAGAGGCCTTTTAATAAAAAATGAAATATATTTGTAATTTCTTTAATAACTTCATAATGTGTTGATATTGTCAAAAGGCCAACAAAGATTATGAAAGGCAGGGCAGGTCCGGCTCAGTCATCCTTTGTTTTCAGACTGAACGTGCAGCTGCTTGCAGGACTTATTGACAAAGCTGCTATAATTTATTCATGGACCGACTTCCTTCCTGTCGCCCATTTGTTCTCTGGACAGCGTTTAACCACAGATCCATGTTACAGATACTTGAACATGTAGAGCACATCAGTGTATTCAAAGCTGTTCAGAGTAATAATCCCAGGCATTATGTCTGCGTTGTGGACTTCGCCCTCGTTCGTGCTGTGTGTGTGTGTGTGTGTGTGTGTGTGTGTGTGTGTGTGTGTGTGTTTTGTCTAATGATGTCAGCTTCCTCTGTTGCTGAGTAATTGGGTTTACTGCTAAGCCTTTCCCACTGACTCACTGTGGCTTCAGTTCTTGCTTAATGTTTCAATGTATGTGCCACCAGAGAAGAGATTCTTTAGTGTTTTAACAAACAGGTTTTCTAAGTCTGACGTAGTTTGTAATGTTGTCAGCAGGTCAGTGCTTGTCCTTTACTTAGGTATAGAAACCTGGTAGGTAATGACACAGCATTTTTGTGCGTTTAATTTAAACTGTAATAAATAATAAAGTACTTTTTTAGTACAGCACTGTGTGGAACTGCAGGTCTCAAGCACCAGGCAAAAACTTGGATGTACTAATATAATTTCCCACAGGTGACGTCTTCAGTCATGTTTGTCAACAGGAAACTGCCTCGTCTTTAGATAATTGATGTCATTGTTCCAGTTATTTTTCAAAATAACCAAACTCAACTTCTCAGATGTAAGGATTTGCTGTTTTCATTCATGATATATGATCATAAATGGAATATTTTTGGCTTTTGGACTGATGATCATGCAAACAAGCCTTTGTGTCACCTTCGGCTCTGCAAAGATATGATGGCCAGTTTTCATGTTTTTTCCTGACATTTTGTGGAAACTAATGAATCATTCAGTAGAGAAATAATGGAATGAACTCAGATTATTTGTGTATTAAAGTGTCTGTTATGCAGCAGTGCAAAGTTTCTGAATGGTGTCATTTTGGTGTCTGTATGAAAGCTCATTAATCGTACTAACAGCGGTATGGAAAACGTAAAAATGACACTCAGCATTTTTCTTCTTGCTTTCAGATCATTCCAGTGGACAAACTGGTGAAGGGGAAGTTTCAGGACAACTTTGAGTTTGTCCAGTGGTTTAAGAAGTTCTTTGATGCCAACTACGACGGGAAGGAGTACGACCCAGTGGAGGCGAGGCAGGGCCAGGACGCCATGCCCACACCCAACCCTGCCACATCAGCTCTGAACAAACCCCCTAAAAAGGCCATCAGTCAAGGTCAGAGCTCTGGTTGGTCGAAACAGTTTGAAATTTGATAATGAAGGATGGTGTTAAAGGTGAGGTCTTTGTCTTCTCAATCTTCTGCTTCATGTCTCTCCAGCTCCTCAGAGGCCACCTGTTGCTAAGGTAGCACCCAAGTTGGCTCCGGTCAGTGCAAGGAAGCCAGGGATGGGAGGAGGTGACGAGGAGAGGGCAGAGCTCCTGAATGAGGTCAGCACACCAGAGAAAAAAAATCACCAGATAAATCTATACGATCACTATGGAAACATGAAGTAACTTGTTAGTTTTACAACAAGTAAATGAAACTACTTTTACATAATATTAAAATGAGCTTGTTTTTCTGTCTTGAAAGAGAACGTGTGGAGTGAGTCATCTGTAGAAGTAGAAACAAAACTTAATGCCGTATTCGCTCTTCTTCCACAGCTGGAGATCCTGAAATCCACCATTCAGGACATGGAGAAGGAGAGAGACTTTTATTTTGGAAAGCTGCGGAACATTGAGCTGATTTGCCAGGAGAAGGAAGGAGAGGGCGACCCCACGCTGCAGAGGATTGTAGACATCCTCTACGCCACAGACGTGAGTTTCTAATTGGTTTTTCTGAAACTCCATCAGTGAACCACACTGTGAACCACATGTTTCAGCACTATGAACACACACTGTAGTTTATTTTGACTCAGTCTCACACACACATCGTCCTGCTGCCCCAAATACTCACTAGAGCACCAAATGTGGATTAATCCGCTGCTGAAAATAGTCCCAAACAAAGGCACTGTTTCCTCCTGTTTGGGTAATGTTTGTTAAAAACTACAGTGCAGGAAATTACTCAGCCTTTTTAAAATGAAACTATACATATGTGAAGTGTTTTTAAAGATTTACATCTTCAGTAAGAACCATTGGGTTTGAGGCTGAGTGCCAGCAGCTGGCTGGGGTAAAGAAAAAGGACGTAGTAACACATTATTGATTTTGATAATCTCCTGTGATTTGTTGGCAATAACAAAAACATTGATTATCACCAGCCTCATTCGTTAAATCATCCTCTGTAAGCCTGTATATGCTCGCTAAGACTTTCTCAGTTCAATACCAGATTAAAGCCCATTTGCTCTGCTGTTAACAACTGCTGATGCCATGGTAAATTCCTGCACAGGAATGGCATGCAGCTCGCTCACTGAGGCTGAAAGTTTTCAGCGGTACTTGTTGTGCAGACAATGTTCAAACTTCCTGTGCACATATATTAAATATAGATGTTAGAGGTGACATTTTCTTTGAAATGTATTCTTTGGGTAAGACGTCTGGGCAAGCCTCTAACTGTTGTTCATTCTGTCAGTGTATAGATTATGAAAAGAATGGTTCTAGTGGCATAGCAGTTTGGTTATGACAGGCGAAATTTATGAGCCATCATCAGATTTCACTCTACCTCTGACGTCTGATGATCGGCCTGATTGCCAATTGGCACAAACTTGTAACTGCTATTTAGCAAGTAAGTCAGACTTCACTAAATCCATCAAATCAAACCACACAGTCTGGTGTTCTCTGGCTCCAAAGAGAAGCTCAATGATGGCGAGCATAAAACTCAAACAGGTTTTTCTAAATTGTCTCTGGTGCTCTTCATTCATGTATCTCCCTCCCTTCCTCTCTTTCTCTCTCTCTCTCTCTCTCTCTCTCTCTCTCTCTCTCTCTCTCTCTCTCTCTCCCTCTCTCTCTCTCTCCCCCCCCCCCCCTTCTGTCTCTCCAGGAGGGTTTTGTGATACCGGATGCTGAGGAGCAGGAGGAGTTTTAATATTCAAGACTGCAAGCAACTTTTCACTTAGATGCCCTGGTCTACAAAACGAGATCCCTCCTCAAGCCAAGACAGCCAGTTTGGTTTTATATCCAACAACCAAACCTGATCTCGACTTGTGGCCCCTCCCCTTCCTCCCTCCCACCTTTCCTCAACCTGATTCCCAACCTGCCAGACTTTTTCCTCTTACCCTTCAGCCGCCGTACAGCTGCGCTCCCACTTCTCCCAAAACACATTTCACCAATAATCAACAAAGCCTCGGTCACTGCCTCTCCTCTCTACACACCTGTCAGTCTGCAAGAATCCCGGTCCCCACCCTCACCTGGAATCCCGACCTTCCCGAAACCAGATCTGGTTTTTGTAATGGACTTCAGTGTGAAAAACACGGTGATGTTCTCTGTGTGTGTGTGTGTGTGTGTGTGTGTGTGTGTGTGGTTGTATGTGTTTAAAAATCAATTTGAAACAAATCAAACGTAATGAACCTCCTCTGAAGACCCGGCTGTCGATTCACCCAATCACTTTGTCCCAAACTAACCCTCGATTGGTTTTTTGTTTGATGGCACTGCAGCCGTTTTGTGCCTCTCCTGCTGACACTGAATTTTATTCATTTAGAGGAAGATGCATGCACAGAGGTGAGAAAAAGCAGGAAAAAACACACACACATTCCCAAGTATAGGGCTTAGTTTTGATTTATTTTGAACCAAATCTGAGGTGTAGGTTGTATTTTTGCTCACTGGTCCCCATTTCAAGTGGTAAGAGTTAAATTTCATCCAGGCAGCGGGCTCTCAGAAACACTGCTAACATTACCGGTAGAAGAAAAGTTTGTAAGCAATATGAAATGAGTAGAAAGCAGCTGGTGGACCACGCACGTTGATGCTGAAGGGCTCAGGGTTTAGTCTGGGATGAGGCAACAGTCGGGTCTTCTCTTGGTCTTTGTCCCACCAAGGACACCATCTTGATTTTGTCCTGTTCAGCTTCAGAAGAGCTTTTGTAAATTTATGCCACTGTTCTATCACATTTTTCCTCTCACTCCATTTTTTTCTTGTTTTTCCTGTCGTGTGTTTCAGAACTGTTTTTGAGCACCTGTCAGTCATGCTCTCACCTTTTTTATATGTTTGTTTTCTATATAGTTTGAGGTTTTCTCACACTCACTGATTGATCACTCTGTTGGGAAAGTTTTACTTGTGTGCAGGGACTTGTTCTCCCAGACACAACAATAGAGAAGAGGAGTTGCTGTTTTCTTGTAGTAAGATCAGCTGTCTTTTTTTGCCACCCACATGCTCCCACTCAGCCTTGGTGTTCACATTTCACGCTTCGTAAATGTGCAGTTCTTAAAACCAGGAAAGTGGCTTACTCCTGCGGTCGATGTGAGATCAAGTGTTTAAAGCTTTCGCGGACGGCAGCCTTTTGGTCAACACGCCAGTGTTTTAGTAAGAAGTGCAAAAAAACAAGCCAGAGGCTGCGTGATCAACAGTGATCGTTTTGTATGTTTTGTCTTTTGGAAAGTCTCTTAAGGCAGATGCACTGTTTTATACCAGTGGCCTTTAATCAGCCCCTAGCCAATAAAAATAATTCCTGACGAAGGGTGACAGGAAATCCAGACCAGCCTCATTACAAACACTGTGAGCTCTGACTGTGGCCGATCGGTGTGTTCACTACATGTAGCCGGCCACAGTCCAGACGATCGTCATCTAAACTCTGCCTGTCTGAGCTGCGAGAGAGGCTGCTTCACTTCTCTCAGCTGCTTCATCAGGTAGTCTGATGAAACTTTGTTTTTCCTGCCCTCATTACTGATGTTGGAATTAGTTTTTCCCGAAACTGTTAAAAATGTGGGATCAATATAAAATTAAAAACTAAAACTTGACGGCGTATTCCTTTCTGGAAATGAGTTTTGTTTTTTTTTCCCTTTTTTTGTACTTCACACCCTGATTGACCAATTTTAATACTAATATATTGTGGATCTAATTTGAGACCAGTTTTTCCACTGTACTGTGTTCAATGTCATGACATATTTGTACCTAATTTGAAACAACACACAGCAACTTGTTGGAATACATTTATCAATACTTTATCAATGGCCTTATTCATTAGGAAACATTTTTCATAACTTTTTTATTTTACTTTAATGTAAGTCTCTGCTGTTCTGGGTAAATGTTTCTACTGTTAGTCATATTTTTTTATGTGTTCTGAAAATAAACAACATTGGAGGTATTTTGGACAGAAGCTCAGATGAGGTGCAGCAGACCACCTGTCTTCCATCAAATGCTCATAAAGCAAACAACAAAAAAATATATATTTACAGTGTTTCATGCCGGTTGATTTTAATTCAAGGATTTCTTGTGATTTTTTTTTTTTTTTTTTTTTTTTTTTTTTGCTTGAAGGATGCAAGTTTGTTTCCATAGTGATATAATTGTACACTAGTATCACAGCTGCAGACTTAGAAAATGATATTCTGTAGAATTAAATTAAAGATCAATTGGCTGAGTTGAGCATTTTTCATCTTTGGATTAACAGATCAGTGACTCAGATGTCGTATTTAAAGTGTTGTAGCTACATGATATGATCAGAGCTCAGAAGCCTTTAACAAACACTGCCATGTGTAAGATTGAATGTTGTACACAATCAGAAGGTGCCTGGGTTGACTTGTTTATTTTATTTTTCTCTATTTTCTGGTTGTTGCCTTCAGTGAGACCACATCTTTAAAAAAACATCTCTACTTTTACCTTTAGAAATAATTTCCAAATCATAATTTCTCAGAATGTATGCTGTTCTGACTCTCCAAAGAGTGATTTGAACTAACAAGTTTCTTTTTTTCTTTTTTTCTTTTTTAATCCAAGCACAGTCGACCTTGTAGTGTGGTGATGTGCGAGTGCAGTAACATATTCAGTTGTTTTCTCTGTGTACTGCAGCACACTGGCTTGTGACTGTGAGGCTAAAGTGCCAACTGACTTTCAGCTTTAATTGGAGACTTTCCACGTCTGTATTTGCTGGACAATGTAGGACTTGTCTGTTTTACTTGTCATCTTCCAAGTTTTGGAAAATGATCAAGTAGAGCTGTTCTGTAGGAGCAAAGGCTGGAAAGTTCTTGATAATCAGAGTCAGTCGCTTCTTCAGTTCATGTGATCGTGTGTTTCACTGACGAAGACCTGACTGACGAAAACGAAGGCTGCAGTACAGTACAGCCACTGTATGTCACTGTTTTAATGTTTCCTGAAAATCAACACAATCGAAGGTTTTTTAGACAGAAGCTCAGGTTTGTCAGAGCTCCTGTCTTTCATCAAATATCTAGGTTCATTTTTTTCCAGCACATTTTGGTCTCCCGCTGATCGTCTGTCGTAGACGTAAACTCCTCATCAAATTGAAGCTGAAAGTCAGAACGTAAACGTCACAGTAATCCTTTCGTTTTAAACCCAATGTGCTGAAGTTCAGAGTCAACACAACAAACTGTCGGTGGAGGTGATGTGCAGGGTTTCTCTAAAAAGCTCCCTCACTCTCAGGTATCAGTTTGTTTACTGTAACTAAAACCTACTAATGTGTAGAGAGAAAACACCTTAAACTGAGGTCTGTTCTTACTGTTATTGTTGATTCATCTGCTTGTTTCTTAGATTAAACTGTAAAAAAATGATAAAAGTTGCAGAAAAACTGTCAGAAAACAAAGATTTTCAGTCAACAGTGACAGAAAAACCAACAAATTAACATTAGAGAAGCTGGAACCAGAAGATGTTTGGCATGTTTACTTGAACAGTGACTCAAACAATTAATCAGTTAGCAAAATAGTTGCTGATTAATTGTTTTATCAGTTAATTAACTGGCTGATTGTTTCAGCTGTACTTGCTGAATGTGTAGACTGGAAGCTGAAATCTGGGGTTGGTACACGTTAAACCCCACTCGTCTGGTGCTCCAAGCTGAGTAAAATAAACACTCCAAATTAATTGCCCTGTTTATCTAAGGATCTCCTGGGAGTGAGATGTTTTTGGGGAAACTACTTCCTGTTTGTTGGGCGGGTTGATGCCAAGACAAATCGTAGCACACTGAGGATGGACACACACTCACACACACTGCAGGGCTTTGGGATCAGTCCCCAAAAAGCACAGTCTAGATAACCCCACCCCCTCCTCCATGTCTGCATACTGTGAGCCTTCTCAATGCAGGAAAATCATCTAAACTTGAACACTGTAAACTGTAGACACAGCAGCAGCGTGTGGCGTTTGGAGATGAGTGTGTGTTGTTGAGCCTTAGTGAAAAAGTGCTTTTTGTTATGCAATGTCAAAGGGGAGCGGACGTCCCCCTTTACATAGTGGCCTCTGTACTGAACCCAGTGCCAATGTAACCTCCTCCCTCCCCCTAACAGTCTGTATTTAATGACTCCTAATACTAACTGTCGCTCCTGTTACTTGTTAAGTGTGATTTGTAACATAATGAGATTTTTTCTTTCTTTCTGGCTGGAGAGGTTTTGACAATCGCCTGGTTTTTGCAGCTTTTTGCAGTTTTCCTGACAAGTAATTAGTAAAGTATTTCACATAGTCTGGTTTAATGATAGTAGTTATGGTGTGTTATTGTAAGTGTTAACAGAGAGGGACTGTGTGTGTGTGTGTGTATATAGTTTAACTGGTACAGTTTTTGTTTTTCACTCACACACTCCTGATGGCCGCTCTGGGGACACGTGGTCGTCACCTCGAGGCCTTCACTCCTGATTTAAATCATGATTTAAGAACAAAAACATGCGTTTCTGTTGATGACAGCTCATCCCCAGTTTGGCTGAAGGTTCTGGAACATCATGCAGGTGTGTGTGTGTGTGTGGCTTTAAAGGTAACGGTGTCTGACCTCTGACCTTTCCCCTCTCAACATCAGTGCCGATTAGTGTGTACACTGTGGGCTGAGTCTCCCCTCTGTCCAGGCCTCTCTCTCTTTTCTCTGTCTGCTGTTTCTGCTGGATTTGATGTGTTTGTTATACTCTGCTGAACTCCATTTTCTTGAACCAAGTTTCGTACAGACAATAAAACAGTATTTCCACGTGAGCGAACGCCTGTTTTGTTTTGTTTGTCTTTACAGGATCTCTGAGTTCTTGTTCATGTTTTGTACAGTGCAGCAACATATTGATGAAACCCATGAATGAATAAACAGCTGTGACAGATAAAATTCTAATAATCTTGTTGTGATGTTAATAAATAATGAGAACTCAAACCTAATAATAGAAATTAGTGTTTATCGGGGATTTAAAAGTTGTGATAGATAAGTTTAAGATGTAATAAAAGCAAGGCCCGTATTTATCAAAATAATGATAACTGATCAAATAGATGAATGATTGATATCTAATAATGCCTAAGAGTGTGAGTGTGAGCAGTAAGTCACATTCGTCCTCCTACTTAGAGCCAAGTGGAGAAGTCAGATAATGAATATTCAGTCAGATACAGATGGACTCTTCATCTTTATTAGTCTTATTAGGACATGATGACTTCACATAACTTTGTACAGCTCCAACCAGAATAAAAGTGTAAGTTTAATAAATGTAGTGAAATAAAAAGTACAATATTTCCATCTAAAAAGTTGCAGAGTAGATGAATTAAGAAGTATGAATTGGGTATATTCAAGTAAAGAACAAGCACTTGAGGAAATGTATCTGGCTAATTTCCACCACTGGAAATAATAATATGGAGTATTTGTACATTATCTGTGTTTTCAACAGAGGATATAATAATCACAGGGCTGGAACATGCAGCAAATGAGTGGAGCGTGATCAAACACAAAGAGAACAAAGCAGCCTTGTGAATCACACATGATCCTTCAGTTGGAGCCTGTGTTTGACCTTTGACCTTCAGCGGTCCAGAGCTGTGACATCAGAAAGGGCGGGAGGCGCCCAGACGGAGCTTTTATACAGTTTCTTATTTACATGAATTTATTGTATTAAGATGTTTCCTTTTACTGTGCTTTTATTTTTAGGTTTTCTGTTTCACACACATCATCCTGCCTCACTCCGCTGCTCTAACATTTCCCTCCCTCCTCAGCAGGTCCTGCTGCTGTTTCAAGTGTGTTTCCCTCCAAAGTTGAACATTATCACCACCTGCTGTTTGTCAGACCACCCTACATGTCTCTGATCACAATTACAGATACACTGAAACATTATAAACCTTTTTAAAATCCCAATTAAAAATAATAGTTCCAGGGTAATTGTATTAAAATAGCTTATTCTGAGTTTATTTATTGCTTCTATAGCTTATACACGTTTCCTCCTGTTTCTTGTATTTTATTTGCTCATGTAAATGTTCATTCTCTCAATTTTTCTCATCGTTTTTCTTTTTCTTCTCTCATCTGGAAAGATGGGTTGTGTTTCTCAGAGGGGGTGTACAACATAATCTGTGTGGACAAAGGCCTATAAGTTTTTGTTTTTCAGGCTGAATTTTTGTAATTGAGGATTTTTAATATTCGTCTGTGGGTTTGTGTTGGGTTTTCGGTTACGAGTGGTTTGTAGACATGTTTCAATGGATGAGATTGAACGAGATTAAAAGTCAAAGTTTCTTTTCTTCTCTCCTCTTGCCTTTTTACTCTGTGAGACCGTGTGTACGTGTTTTTATTTGCTGGCTTCATTGTTCTCTTCCCTTTTCTTTCCCTTTGTGTAACACACAATCATGCCCACAGAGGGCAGTGTTTAACAACAGAGACTGGCATAACAACGGTCACAGTTTTCTAAAGATTAGGTGAATTTAAGTTATGTTCCTAAAAAATGTTTTTCTTAACTCAACAGACAGAATCAAACAGTATCAGGTAAGAAAATGTAACTATGAGCCCTTTGTGCTCATAAAACACCCAACAAATTTGTAGAACAACTGATTTTCTGAGATACAATAGAACTGGTGATTATTTGTGACATTTTATTAGATTTTTTATTTTATTTTATTTTATTAATCTATTTATTATTATTATTATTTTTACTTCAATTAAACAGGTATTACATAATATGTAATTATTATCTTAGATAGATAGATAGATAGATAGATAGATAGATAGATAGATTAACTAAAGTAGAAAAATGAAAATTACTTAAATACTTGTACATTTATTTGAATTTCCAAAGGTAACGTCTGCCAAAAACCACACTTATTTTGTGGCTTTAAACATCTACGACAACGACTTGAATACAACGTGGTTTAGCATTTACTGCTGTTAGTGCCGTGAATTCTGAGCTTTTGAGCGGTACGTGAATGCGCCGTGAGCTCTGATTGGCTGCAGGTCAGAACCAAACAAAGTCGAGCTCAGAAAAAGACAGAAGAAGAAGAAGCAGCAACTAAGTGTCAGAGCTGGGACAAAAACAGTCCTTCACCGCCCTCCTGGACGGCATGAAACGCACTCTACTGACTGAGAGCAAGCTTTTAGTTTGACTATTAAAAGGGCATTAAGTCCATACAGCTAAAACTGAAGGCCTCTTGTTGGCGCTCAAGTGCACCCCGTTCGTTTTCCTCCTCTGCTGCTGGAGTGTGCTAGCTTAGCCTGTTAGCTTAGCAGGACACCCTGCTCACCGTGTCCGTGCGTGCAGGACTTTACCACCAGGAGAGAAGAGATTCACCCGGAGCTGCAGCAAAACTGACCAGGACCTTACTTAACAAACACAGCTGCACGCGTTGGCGCCAACCTCGGCTTTTGCACGTGAAGTTTGAACAAAGAAAGCAACGTAAATAACCCCGCAAAACAAGGAAGTCTGAATGAACTTTGCTGCTAGCACCGTGCTAGCCCTGTAGCTGCATTGATTCACAGTGCTGCTTAAAGGGGGAGGGGGGCGTCTGTGCAGCCTCCGCGGCCGTCCTCCGGTGCTCATATCGATTATCAGTGAGAGCATCTGGCCCTGCAATAGATATATCGATCGCTATCTAACGGAGTCCGGCAGAGAAGTGAGCTCCGCCACAAAACGCTTCGGAAATGATTCCCGACAAAGCCCCGAAGGAAGACGTCTTCCACGGGTCTGAGGACCTGAAGAAAGAGGCTCACATCAACAGCTTTGAGAAATACAAAGAGCTCTACATGAAATCTATAGAGAATCCAGATGGTAAGTCACAGTGGAGTAAAGAGGGCCACACCTGCTGGAAACTTTACTCAAGCGCAAACGTGAAGTACTCGCATTTTTCTTTTCATGCCACTTTATACTTCTACTCTCCTACATTTATCTGACGGCTTTACTTTACAAATGAACATTTTTATAAACAAAACAGAAAAAAATATCAAATGTGATGCTTTGTTATAACCCACACAGTATGTACAAGTAAAGTTCAAACTTTTAATTAATTATTTGATTAATTGTTCGTGCAAAAATGCCAAACACTTCATGATTCTAGCAACTCACGTGTAATGATTTTTTATTTCAAATTATTGTAAGGTTTGGGCAGTCAGTTGGACAAAACAAAGACTGTGAAAGTGTCACCAAACAAGTCAACTTCTTTAAAAAAACAAAAACAAAAATCAGGAATTAAATCCGTGATCAAAATCAATTAAAATCATTAGCTGCAGCCTCATGTAAAATACTTAGAAATTACCTCGACCAACTATAACAGTAAAACACTGCTGTCACAGTAAAGTAATAATATAATCTATACTAACACTCACAGAGGACATTTCTCTGCATTGAGTACTTTAACTTTTGACACTTGTAGCAGAGTATTTTCACAGTGTGGTATTAGTCCTTTTACTTAAGGAAAATATCTGAATCCTTCCTTCCACTGCTGTTAGCCACATGCAGTGTAAGGTCAGCACCTGACTCTGTAATACAGTGTAAAAGCTTTTACATTTGATTAAAAGTGACAGAGCAAATAAAATATTACAGATCTGCAGTAACCACTGAAGTAAATATTGTAGAAACCCTTTACATGTGTTGCTTCTGCAGTGTGAGTCTTCAGAAGGGCTGCAGCTAATAATTGTTTCATTTTAGCTGAATAACTTGAGTCTAAGGTGATGTCTTCACTTCAGATGCCTTTTTGTTTTTGTTTTTGTCCGACCAACCAGCCAAGAATGAAAATAACTACCTGCCAGCCTGATCTGTCAAAAAATGTTTTATTCTTCTAAACTACGATATTTAACTCAGTGTTATCTGCAGACTCGCTGCACTGACTGTGTTCTGAGGTAATAAGGAAGCACCTGTGCTGGGGCCTTTGGCTGGGACAAGCCTCTGCTAAACTCACCAGGCAGGAGGAGGCAGATGCTGTATGTGTAGAGCTATTGTTAGTCACACAGCCGGCTCAGGTCATTTCCTTGAAGCGTGGAGGTGGAGAGTGTCTAAAGAATGCCAGAGTGTAATTAAAGAGGCAATCATACACGGCTCTGCTGCAGGTGGAAATTACAAACTGATATCGTCCAGTCACGGTGTTAGCAGTTAAATCGAATTTCATTTTAGTTGTACCTTGAAAGGAAGAAGTTAATTATTTACAGTGTCTTTATTAAGACATTCCTTATTGCTCCAGAATTTATGGGCTCTGCTGGGAAGTTGTGCGTGATCTTTTCTCTGAAGTCTGGACTTGTTATGAAACCAAAAACATTTTCTGTGGGCAGCTATTGTGATAATCTGTTTATCTTTAAAGTCATTTTTCAAGCAAAAGGCAGAATTTCTCATCTTTAGATAAATATATTTGGGTTTTGGACTGCTGGCAGCTCGAAAATAGTGCAGTGTCTCAAACTGACACTTCAGGTAGTACATGTGGTACTCTGTGTACACAGTATACTCACTGGCATAGTTGTTGTTGTTGTGCAGTTACTGGAAATCATGATCACAGCACGGGGCCACGATTATCACCAGGCAACATATCATCTAAAATAAAGAACATACATTTTTATCTGCTGTCACAGTATGACTGCAGAGTAACTGTTAGTCTTTCTGACCTGGAGTCTGTTTCACCAACTGCATCTTGCAACATTCAAGCGGTGATTTGCAACATGAGATAATTTCCTGTTAATTTTGACACACTCCATTGATCAAAACAAACTGCATACGTGCAACTCGTGCCTCTCTAATCCCTCTCTTTGTCCTGCAGAGTTCTGGGGAGACATTGCCAAAGATTTCTTCTGGAAGACCAAACACACAGGTCAGTTCCTCGACTACAACTTCGACGTGACCAAAGGAGAAATCTTTGTCAAGTGCATGGAGGGAGCCTCCACCAACATCAGCTACAACCTCCTCGACCGCAACGTCCACGAGAGGAAGCTCAGCGATAAAGTGGCCTTCTACTGGTGAGTAAGAGGCTTCTTCTGTGTGTGTGTGTGTGTGTGTGTGTGTTTGTGACCTGTATGCAAAGTCCCACCAGTCCTGTGGTTAAACACTCTGAGTTTTCCCTGGGTTCCTGTGGGGCCAAGGTGCTTTGGTTGCTTTTTATGTGTGAGTCTGTTCCTCTCACATAATTATTTTCTCAGTTAACATTTCTTACAGTTTCTTCTTGAGCTCATCATCTGTGACAAGTGTCATTCTTGCCTGTTTGTCAGGTTTTTGTTCCCTGGTTTATTCCTGCAGTAAAGACACAGGGAGACGCTGCAGCAGCAGAACATGTTGCACCAGCCTCCAGAGACTCCTGCAGGTTAAACTGGACAAACCAAAACACTTTTAAGGCTGATTAACTGTGAAAGACTCACTATAGATGAACTCGAGAACACTCGCCAGCCTAGCAATAAAATAAGGCTATAAATGACCCATAATGCAACACTGTAAAAGCTACACTGGTGCTTGCTCTATTTCAAAAGACTATCTGTTGTAGTGTAGCTACAGAAAATCACCTGAGTTACAGTCTCCACGGTCACACCCCACACCACCCACCCCCACAGGTAAATCCTCCACCTGTGGGACACACTGATCTGTTAGAATTTAAAATAGCAGCACAACAAACCTGTTCCAGCCCCTGAGACAAAAGCAGTGGTGGGATGGGTGCAACGTGTATCTCTTGTGGTCCTGATGTTCTACTCGTTCCTGACCCAGATAAAAAGCAGCAAAAAAGCTGCGTAATTTTCCAGTGTCACCACGTATGATAAAACAGTATCTAGGTTTAATAAAGAAAACTGTTCGAATCATGTTTTATCTTGAGTTCTTGTCGACAGAAAACAAACTTAAAATCGAGAATCGCCCTGAAAATGTTGAGATCAAACTTTAAGCGATGTCCTCCAGCTCCAGGTGATTGAAAGAAAATAAGCAACAAATTTAATAAGTGATTAATTGTTTACATTATTTATGAAGCAGAAAAGCATGTTCCAGCTTCTCAGATGTGAGGATTTGCTGCATTTCTCAGGTTGCATTTTAAATAATACTGCATTTAAAAGTTGAGCTTTAGCAATTTGAAGACATCATCTTGAGTTCAAGGGTTTTCTTTGAATTTTCTGACTTTTTTCAGACCTTTAAAATGATTTAAACAATGAGCCATTGACACTAAAAAAACATACTTTTAGCCATAATCAGAAAAAAGTGTTTTGCTCCCAGTAATGGGTGACTACCTGTGAATTTTCAGTGTATGAAACATGAGAAAGCAGTAAAAAAATGTCCATCACTGTCCTACAGCACCAGGTTTTAATGTAGCATGTCTTGTTTTATTTGTCCAACAGAACAAATTTGGGACAAAGGACAAAGAAAAACAGCACAAATCACCACATGTGAGAAGCTGGAACCATCAGATGTTTGGAATTTTTACTTGAAAAATTAGTGAACTGATAAATCGATTATCAAACAGCTGTGATCCATTTTCAGTTTGATTACAGTTCTAATCTTGATATTGTGCGCTGGTTGTGTGTGAATGAGTGTGTTGGGTTTGTGCCTGCATTCCCCAGTACAAGAGAAAGTGTGTGTTTAAAGGAAGTATTTAAAGCCTCTCTGTCTCTGGGTGTGTGTGTGTGTGGGGGGGGGGGTTGCCTCTGTGAACACAATAACAGGATTGAATACCAACAGATCGTATGAATGGAGCTGCAGTCATCCTCTCTCCTTTGTCTTCCTCTTTTTCTCACATTCTTCCCCTCACTCTTTTCTTCTTTCCTCCAGCTTTGTCTCCGTCTCCCACTCCTTTTCTCTTCTCTTCACTCTCTGCTCATCTCCATTTTCCACATAAATACCAGTGTAAATGAGTAAAATCTTACATGCACAGCACTTAAAAACAAGGGTTACAAAGAGCTTCACAATCAGTGAATGTATAAATAAAAAGCATCAAACAAATCAGACTTTATTGAATTCTGAGGGAAAAGGAAAGCAACAGCTCAGTCACTATTTATTTATGTATTTATCTTATGAAAGCACTGCACTTGTTCCTGTTTGTCCTGAAAGCCTGTCTTCTCTGTCTGCAGCATCACTTCTTTTTTTTCCTCCCTTCAATTGTTCCTGAGTTTTTCCTCTCGGGCCGTTCTGCCTCTTTTGCTCCTCTCTCCTCTCCCTCTTTGTGTCAGTTGCCCCGCGGACACTGATGTGTCCTGATGGGTGGTGAGGCTGAGAAAGGACACTGAGCCACACTGACTGTCAGACCTTCAAGGAAGACGAAGACGTTGTGTCGGTGAGAGCGATCCGTTGCTGTGATTGCTGGATGAACTGATTAGTTTATCTACTTACCCAGAGAAACCTCTGAAAAAGAAGGTTCAGGAGGATGCTTGTGGTTACACCTGTGCTGTCGTACTATTGTTTAATTTGGTGTGGCCTTCGGTGATCCCAGTTGTTGAGTCTGTGGACTCTGGGAAAAGTAGGGACTGCATGTTTCCCAAGAATAATTTAGCGTCTTTGTGTTGCTCTATTCATGTGGTGTGAAACTTCTAGAATGTAATTTTGCGACAAGAAAAGGCATCAGGAAACAAAATGCATTTGCATTGCTGGTTCACAGTTTGTTTTCCTGGCATCCGCTGTATATTTTCAGTCTAATTCAATGCTACACCAGATTTAGTTTGATTCAGTGCTGCAAAACTTCTCATTCGATAGATAGTGGTGGGAAACTGTTTACAAATTCTATCTAATTATGCTAATTCCATATTGTTTTGCGCATGACTTTCAGTCTCAGAACTCACATCAGAACATACGAGTATGCGGTCATGTCAACCACTGTGGGCTTTGGGCAGAAAAAATACTGATTGAACATTTTGTACGGCTAAAAATGATGAACAGAGGCGGACGACTGAGGCCTGAATTGTTTATATTATTATGAAGCAGAAAAAGCATGTTCCAGCTTTCAGATGTGAGATTTGTTGCATTTCTCAGGTTGCATTTTAAATAATACTGCATTTAAAAAGTTGAGCTTTAGCAATTGAAGACATCATCTTGAGTTCAAGGGTTTTCGAATTTTCTGACTTTTTCAGACCTTGCACGATTTAAACAATGGTTTTATTGACACTAAAAACATATTTAGTTTAATAATCAGAAAAGTGTTTTGCTCCAGTAATGGGTGACTATTACCAGAATCTTTGTATGAAACATGAGAAAGCAGTAAAAATGTCCATCACTGTCCTCACAGCACCAGAGTTTTTAATGTAGCATGTCTTGTTTTGTTGTCCAACAGAACAAATTTGGGACAAAAGGACAAGAAAAACAGCACAAATCACCACATGTGAGCTGGAACCATCAGATGTTGATTTTGCGAAAAGAGAATTAGTGAACTGATAAATCGATTATCAAACAGCTGTGATCCATTTCAGTTTGATTACAGTTCTAATCTTGATATTGTGCGCTGGTTGTGAATGAGTGTGTTGGGTTTGTGCCTGCATTCCCCAGTACAAGAGAAAGTGTGTGTTTAAAGTATTTAAAGCCTCTGTACTCTGGGTGTGTGTGTTATTATTATTAATGGGGGGTTGCCTCTGTGAACACAATAACAGTTGAATACCAACAGATGTCGTATAGATGGAGCTGCAGTCATCCTCTCTCCTTTGTCTTCCTCTTTTCTCACATTCTTCCCCTCACTCTTTTCTTCTTTCCTCCAGCTTTGTCTCCAAGTCTCCTCCTTTTCTCTTCTCTTCACTCTCTGCTCATCTCCATTTTTCCACATAAATACCAGTGTAAATGGTAAAATCTTACATGCACAGCACTTAAAAACAAAAGGGTTACAAAGAGCTTCACGAAATCAGTGAATGTATAAATAAAAAGCATCAAACAAATCAGACTGTTAATTCTGAGGAAAAGGAAAGCAAGCTCAGTGCTATTTATTTATGTATTTATCTTATGAAAGCACTGCACTTGTTCCTGTTTGTCACAAGCCTGTCTTCTCTGTCTGCAGCATCACTTCTTTTTTCCTCCTTCAATTGTTCCTGAGTTTTTCCTCTCGGGCCGTTCTGCCTCTTTTGCTCCTCTCTCCTCTCCCTCTTTGTGTCAGTTGCCCCGCGGACACTGATGTGTCCTGATATGAATGGTGAAGCCGCAGAGAGGAACACAGCGAGACCACACTGGGGCTTTTAAACCAGGGTTATTCAGGGAGAGGATGAGGGACGTTATATCAGAGAGCAGGTCCGTTGCTGTGATTATAGATACAGATGAGATCAGTGTTATCTGCAGGAGAAACCTCTGAAAAGGAAAGTTAGAAGGGATGCAACTGATGATTATTGTCATTATTGTTTAATTTGCAGATTATTGTCTCTGTTGATCAGTTGTTGAGTCTGTAAAATGTCAGAGAAAAGTGAGAACTGCATGTTCCCAGAGCCAATTTTGACGTCTTTGTGTTGCTTTTCTGTTCAACCAACAGTGTAAACCCCCAGAATATTAATTTTACTGACAAGAAAAAGCATCAGGAAACAAAATACTGTTTGTTACAGTTCTGCAGTTTTGTTTTCCTGTACCACGACAGCATGTTTTCAGTCTCAGTTTCAATCACTACCCAGAACAGTTTGATTAGTATTAGCCTGCTTTCTCATTTAAATGAATGGTGAGTGGAAACTGTTTACAAATACATCTAAGTGTAACAAAAAATTACATAAAAATGTTATTTATGACTTTCAGTGTTCAGCTCACATCAAGAACGCCACAGTATGCAGTCATGTTGTGCACAGAGCTTCAGGCAGAGAAAATGCTGATTGACATTTTTATTTTTTGACTAAAATGATGAACAGAGGCCCAGTTTGTTCTGAAGCCTGCAGGATGTTCCAGCCTCAGCTGAAAGCCAATTGATGCTTGAGGACACCATCAACAATATTAGTAGTAGAGATAAAATGAAAGCATGCCCTATCTACTCTGCTCTTGTCTTTTTTTTTAACAACGTCCCCTTTCTTGAACTAAAAAGTCCCGTCTTGTAGCTGGAGGGTGAATGAGTACTTTCTCCTGTTGGTGCCTTTTTAAAATGTGCTGTTTGTTCCCAGCGTGCTTTCGTCTTTTTATTTTTTCCAATGTCCTCATACTCTGTATTGTCTTAAAATAAAGTGTTGTGAGGTCTCCTCACTGATACGACATTTAAACCTGTTGTGTATTTATAGGTGTGTGTTACTGCGACTCGACTCTGTCGGCTAACCGGGCAAAAGAAAGGTCTGATGACCTTGGTTGAGATTGTTTGTTCCCAGTCCTGCGAGCATTTGTAACAGTCAGTGATTGAACAGTAAATAAAGCAACAACAAGTCACATTTTTCATCAAAGTGCTTTTGAAAATGTGTTTCTCCTAAAGTTAAGAGCACAAAAGTAGGCCACCTTCAATGATTATTTTCATCATCAAGAATTAATCTACAGATTATATTAAACAGAGAAAACCATGTTTCCCAGAAGCTAGAGCAGAGAATATTGGACATTGACCAATTGTTTCAGCTCTACACAGGAGCATAACTCAAATGCGTATTTATCTCGGTTTAAAGACTGTACATTTATTACAATGTCTTATAATAATAACAAACATCAATGTCCAGAAACATTTTGTACTGTAAATGAATCAGGGCCTCAGACTAAATGTTTACACTGGTTTTACTGGAGCTCTGGGCTTTTTCATTTTAGTTGATCAAATGCTTCACTGTACCCTTCTGTTTTGTCAGTTCACGTGTACATGGGTAGTTTATTGACACACTATGTAAATGACTGTAAACAGACTAAAGGTGCAGATAAATATTTTCATTATTTAAATCGTGGCGGCTGTTTTATCTTATCTCATCCACAAACTGGATTTCATCCTTTGCTGAAAACAGAGGTGTTTTAAGGTTTCAAAGTGCAGGAATATGGGTGGAAAAAAACCTTCACTCAGAGACAGACCTGCTGAATGTAGACGCACCGGTGTGACCAATGAAAATAATAATGATCGCACTTTGGAGCCAATATGATTACAATCATTCTTATGATTATTGCACTTAATTTCCTTTGGCCCCTTCAGTTATAATTACAGTACATGCTCAGTCAGTCGTGAGCTGCTGTGACTAACTGGAACTAATTTTGCTCTAATATGAATCCTAATTTTAAACCTTTTACATATGAAGTGTTGAATCACTGTGAAGGTGTCTGTGTTGTTCTTGTCAGAGCTGAGTAGACTGTGTGGGTGTGACCTGATGGCAGAGTACAGTAGGTCACTGTGTTCCTTTGGTTATTTTAATATGTCTGTTACAGAATGAAAAGTAATGAAAGGAAAGGAGGAAAGAGAGATTTAATCACCTGATCACTGCAGGACACAGTGTTTATATAGTTTGGTTTCCAGCTTGGCGCACCTGATTGACAGTCCTCGAGAACAGGCCAGAAAAGGCAGTATGCCCGATGATCAGTCTGATTGTGAAGGTTTTATTTGTACACAAGTGGTGTTTGCAGTATAACCCCTACCTCTTAACTTTATGTTCGCTAGTTAAACCTCTGTCTTTTTCCTTTTATCATCTTTCTCTCCTTCTACTTCTTGGGTCAGGTGTCAATTGCTTTTTATGTATATTTATCTTTTATATCATAGGAAATATACTATGTATATTTTTTAGATTTATTTATCATCATTGCTGTTAAAAGGGCCGGATGGAACAAAATTTCACTCAATTATTGCTCTGTCGGTGTAGTTTTCGAATGACAATGAATGTTTTGAGTTTGTGATTGAGTTTGAAGGTTTTGGTTGTTAAGTTTACGGCCTGCATTTTGCTCTCTGTGTGAACTGTAAGAAGTCGACAAAGGGCAGCTAACATTCATCCTCCTAACTCTGTGGTCTCCTCCTGCAGGAACATTGAATGTTTTGGAATAAATCCAGTCAAAACAAAGTCAAACTTTCCACACAGGACTGAAGCCAGCCTGGATATGTGTAGACCTCACTGTGAACACACAGACGCAGCAGCTCAGATATCATGAAGGTCAGGCTTTATCACAGCGTCAGTTATTCTGTGAATACCGCTCCATCGGCCGTCAGTGCCAAACAGGTCTGAGAGACCTCGCAGCCACGCAGGCTTCCCTACTACCAACAACACACACACACACACACACTTTACTGGAAAATCACTCTTACAGATACAGTGCACTATTGAGAAACGGAATATACACACACACACAGGCAGCAGTAGGCTGCAAGAAATCTCCTCACTTCTTGCTGAAGAGATGTTGCAATCTTTATTTCTGCTAGTGTTTTGTTTGGGCTGAAAGCCAGTACAGGCGAGGCGTGTGTGTGTGTTGCTGTAATGCATTTTTTTTGCATTGCAGTTATCAGCTACTGGGCCAATTGATTGAGCAATAAAGGAGAGAGAAGGTGCAGAAAAACACGAAAATATTGGACTGAATTTGACATATGTGGCAGTAATTTTACTCTGCGTTTCCCTGCTCAGTCAAAGAGGAAAGTTAGATGAGTTTTGTGTCAAACAAGTCACAGAAACGCTTGTTGCCTCCACAGTTTTGCCTTTGTTTGAAAGCCCCCACATGTGCCTCAAAATCAAAAATAATTTGACTAATGAATCAATACTGAAAATAACAGTCAGTTGCAGCCTGAACTGTGTATCCTGTTGGTTTTTGGTGCAGAATTGGGGCACAGTTTCAGACCCTCCTTCCGTTTTCAGCCGACCTCTCTCCTCCCATCGCTGACTGTTTGTCCGTCATGTTCAGTTTGTGGACTGTGATGCTGAGAGACAAGCGAGACGACGCTCACTTAAGAGCACGGCTGTATTTAATAATCTGGAGAGGCAGAGCTGTCACAACTCATTCACTCCCTCTTTCTTAAGACAGTGTTATTAATGTAAAGGTCTTACTCCTGCAAATTGAGTGTGTGTGTGTGTGTGTGTGACCTTGAATGATGCTTTTGCAAACACACAGTTCCTCAAACACCCGGGATGAGAGTCTGTTGTGAAAAAGAGGAAAGTTTAGATGAGTAGTTTCACAACTGGGCTGAAAGTTTTACTAATCAGAAGGTGGCTGCAACACGAGTGTAAAATGGTTTTTGGGGTGTTTGGTTTGTAACTTGTGTTTAACTTTGTTAACCTGCTCAGTCACTGTGGGACAAAGATCGACTTTTACCCCTTAACTCTTCCCAGTTGATTTGCAGCGTGTACATTTTGTCACCAACAACGAGATTGTTTTCACGTCTCATTCTTCTTCGTGTCCTCGTTAAAGACACGTCGTGGAGAATTAGGAAGGTGGAGACTGAAAATCAGCTTTTCCTCCATCTCGTTAAAGGCTTCTTCCTGCTTCACTGCCAGTGCTCCTTGTCTTTGTTATTGTTGGTGTTTTTTGTTATTAGAAGTATTATTATTGCTGTTATTTACAGTAGAGTGAGTAGTGGTAGTAGTAGCTGTACTGCAGTAGTACTGCCACTACCAAAAGTAGTTTTAGCATTAGTATATTTTTATTTCTTTGCTCTGCTCTCTGCCTGTTCTCTCCTGCAGCACACTGCCGACTTTTCTCTCTTTGCTCTTCACTTTTTTTATTTATTAATTCATTTTTATTTATATATAAAGTGGAAGTGCTTGTTTCGATGCAGCTGATGTTCTTCATGAAAATGCAGCTGAATCATTGTCATATAAGAACGAGATCACATAGATGTATGAAGTGAGATTGTGTTTTTAATACGACAAATCGTGCAGCCCTTACTGCACAGAGGTAGATTTTAACACGTGGATCGATAACAGATGTTATTGTTTGTTGCAGCCCTAGATTCAAGATCACATAATACAGCATGACCCATCTTAAAGGCTCCTATTTTCAAGTTGGCACAAACCAGTTGACTCACAATAAGCCTGGATCTTTCAGGGCCTCTGGAGTAGTGGGACTCTGGACAGTTGCCTGATCCAGGCTGGAGCCCAGTGTGTGAAAGTGTGTTTCAGATCAGGGGGAAAAAAGGAGATACTTGATAATTTGAATCATGTTGATGTTTGTTTCTTCATTTTACAGATGTTAACGTCTGAAAATACGTTGTTGTTTGTTCATGTTTATTTCAGGGAAGGCAATGAGCCTGGTGATGAGCTGACGGTGACCTACAGAGAGCTGCTGCAGAGGGTCTGTCAGTTTGCCAACGTCCTGAAGTCTCAGGGTAGGTTTGAACTACCTAATTCACACCTGAGAGTGTGGACGCACCGACCTGGTTAAATGGACGTGCCATGATGGGACTAATCCACATTAAACACTGTTTCTTTGTTAGTGTCATTAGAAAATGTGGTGTCTTTAGTTTCACAGCGTCTCTAGCCTCAACTAACCTCACATGAGAATGGTGAGAGTGGAATATAGATTTTATATTTGGGGAAAACAGAGCACTGGTATCAGAGTAGTGCTCTGTATTGGCAGATGCCCTGAGTTAAACTGGGTTTTTCTGTTAAGAGCCTCTTGTTTGTGTTGAAGAACATGAGAGACAGCGACTCTTATGTATTCAACAGATCCTGTTAGTGCAAACACCGGGCTCCTCTCCTGGTGTATTGGTTTATAATTTATTGTCTGACAGAGTAAACTGTTGTTGGCTCTGTCCCTCACCTGTCTGACGTTGTCTGTAGGGGTGAAGAAGGGCGACCGTGTGTCCATTTACATGCCCATGGTGGTCGAGCTGGTGGTCGCCATGTTGGCCTGCGTCCGCATCGGAGCTGTTCACTCCATAGTGGTGAGTTATTAGATAAAAGTGCACGGGACATCACCACGTTTGAGATAAAACCCAGATGTTAATACTGTGTGAGCTGCTGTCTCCAGTTTGCAGGTTTCTCTGCTGAGTCTCTGTGTGAGAGGATCATGGACTCCCAGTGTTCACTGCTCATCACTGCAGGTCAGTTTCACTTGAGGAAAATTAATCTACCTCACAGGTTTCCACAGGAACATTGGGAAGGTGCTGCCAGGTTCAGTAAACTATTGTTAAAAATACCATCAATCAGAGTCACAATACGTCAACATTCATTATTCCGTTTCTTAAATCAACAACACCCATGCACAGTGATCAGAAGTGCGGGTTAAAATCACACAGGCCTTCAGTAGACACAGTTCAGATGTTGCAGCCCGCTGACGTCGAGCTGAATGGTTGAAACAGGCAACTGGAGGAGCTGCAGACTGAGCTGAGGTGCTGAGTTGTGACTAGTAATCAAAGTCTTATTATCTGGATTAGAGTCTGGGGATATAAACCTGTTAATCCACCGGGTTAATGGCCTGTGGTTGGAGCCCACTCACACACACATATATGCATTTTTCTCATTCATAGAAGTCCTGTAAGCGGATCATTAGAGTCTTTAGCTCGGGGTCTTTTTATCCCAACAGGGCGGTGTACTTGTAGAGTTTTATTACCTTGTAAAGAAAATAATTAGAGCACGAGAGGTGAGGCCGAGCTAAAATCTCTGCTGGATCTCGTTCAGTTTTACTACCGGAGGTAAAGTTTGGTAAACTATCTGCTACTTGTGAGGCTGCAGGAGTTGTGGAGCTCCACATCCAGAGACTTGTCAGCAATGAATAATACCTGTATTCTGTAGAAATTTAACGGACACTGAAGAGGTAAGTGGTGTCAGCGTCGTTTGTCATCCTTTCTTTAAAGTGGCTATAACCAATATCTTATCAAATGACAGCGTGACAAAGTGAAAGGAGTCACTCTTTGTCATGAAGCTGCAGAGAATTATCACCTGAATCTGCAGCTCCCCTCGGCTGTTGTGGCTCACTCTCACTGCTCTCATAGCACAGGCCATGTTAGACCAGAGAGCAGCTCGTGAGCATATCGGAGCATTTAGCAGCTAGAGAGCCAGATATTTACCTCAGGAGCTGGTGGAGACCAAAACCAGAGAACAACAAGAGAATGAATACTGGCCTGTGTTTGTCAGGTGGGCATTATCGTTCATTTGGATTCTGAAGTTCAGCAGGAGCGTGTGCAAGTTGTTCTGAGACTGATTTAAAAGACAGAACCCCTCATTTAAGACGATTAAAATGCTGATGCCACCTCCTGAGACTTATTTTAATAACCTGGTCTGCATTATTTCCAGTCCTCCGTTCTGTTTTTCTGGTCTCATCACAGCATAAATTTTGCCTCTCTGTTTTCTCTCTCCTGGTTTCTCACACTCGCTCCTTACCTCTCCTCATCGGTGTCGCTCTCTTCGTTCATCTCTGTTTTTACCTCTCATTCGTTCAGATGGTTTCTATCGAGGAGATAAGCTGATCAACCTCAAGCTCTTAGCTGACGAGGCACTGCAGAAATGCAGAGACAAGTAAGCTGTGCAGACACACACACACACACACGCACACAGATAAACTTTGTACAAACAGCTCTGGTTCACAAGCAAGTGCAGCAGAAATGCAGGGTCAGATAAGTCGTATTTATACACACACACACATTTGTACGTCTGCATTAATGAGGACCCTCATTGACGTGTGTGTCCAAGCTTCTAACATCACAGCTGCATAAATATACATACACATTCTACCTCTGTAACAATTCCTCTTTACAGGGTCCATATTAAAACATGTAGAGAACTGAATCTAAAAATAACGTTACATCAGTAACTAAATATGAATTATATTAATCAGTAAATAAAGTTTGACTTGCACCAATAAACAACCACATAAAACCAGATCATGGAAATAAAACAGATGTGACAGGAAAGGAAAAACATATTGAACTAATAAATACAACCTGATGTAGTGAAAGAAGTTCAACAAATCTGCCTGTCACTGATCACATGATCACCACCATGTCTCCGTCTCTGTGCAGGGGTTTCCCAGTCGAGAAGTGTATAATGCTGAAGCACTTGTCCAAAGAAGCAGAGGAGACTTCTCTGGGCTCTCAGTCTCCTCCAGCCAAACGGTCCTGTCCAGACCTGCAGGTAAACGATAAAACCAGGCCACCGTTTTACCTGAGTCCAGACCCGGGGGTCTCTGCGACCTGTGGGTTAAAACATTAATCTGTCACAGTTATATCATCCCATCATAGTGAATCCTTTCATATGTTAAGTTAATTTTAAGTTCACATCATCATTGCTTTGCTTTATGCAAGTTTGTCAGGTAAAACACAGCGGGGATCAGTTTTACCAGCGTGTGATTCTAGACTAAAAACAAAAGGCTCGTAATCCCCTGAAAAGACCAAAACCAACAACAAACATCTCCTGCTAACAAGTAATGTGTGTGTTCCAACGTTCCAACAATGTTTCTAAAGGTTTACGTCTTCAGTAGGAACCAGTGAGGTGAAAACTGAGAGTAGGGAAGATTTGAGAGACGGACTAACACTGTGTTGGTTTGGGTCTATTCATGGAATTTACTAACGATGAGACAAATGTAGAGAAAATAAGATTCTCTTTTCAGTATAATTGTATGTAGTGTAGAAGTAGATGCTTCTGAATTCAGGCTGAGGATTTCATGAAGCGGTGAAGATTCTTCTTGACTTTTTCTCAACTGTTTGTTTAATTTGAAAAATTCAGAAAATTTGTGGATCTTTTTCTGTGAAATGGCCCCAGAAAATCGATTTTTTTTTTTTACATAATCAATCCTGAAAAGCTCCTAAAACTTCTCTCTCAGCTTGATTTTGACATTATTGGTTCTTTTTTTTTAACCTTGTGTTTGGGGTTTTTTAAATAACCATTCTCCCTCCTTAACTTCTCCTCCTCCTCCTCCTCCTCCTCTTCCTCTTCCTTTCTTCCCTCCTGTCCAGCAGGAGAAACAGACAGGGAGAGTAAAGAAAACACGTCCTGTTCCACAGGTATTTTCATACCCTCCTCCCTCCACTAAATCCCCCATAACATCTTTGTTTTTGCTTTTTAAAGGGGATTTTCACCCACAAGCAGAATTTACATTTTACTGCTGTAAAAGGGCTAAAAACAATAAATAAACCAAGAAGAAGAACTTAATTTTGTGAGAGGAATTAATTTTTGTTTGTTTAGTGCCTTGTTGGCACTTTAAATCTGATAAAAAAAACCTCATTATTTATTGTTTTTACCGAGCAGCAGCAGCAGCTTGTTATTCCTGTGATTATTGACAGTTCAGATGTTTGAGGACATGAAAAGTGATTTTCCCTCATTTATAACCTTAAACTTTATCTCTACAACATCTGCCAATATTGAAATCGGCTATTGCAATATGAAACAGACACATAAGTGAAATTAAAACATGAAAACAGGAGTTTATGTTCTCACTAATGAATTGTCAGCTTTAAAAATGATATTTCATGTTGCCTGATGTGTGAAAGTTTGTGCTACAAGCTGCAGCAGAATCAAAATTAAGACCTAATTTTTAGATAAAAAAGGGAAATAAAAAGAATTGTAACGACAGTCGTTAAAAATGGGAAAGCTTTAGTCATGTTCTCAAAGGTTCGCTGGAGTGTCTAAATTCACGGGAATAAAATGTAAATTCTCTGTAAGCGTTGAATTGGATTAACACTGTTTTCTCTTTCGGTATCTGTTGTGAACACACTCTTTCTGTTGTGGTTGTACACGGCCCAAAGAGACCTGCTGTCTCTGAAGCGTGCTGTGTTTTTCTTACTAATAAAACTGCTGTAACACTTCTCTCCTTCACTTACACACCTCAAGGCAGAAAGAGTCAGGGGTCTGTTGTATTCTCATTGGCAGGTGCATGATGTTTAAATAATCAGCCGCTTCCCATTCGGTCTGAATGCTTGTGTCAAAATTCACCAGTGTCGACGTTGATGCAAAGAATTCACATGGATTTACTTTGGCCTCGTGATAAAATCAGTAAATAGCAGCGAAGAAGCAAAGATGGCACCAAGACAAGGTTTCCATTAACAGAATGTGCTGCTCTCAAATATTTAAAAACAGCACTTAAATTCGGATTACTGTCGACATGGACTCATGCCAATAATAAATCAGCCCATTTAGGCTAATTGGAATCTGTGAAATTCAATTAAAGAATAAGGAAGGGACATGAAACAATTTTTATTTAAGTAAAGCGAGACAAATAAGCATGGAGTGTGAAGATCAGTATCACTGATGTAGTGTAGCGTGTGGGTGTGTTAGCATGAGTTAGGCGCGTGTTTTAAGTGCAAGGCAAAACTAAAAGGTAACGCAAACAAGCAAAAACACTGGGCACGTGGCGTGGAGACAGGCAACCGCCTTCAGGGACGCTGGTCAGATGTTTCAGGTTACAGTCATTCCTCCTCAGCTCCACCCAAAGGAAACGCTGCAACAAAACAACTCACTGCACCACAGCAAAGTGGGCCTGGAGCCATCACACGATTCATTTATTTTTAATTCATCATGTCGACTAAAAGTAGTATCATATTGTGATGAAATGATGATATGAATGTGTCACGACAACACTATCAGCAGCCCGGCAGGAGAGACACTCCACAGCGTGGAGAGTCAGAGTTCAGAGTCAGACTTCAGCTTCTGCTCCATTTTCAGAACCATTACAACTCACCATCATCATCATACAACATCATACAACTCGCTCATATTTCATTTTAAAATGCTTTTCGCAGATACAAACAGACCTCTGATTCTTTCTCAGTGACCTTGTTGTATATAAATAAAGACTTTGTCTCAGGGACCTGAGGTAGAGCCCTGTGTTTTCTCTTATCAACGGCCACATTACCTCAGTCTGACCTGTATTGCTTTCCAGTGTTGCTTCATATCCAGTAACATCTTATCTGGCTGAAACTGTGTCTTGGTGTTGGTGTGACATGTGTAGTAATCATCCACCTTTTCCACCTCTAACAGCTTCAAATTGTGCTGTTCTTTCCCTCTTTGTTGTGCACATATGGTTCGGCTCGTAAAGATTTAAGTGAACTGAAAGTGAAAGCAAATCACAACAGCTTATAAACTTTACTTTGCTATATGCTCAATTAATTAGAAAAATCTGAACATGCAGGAAACATTTTGGTCGTAACTGAAAACACATGGCCCTGCCAGTATGATAACATTGACTTTAATGTGACGTTCGCTGGTCAGATCTGTATGAATTCCTCTGTAAAGATGAGAACAGTATTATGTATACAGCAGATGTATCTCTGATGTTGAGTAGACATCAGACCTGGGTCTGTTTACTGTTTGAAAAGGAGCTCAGTTGCTTCTCTGAGACTGGTTTACTGTTTTTGGCACATGAGGGCAAATGAGATTGATCCAGAAAACTGGACCACTCTAAGTAATTGGAAAGATTTTGTGAAGTCATGGTTTATTTTACGTCTACATCGTTCTCTCGTTTCTCTGTCTCTCTGAGCCACAGTCTGTCTATATACAGTGGCTTCAGAAAGTATTCAGACCCTTTCTCTTTCTGCACACTTTATTGTGTTGTAGATTTAACTTTAAGTGGATAAAATTGCTATTTTCTTCCCATCAGTCTAAACTTATTTACCCCTAATTGTCTTGGCTGTGTGCTTCGGGTCATTGTTGTGCTTAAAGGTGAAACCTCTCTCCAGTCTCAGATAACTCAGCAGCAGGTTTCCTTCTTCCTTCCCAAACAAAAGATTATTTGACCGCACTGAGAAGTGCAGGGACAGGGAGAGGGACCACTGGGCTCTTTTTACCCAGTTACTAGGAAGAGTCCTGGTGGTTCCAAACTTCTTCCATTTCACAGTTATTGAGGCCACTGTGCTCCTCGAATAGTAAGTGACCCAGCTCTGATCGACACACAGGGAATAAGTTACAACAGAACTCATGTTTGTAACTTTTCTTTAGAGTCTTTATTGTTTTCTTCACTGTAACTCAGATCCACAGTTTTACTCTGTTTGCATTCTCTCCTTGCTAGTTTGCGAGGTTTGTTAAACTAACTTTCTTTCACTTTTGTTTTGTGTTTTTTAGATTTTAGAGACATGTATTATAATAAATGTTGAGTGTCTGATTGGCTCCGAGAACTTGGGGAATTTGCATGTTCACTTGTTCTGTTTGTGTCTATGTGCGTTTGTGTGTTTGTTGATGTCCATGTTTGTGTCTCTTTTGCGTGTGTCTGTGTATGTGTGTTTTTTTATATACCAGGTCCCGTGGAACCCTGAGGTGGACTTGTGTTGGCACACTCTGATACGAGGAGCTTCAGACGAGTGTGAACCAGAGTGGTGCGAGTCTGAAGATCCTCTCTTCATCCTCTACACCAGCGGCTCGACCGGCAAACCAAAGGTAGGAAGTTAAATCTGATGTTTAGACATTTTCATCATGCTGACGACATAGTTTTGAAATGGTTGAGTGAACACACTCGAGCAAAAAATGTTCAGCTTCTCAAATGTGAGGATTTGCTGCTTTTGTGTATTTGATTTTAAATTGTTTGCTTAAATTATGTCACTGCTCTCTAATTGTTCGTTGTAGCCTTAATCAGATTGACGATTTAACTGGGAAACATGATTTTTTTCTTTGGCCGTAGAATCACACTGAAAAACTGATTCCTCAGACTTTGGCTGCTAAACAACTTTTTTTTTTTAAAGTTATCATAAAATTGAATTTGTTCAATAAATATGAGGATTACAGAAAAGTTACACATTTCTCCTTGAATGTATAAACATTTGTGTATTACATGACTTTGCTGTGTTGTGCCCCTTCTCTCTCACCTCCATGTTTCCTGTCTGCCTCTTCACTGGTTAGTTATTCATCTTTTTAAATCAGGATAATGACAACCAGCATTTAATCATTAGAAACATTTATTCAGTCCTTTTTGAAAACATCTGTCTTATGCTCTCACATATTGTTTTAAATCATCAAACATGTTTTCTCCCATCACGCTGCCCGTGTATCTCCATCTTCACCAACCTTCCTCTGCTCTCGTCTACAGGGAGTTCTTCACACAGTCAGCGGCTACATGCTCTACACCGCCACCACCTTCAAACTGGTGTTCGACTACCAGCCTGACGACGTTTACTGGTGCACGGCGGACATCGGCTGGATCACCGGACACTCCTACATCACCTACGGCCCTCTGGCTAACGGGGCCACCAGTGTTCTGGTGAGCGAGGGCAGAGGGACTGCGGGATTACCCAACTTCCTGTTTTTACAGACTTGGCTGATGGTCGCTCTATTGTCACTGTGACTGACTTTATCCCCAGTCCTGAACAGTCAGACATAGTTAGCACACTGTACTGTGTAACAAACTCCACTGACACCTCTGCTTTGACTGGATAAACCTGTTCATTCAGGGGAATCTGAAACTCGTCTGCTATTATGAAAACTAACCCTGAAGAACTCATTCATTTCAGATATCTGATTCGTCTTCTTTACTTAGTGAAGAAAGTAGTTCGTATCAACCTTTAGCTCGCGATGCTGAGGATGAGTTAACATCCTCTGACTTGTTAAAACAGGAGATCGCTGCTGCTCTGTGAGCTCATCAACGGTCTCACTGTCACAGCTTCAGCAGACCTGCAGTCGTTATGATGAGTCACGATTACAGAGCATTAACTAAACACGAGCAAAGACCTGATAAGGAGTCGGTTGCATCATTTTTAGGTGATGTCAGTCATGATGAACGTATGAATGTAGGTCAGTGAAACAGCAGTGAGATGAACAATGAAACCTAAGATGATAACATGTAGTTATTGTCAGGCGGCGAAAGTGTTGACATATTTAAACTTGTTATCAGTATTTATTCAAATATCAATCTTCAGCAACATGCAGTTTGAAATCATTTTAATTTGCATGAATAAAACAGGGAAGTGGACAAAAATATGACCGTATATAACAAACATTGGAAGATCTACTGGACCATTAAAATATTTGCAGCACAAACACTGAACAGATTCAGGTAAAAATATCTCACAGCTGATTTAAATTTTGTAGTTTCACCAAAATCTGTAAAAATAAAAACACTGAAACCTGAACTCTATGCTGTCATGAAAGACTTTCAGGTTGATAACTCCTTAACTCATCAAGATTCAGTTGTTTTTTTATTTATTTGTTGTATTAGTTTAAATCAGACCTGAAACAAATGGTGGTTTTACGTCGTGTTTTATGATTGTAAATTGAAAATCTTTAGTTTTTGGACGTTCTGTTGGACTCTGGGTGATCTCCATCTTTTACCAAGCCTCAAGGGAAAGCAAAGGAAACTCGACACTGTACAAAATGGAAATCAGAGCAATCTCTAACCATTAGCAAGAATAATTCAGGAAATGAGATCATTGACCTGAAACATGACGAGTTAGAAATGACACATTCCCAGTTCCTGATACCAGGACCAAGCCTGAAATGGGACCTGTGCCATTTCTCCTGATTGTGTTTTATGTTAACTGTGTGTGTGTGTTTCAGTTTGAGGGCCTGCCTACCTACCCCGACATCAGCCGCATGTGGGAGATTGTGGACAAATATCATGTGACCAAGTTCTACACGGCTCCGACCGCCATCAGACTGCTGATGAAGTACGGCAGCGAGCCGGTGCAGAAGTGAGTCCATCTCCTCGTCTGTGTAGTTTTTATTCTGTCACAACAGAAGTTATCTCAAAGGCACTTTTCATTTAGAGCAGGTCCATACTCTTTATATTATTATTTTTACAAAGAGAGACCCAACAGTTCCCACCGTGAGCAGCACTGGGCGCGTCTCTGAACTTTTTGATACCTGGGGTTTAAACCTTGTACCCTTGTTGACCAGCAAGTGTAAAAACACTGCTGTAATATTTAGAATTAATTTTTACTTTCCACTGTAAAAGGTCTTCTCCATGCCAGGACACCCGGAAACTTGGAAACTTTGGTTTCTACCTTTAGTGACAGACCTAATTTTATCCTCTCTCCTCCACCTCGCTTCCCTGTCCGTCCTTTCTGTCTCTGTCTGCAGATACAAGCGAGAGTCTCTGAAGGTTTTGGGGACGGTGGGAGAGCCCATCAACCCTGAGGCCTGGCAGTGGTACTACAACGTAGTGGGAGAGAGGAGATGTCCCGTTGTCGACACCTTCTGGCAAACAGAAACTGTGAGTTATAGTTATTTGTCAGGTATCAGCTGAGAAGCTTCCAGTCGTCTGGATGCTCAGAGCCAGACTCGGAGCTGTGCTTCCCCCTGGTGGAAAGACGGTTTACTCACACCCTGTTTCTGTCTCTCAGGGAGGACACGTGTTAACTCCTCTGCCTGCAGCCACACCCATGAAACCTGGATCTGCTGTGAGTAAATGACACAAATAAAACACACGCAGGATTTATTTAGTGGGTTAAACTGTGGCGACTCAACACAGCAAATGCGGCACAATGCATGTTTACAGACATTTACACTCAAGAAGGGACTGCAGCAAACATAAAAAGATTGAATAAGAGAAACTGTGGACATGTGTAAAAACTTGGATAACACGAAAATAAAAAATAAACGCATAAAAAGTGATGCAACAGCAGAAAATAACAGGGTTTTAAGCTGTATTTTAAGTTAGTTACCAGCTGTTTAAATCTGGTTTCAAGAGGCCTGTCTGCCATCAGTGTCTGTTATTCAGCTCTTTTTGAAGTGTTGAAAATCTAGTTTCAGTGTCTTCATAAACAAATATCTCAACAAGAATCATCTGCTCTCTGTGCTACAGACGTTCCCGTTCTTCGGAGTGGTGCCGGCCATCTTGAATGAGTCGGGAGAAGAGCTGGAGGGGCCAAGTGAGGGATACCTGGTCAGCATTATCATTATTATTACCCAGTATTTGTGTTGTGTATGTCGTCATGTGTGTTGATCGCTCTCCTCTGCTTCTGCCTTCAAACAGGTGTTCAAACAGCCGTGGCCGGGCGTGATGAGAACAGTGTACGGAAACCACCAGAGGTTTGAAACCACCTACTTCAAGAAGTTCCCCGGATTCTACGTCACAGGAGACGGTGAGAGAGGAGGACAGGACGGAGAACAAATTCAGAATCAAAAGACACAACCAAACAGAATATTTACATTTCATTGTTTTCATTTTTCTTTTCATACACTTTGTTTTGTTTTGTTTGAAATGTCTAAAGTTTTAAAGAGCTCATCTCACCTTTCAGTATAACCACTGTCCTCTGCTCATCATCAGTAAGTCTGCAGGAGTCGTTGTAGTTAAACGTCTTGCTAACTGAGGTGTTGTTTTTCTGTTTTTATTCATTAAGATTTAGACCTGAGAGCAAGAAAAACATTCATCATCAGACACACTACCTGCAAACAGATATAACACAACTAAGACACATCTAATAAAAACAGTTACAAGAGACGTGAAAAGCATCAGATAAGTGGTATGAGGGACTCTAGTTTAATCTAGTAAGGTGAACAGTATCTTAAAACAGTTCTGCCCAGGTTTGTGGCTACATACCAGATATCACAAGGTTTTAAAAGAGACGTAAGGTAGTGATGACGCTTTCATCCTGCAGGTTGCCGCAGAGACAAGGACGGCTACTATTGGATAACAGGGAGGATAGATGACATGCTGAACGTCTCAGGTAAGAAGAGGAAACAGTTACTGAACCTCTCTAATTTCTCAGCTTTCCTACAGAGTGACAGGTGGACTCGGAGTCATCAATAAAACATTCAAAGATCAATTTTGATTGACAGGGACAGGCATGTCGGAAATGAACAACTGTGTTTCTAATTGTGGGGAAACCTTCTAGGATCTGTTAACCTCCCCCCCCCCCCTCAGGTCACCTGTTGAGTACGGCGGAGGTGGAGTCTGCTCTCGTGGAGCACGAGGCCGTCGCTGAGGCTGCTGTGGTGGGCAGACCACATCCCGTCAAAGGAGAGAGCCTCTACTGCTTCGTCACTCTCGCCGACGGAGTGACGTACAACCGCACGCTGGAGGCGGAGCTCAAAAAACAAGGTGGGTTTAAAAACAAACTGTGTCCTTGTCTTGAGTTTTTGCAGCGTTTGTGTGGAAGTCAGAGTCTGATGTGGTCTGTGTTTGGTGTTCACAGTGAGGGAGAAGATCGGGGCCATCGCTACACCGGACTACATCCAGAACGCTCCGGGACTCCCCAAGACCCGATCTGGTAGATTTAGAGAGAATTTAAATGATGATGAATGATGATGATACACACACTAACATTCAGTGTTTACATTTCCCATTGATGCTGTTTTCCTTGTTTTTCTTTTCTCTGGCTCCTTAAAAACACACATCCCTGTTTTTATTCTCTTCAAATCAGCTCTTCCCTCCTTCTATGTTTTTTGTCTCACCTCCATATTATTCTCTCTGCAGGTAAGATCATGCGACGGGTGCTCCGCAAAATCGCCTGTGACGAGCGGGACCTGGGCGACATCTCCACGCTGGCCGACTGCTCGGTCGTCGAGCAGCTCTTCCAGAACAGGTGCTACACCGCCGAGTGACGGCCTCCGGGATCCCTGACTGCAGCTGCGCACCAGCGGCCACAAACCCCCAACCAGGGAAGAAGAGGAAGAGGAGGAGGAGAAATTCAACAAACTCGGTCTTGTCCAGTAAACAACCTCTAGCTCCAGGACGAGCAGTGTGCAGCCTGAGTTTAAAGTGACGCTACTGTTTTTATACGCAAGAAAAATCTGCAGCAGGCAGCAACACAACATCTGTCTGGGTAGTCGTAGATATTTCCCTCATCTGTAGCAGAAACAACAACTGATTTCAGTCTGAAGGCTGTAGAGTCGCTGCGAGCGGGAAGCCAGAGGTTGTTTTTGGGGAAGACCGTCCTGCAGTGGAACTGTGTGGAAGAGGTGGAGCTGGGGTAACACTTCATCTGGTTTTATCCTAGTGTTTTAGCCAATAACACACAGCAATATCTCATATTTAACTGCTCAGTAAAAGTATAGATCCAGTACAGGAGCTTTCCTGTGGTTAAAGGACGAGTCTCTGCGCTGGAATAATTCTCACGTGAAGTGCTACCTGTGGTTATAACAAGTCGTCTCCTCCCCTCGCTCGATGCCATAGTACTGTTATGTACACTGATGATTAGCTAAATCTGAGAACGCTCAACATTTCTACTAGTTTTAATTTCTATTGTAATTTTTTAAAAGGTATGTAGGTTTGTGTCTTTCTTTTTTTCCCCTTTTTATTTTCGAGAGATTTTTGATGTAGGATTCGTTGGGTATTTCCGTTTGTGTGTCTGCACACTCCAATGTTTTTTTTCTTCTACTGTTTTTTTAAGTTGCAGGCTCTTCCTGTCACTCTGGTGAAAACAGGGAATGTGTGTTCAGCCTTGTGTGGCTCGGACACCAAACACTCAGCTCCAGTCACTAAAGCTCCAAATCAGCTGCTGAACATTGGAAAAAAAACCTAAAAAGAAAACGTTTTTCTAAACCAACATGAACACTGAAATTTGGTCTTTTAATGTTTAGATGTGTCCAAACTCCATATGTCATCATGGAATCAGACTTTACAGTGTCTGTGATCGGAATAAGTACTAAAGTCAAAACAAAATGTCTGTAACTATGTACAAATATGACGTGAATTATGTTGTTTTTTTCTTTTCATTACATTATAACCAGGGAAATGTGGATCAAATCTGGATCACACACACACACACACGGATGTGAACCAGCACAATACAATTGAAATATGAATTTGAATTTAAATATAATATGGATCTAAATATTTTATTATCCTCCTCAGCTGGCTTGAGCTTTAACAGCCAATGAAAGGAGGAATTCGAAAACAGAACATTAAACTAAACAGTTTTAACCTTCTGTCAGCAGAACCATGAACAGAAACCCATCAGCACTGATGAGGAGCTGCGCCAGGGGACTACCCCGAGTGAAATGCATAACTACAAAGCTATTTTTCAGGTGGGGACACAACTGATCTTTCTTGTCTATGCCAGTTGATTATAACATGGTTCAATCTCAAGTGTTTGGTCACATTAAAGAACTTCCTGTTCACTGTAACACAGAGATGTTCTGACATTTTCTAACTGGACATCATTTCTTCTCCTCCCACAGGATGACGGCAATCAATATCTACACCTGGCTATCCCTGTTTGGGCATCAGATACATACGGCAAAAACCCATTCAATCCTTCTGCGCAGGACACCAACCTGAATGTACACCAAAGAAGATCACCCAGTCTGGGCCTCTGGCACCTTCTCAAACCAAAGCACCACCAGAATGCGCCTGGACCCTGACTAATGAAGGTCAACTGTCTTTTGGCTAATAACGGGAAGAGGATCTGAGCTGGAAAGTATAAGGATCATTTGACAGAATTCATGATGTGACAAGAAACAGATTAAAAATAAAGAGCTCTGATGTTTAATGACTCACTGCTTTGTGTGTATTATTGTGTCAGACTTTAATTACTTAATTCATCATTTGAAAACATTTTCCTTCAGACTTTCAGCGGAGGCATAAACCTGAAGTTACACCCACAGAAACAGACGCAGATAGTTTTGCTACAGCAACAGAAACAATCTCTGTTTCATCTGAACAGGTTTAAGGAAACTTTTTTTAAAGAATGAACGTGAATATTTGTGAGGTGTTTTTAAAGATTCACGTCTTCAGTAGAAACACATTTTTAGTTTTTTCAAGGAAAATGTTTTCAAATGATAAAAAATCATGAACACCAGCCTTCTCCTTCATGATGATTCAAGCTTCAGTTCTCTGATGTCTTATTCTTGACTGAGCCTCAGCTCTGATTTAATGTTTATTAGTTTCACAGTAGTTCCCTGATCATGATCCAGATTTGATCCACATTTCCCTGGTTATAATGTAATGAAAAGACTGCAGCTGTCACACACTGTGAGCCCCAGAAAACACGGCTGATTACTTATCCATAATTCATGTCATATTTGTACATAGTTACAGCCATTTTTGATACAACTCACCAGCTGTAGCAGGTTCTTCTGTCTGAAACAGATGAGCAGGCTACAGATGTTCAGGACTGAAGAAACTCTTTTTAGTGTTCAGTCTTAAAACTGTTCTAAACAATCAAATACAGTGAATATAAGTAATTCGATTACAGTAGTGAGTCATTAATGAGTTTTGTTTATCTGTGCCATCATGATTGTTCGAATGATCTCGTTACCAGCGCCTGAGATCTCAGTCCATTCTTGTTCAGAATCAGTTGACCTTCGGGCCAGAAGATTATGGTGCTGGCTTGAGGCGTGCCCAGGATCACCGGCGATTTTTGTACATGATTGCCGTCCCGCCGCAGCAGTGATTCGGGAATGGTTTTTTGCCGCAGCGTGGAGCGATCAAACGTGGACGCCAGGCAGATGACCTGCTGCCGCCATGCCGTGAGTGAATAGTCGATAAACCAGTCCATTTGCGTTATCGCGACCGCCTGAGATTGAACCACAACCGGCATAAACAGCGCATCAGTTGAACCACCCGAAAACAGCTTTGTGCCGCCACACCAGGAGGAACCTCGACCAGCCCCATCAGCGCGATGAGTTTCTGTTCATGGTTCCGCCGACAGGCCAGTTAAAGAGGACTCAATGTTCTGCTCGATTCCTCCTCACTGGCCGCCGTGCCTCCCGACCGCCGAGTGACAAACACCAGATCCACATTATACCACCATCCGATCCTCACATAGGGTCATTTTTATACTTATAAATAACCCTAAATGTAGAGCCTGTACCTCCAGGCTCACACTACACACTGTGCTGCACACCAGACTCTGAGCTCAAATTCTTCATCCGTTAGAAAGAATAGAAATAATCGTCAGTTGCAGCAGCCTCAGCCCGAAATGATGAGCAGGTTGTGATGCACCAGGATCGGAACTGGTTCGTTTTATATCCTCGCCAGAAAACAGAAGGTGGGGTTAAATTGCCTTCTTTTTGTTCTTCTAATGAGATAAAGGCAAAGTTATTCTTTGTTTCCGATTTGTTGGTTTTGATAACAGATATGTTAATGATGTAAAGATTAGCCTTTATTTCTCCACAGTTCCACAAAACAACACAAAACTGTGGAGAAATAAAGGCTAATCTTTACATCATTAACATATCTGTTATCAAAAACCAACAAAATCAAACAAAAGGTATAACTTTGCCCTTTTATCTCATTAGAAGGGATTTCTCTGGAAATCTCATGTTCACTGATGGAGGAACTTCCTCCATTTTTGATAACAGATATGTTAATGATGTAAAGATTAGCCTTTATTTCTCCACAGTTTTGTGTTGTTTTGTGGATGTGATTCACCATGGCTCACCAGGATGTCAGGTTTGTGGCGACACCCCACTGTTGTAAAGATGAGGACGTTTTAGCTGAAAAAGCTCTTCACAGCAGACATCTTCTGGCTCTCTACCTTCCAGATGTGACCTTGTGTCTGCAGTTTGTTGCAGGCGTTGGACAGTGAAGAAACCTGTTTTCATACTTTCCCTCATATCTCAGCCTGATATAAACTGATTATAAAACCTGTGATGAGTTTCACTGATGTTTCTGTAGAGGAACCTGGTTTGCTTGTTCTTTGTATCTTGTCGATCAAAGTTGCATAACCTCTGAAGCATTTTGTATTAATTCTATTAGGAGACTAAAATGTTGTCTGGTCCTGTAGAGCAGAATCTCAGAGAGCAGGGGAGAGTAAGATGCCTCTACAGACCAGCTGTGTGCTCTCATGTTTTTGGGAGGTATGTTTGCATCACTTTGATCCTCATTGTCTGTAAAAACTGAAGGAAACCACCGTCAACAAATCAGCAAATCTGTTCCAATACAAGTGTTGGTGTGTGAATGAGCAGAGGCCTGGGTTGGATTCCTGGCCTGAAAGATTTTTCCAGTCAAACTCTGGTCCTGAAGTCGTTTCAGCTGACTGGTTTATAATGACTGGAGGTTTGTTTTTTCTGCTTCTGCTGCATCGATCCTGATAATTTAGTGAGACTAACAATGTAATAGAACTGCGGTGCTAAATCAGAGGAGTGTAAGTTTGGGAACCACAGGTTTAGACTTTAACAATGTGACGTACATGTCCCTGAGAAACGTAGTAAAGTATAGGTATAAAGCAGCATCAAGTACCTCAACACTGTACTTACTGTATGTACAGTACTTCAGCTCCATGAAGCTTCTCAGGCTCTTTTACCTCTTGATACTTTTGGTTGTGCAGCACAGTCACTGTGTGGTTCAGTGTCACAGCTCTCCTCTCATGAAACACGCTGTGGTGAAGCCTCTGTCCACCGCCTGCAACAAACTGCAGACACAAGGTCACATCTGGAAGGTAGAGAGCCAGAAGATGTCTGCTGTGAAGAGCTTTTTCAGCTAAAACGTCCTCATCTTTACAACAGTGGGGTGTCGCCACAAACCTGACATCCTGGTGAGCCATGGTGAATCACATCCACAAAACAACACAAAACTGTGGAGAAATAAAGGCTAATCTTTACATCATTAACATATCTGTTATCAAAAATGGAGGTTCCACTGCGAACATGATTTAGAAGAGTCTCTTTTCACGAGATATAAAGGGCAAGTTAGTTTTTGTTTGATTTTTTGTTTGATAATATCAGATATAAAGACGATGTGAAGAGCTAGCCTTTATTTCCACAGTTTGTGTTGTTTTGTGGAACCGTGGAGAAATAAAAGGCTAATCTTTACATCACACATATCTGTTATCAAAAAACCAATGTGTAATCAAACAAAGGTATAATTTTGCCCTTTACTCATTAGAAGGAATTTCTAAAGAAAGAGCAATTTAACCCACCTTCTGTTTTCTGGCAGAGATATAAAGCAGACTGGTCTCCAGTCCTGAACATCTACAGCCTGTCATCTGTTTCCACACAAGAACCTGCTAAAGTAGCTGGAAGAGTTGTTTCCGTTCTTCTAACAGTTGAAGAATTTGAGCTCAGAATCTTAATTGTGCAGAATAATAACAGTGAAGCTGTTGTAATTAATGGTATTCCTCATGAATTACAGGCTCAGATTCTACATTTAAGGTTTATTTATAGAAAGTATAAAGTATTTTTCTCCTTGAAGATCCAGAATTTAAATATAATATGGACCTGAAATATTTTAATATCCCTCAGCTGTCGGAGCTAACAGCCAATGGAGGAATTTGGAAACAGAACATTTGAGTCACTAAACAGTTTTTAACCTTCAACAAAGCAGAACCACATGAACAGAAACTCCATCATGCACCGATGAGGAGCTGCGCTAGGGGGACTACCTCTGAGTGAAAATGGCAACTACAAAGCTATTTTTCAGGTGGGGGACACAACTGATCTTTTCTTTGTTTATGCCAGTTGATTATAACATGGTTCAATCTCAAGTGTTTGGTCACGATGTAAATATTGGACTGGACATCATTTCTTCTCCTCCCACAGCATGACGCAATCATTATCTACACCTGGCGCCCTGTTTGGGCATCAGATACATACGGCAAAACCCATTCCGAATCCTTCTGCAGCAGGACAGCAACCTGGTCAGTACACCAAAAGATCACCCAGTCTGGTCCTCTTGACACCTTCTCAAACCAGCACCACTAGAATGCTACCGACCTGACTTAATGAAGTCAACTGGTTCTGGACAAAGATGGACTGAGGATCTGGAGCGCTGGAGAAAAGTAGCAAGGATCATTTCAGACAGAATTCATGATGTGACAAGAAACACAGATTAAAATAAAGAGCTCTGATGTTTAATGACTCACTGCTTTGTGTGTATTATTGTGTCAGACTTTAATTACTCTGATAGACTGATACTGAACATTTACAATGTCATCTCCCTGAATTCATCACAAAATTTGGATTATTTAATTGAATATATACAAAACATAAATAATCATTAAGACCTTTCACTAAAGAGCATTCTCTTAAAACTGGTTATTTAACAACAGTTAGACTGTACACTAAAAACACTTGGTTAGTTATTCTCAGTACAAATCTTAACAGATTATTATTATTATTATTATTGTTGATTGATTTTCATGCACACACATATTTGATATTTTACTACTCATCACTAATGTTTTATTAATATTTCTCAGATATTGTACAAATGATTTTATGATATCTTAATGATTTTTGTTTTTTATATTTCACTTTTTTCCCGTAAATATTCAATAACATCACATTTTACAATCTAGTTTTATAGTGAACAGCGATATATTTCTGAATTTTAGGCAGAAAACACCAGAACAACATCATGAAAAATCTGTAGTTTGTGGCCACCAGTGAAACGAGCGGAACTAGTGAGCGTCATGCTGCTGGTCGGCTCCTCAGTCCGTGACGGACGAAGACGTTGGGCGCCATCTTGGCTCCTCTGTGCAGTTTGGTCACCTGCGGCCCGTTTGGCTTTGAATCCTACTTTTGTTGCTTCACACCTGTTTTGACTTCGACGTAAATTCACTTTAAATGTCGCTGAGAGGTTCACCTGTCCTTCACTCGGTGTCTTCTTTTAAAATTAAGTGGAAATTTATCAAGTTAGCCCCAAGTTTGCAGCTTCTTTTACTTTGAAAAGAACCAAACCGCCGACGTTAACAGACACCTGACCTGGATATGACCCCGAGGCCGCCACTGAGTCCTCTTTCTTAAACTCAGCGGACTTTGAGGACTTCATAAGTCAAGACACACGATGAAGAAAGACTCTGAAGGTAAGAGCTGTATTTCATTAACTCTGTACCTGTGTGTGAGGCAGTTTGGTGACTGGATAATGTGCTTCCTGTTTCCTGTGTCCTGGCTTGATTAGCCTCTTCCTGTGGCCTTAGTCTGTTGCTGAGATGTTGACACCTTTGCTTCATGAAAATATGAAGAAAGATCCTTCAGATTTTCACTTTACTGACCTGAATCTTGTTGTTTTACTTGTGTGAAAGCTCTGCTGTAGTTTATTGTTCCCATGTGCATGAGATTAATTAATAGTTCCCCCTCTGGCCCCTTTTATCAGACACATCTAGCTCTTATCATCTATGGCATGAAATGGGCTAATTAAATTGATTGTATTTGTGTTTTTAAAAGACAGAGAGTAACAGCTGTATGTTTGGTTCAGATTTAACATCGAGTATATTTCACCCAGAAAATTGTTGGTTTTGGTGTGTTGGTGATTTTATTTTTCATTCCCACTCTGTCTCTCTTTGATTGTCTCTGAAATAAACTGTTTAAACAGTTTTTACATTTTATTTTCTGATTCAAATGTGAGGAATCAAGACCAGACAGTAAAATGCTTTGACTGAAATAAAATATAATTTTACACGTTACAATTAGTGAGAAATGCAGCAGTTTGAGAAATTTTGTAAGAGAAACCAACCATTTAATCAAAGCACTGAGTGACATATATTCAGTGTACAGCAGGGATACTGCAGCACCACAGCTGTGTGTTGAAACTCAGTGACTCTGATTTTTTTTAAAGGTTTTAAATTCTAGTTCAATCAGCTTAGTGAGGCATTTTCCCCTAAGGTCAAAAGCTTTTCAGATTATAAAAGATTTAGAATCAATAATCAAAAGAATTTGTAAGTCTTTGATTTTATCTGTCAGTAGAGGTAACGCTGGTGTCTCTAAAGCCTGACATGACACAGGAAGTGATTCCCATCATTGCAGTGCGATGCATCACAGGTCCTTGGCACAAACGAAAGGCTTTCCATAGTGACACTTGTTGTCGTTCCAGTAGTTTCCTGTAGGTGGAGACAGAAAAACAAAGAATGTGTTTATTCTTTCATACTTATTATCCAGACAGGTCTAATGAATAAACCTACTAATCATGATTAAAATGTTCACATCAGTCGATATCAATAACTATTATGATAAATGTCAAATCAAATTCAGTTCTTTATGGTGAGAACTTGACAAACAGTGGAACACAAAAAAACATTATAATGATAAAACCTAACTTGTGCAGTGCATACTTCTGTTCCTGTTCACTTCTGTGCATACAATGGAAATTAATTATACCAAACATTTATCGACTAGTTGTTATATTTCTATCAAGGAAAAATCTGCCATTTTATATGTTGATGAAATTATGTTCCAATAATTATTGTTATTGTTTATCGCCCAGCCCTACTACTGGTATAACTATTTCTCCACAATATAAACTAACACCACAAAGTCAAATAATCTGTACCTCCCCAGTTCATCTCAATGCAGTGCTCTGTTCCATAATTGTTGGGCTCCCCGATACTCCAGCGCGTATAGTCAAACTTTGTGCCGTCACTCCACATCCATGTTCCCTCCTGGAAGAGCAAATGTAATGTAACACAGTGGGACACATATATAACAGTCTGCAGGGTGAGCACTAACTCCTCATGTATATCTCACCCTCACTGCGTCGTGGCCCCCGATCCAGGTGTGTAAACGATGGCCGGTCACTCTTTCAATCAGCTGTGCGAGGAAGACATTTTCGTCAGGACTGTGGATGGAGGCCAGGTTCCCGCCGACTTAAATACAGTCATGCTAACACAGGAGAGAAACCGAGATACTAGAATGAGATGGAGGGAGCGAGAGTAGAAAGAGACTTTTTGAATCCCTCATTGACTCTCATTAAAGCAACATGATGTAACTTTGCTGAGCAACAGCCGGAGGATGATCAGAATTACAGCAAGTACCTCTGCATCGATCCACTGCTTTGGCGTGTTGTAGAAAATGAAGCAGCGAGAGCCAAACCGAGTCCATCCAGGTTCACAGCCAGAATCTGCGACACAGTTGTCATAAAATTACACTCATTTATGACTTTTGAGCACGTTATTCTACAACTCTTCATATGTTGCTACAACAGCCTCTCTTCATTGAGACCCGGCTGCAGGGATTTAGAGTAGTAATGAGGTCCAGCTCTGATGTAGGGTGATGAGACCTATCGTTGTCCGTGTGCTGAAGCCCTAAGATTTCCCTTTATTTAAAATAAAGTGTTCAGACAAATCATGAGGAACGAGCCCAGACCAAAACATTGGTACTTTTGGCCATAACTGAGAGCAGAGTTTTCAGTCACAGATAATGGTGTGTGCAACTGCGCAAAAACATCCAGGAAGAATTCATGGCTGCATTCCATTTAGGTGTGCACGTTTCAGGGTGCTGATAACATGCATGTGGGCTCACTGGCTTGGCTCACTAGGACACTGAAATGGGACTGGAGCTATCAATAATGTTATCAGTAAAACCTGTGCATTTCCTGCTTTGAGAAGTCAAAATGTCCGCAGTGAAAAAGGTCTAAACATGTAAAAAAAAGTCACAGTTACTGACCTTGCTCGTTTGCGTCCTGGGCCGACACCTGGAAACATGAGCAACACATCATTTAATCAGCTGGGAATCTGCACTTTTAGGCATTTACCTCAGCAGCAGCTTTTTTACGTAGTATACCTTAGACACTGTAACAGAAGCAACTAGGTGCTGCAAATCTGATAGAGCGATATTTTATATTTCATGTAAAGTTTACTCTGTAAGACAAACCAGCCCACCAACATTTTAGATTTCTTTATAGAGTGAGATATTGAGTTTACTGTGATTTTACTGTTGCTGATCTAGAAACAGTATTTATATGTATTTAAAATATGACTCAGTTCTTCTCCTGTTCTGAACTTATTATTTTAAAAAATGATAAATTAAAAAACCCAGTTAATGATGAGAAAGAAGCAGTAATAGTCTGAGCCAGACTGATCAGGGTCTGGATGGATGAAGATAAAATCCTAATGTTACTCATCTCTACAGCTGGTTAGAGGCTTCACTCTGACTTTAGGCTGATGAGCAAATCACTTCACTGTAAGCCTGGTTTAACCAGTGATGTTTTGTGATTATTATTTTTTACTGTGCACAGTGAGATCACTCTCAAAAATGTGAAGGATTACTTTATTTTCTCCCACATTAAAGGGCCACTTAAATCATTCATGTAGATTTTGAGATTTTGACTTTGAAATAAAACAACACATTGTTATTTCTGTAACTTATCTATTTATTACCAAAGCATTTATCAGTAATATAGTTAACATGGAAAAAATATGAATGTGTTGCATTGAATGTCGATTTAAAGTTAGTCTGGAGTCCTGCTGTCAAACAGACAACAGGGTGACGTGCTGTAGACTCAGTGATTTAAACTAGTTGCTGGTAACAACCCAAGAATTAAAAAAAGTAAACTTCTGTAAAGTTTTACTCACAGTTCCTACAAAGAACAGTCCACTGGTCAAACAGAGGAAGAAAACCAACTGACAACCTGAAGCCATCTGAGGAAAAACACAACACATAAGACATGTACTCAAATTACCTGTAGCATCAGAACATAAAAACACTCAGTTGTCAGTTTATTAGGAGCATGTAGCTTAAACTAGCTTAAACAGAGTCCTGCACTAAATCCTCCTTCATGAAGGTTACATCTTTAACATTAGAACTTTTAACTCTTCCAGCCAAGTGTTCCTAATACACCGACACCTGAGTGTAGATCATAATTAAACTAGAAATGAAGTAGAAACATTTAAGTCTGTGTTTTGATGGATCCCCAGTAAAGTGAACACTGAATATAGACAGATTATTAAGATATAATTACCTTTGCTGTAGTGTTGGCAGGCAGAGCAGATAAGAACACGACAGGTGTCCAGTAGACAGTTGTGTCAGTCTTTATATACCTTATTATGTTCCTGTGGTTCTGAAACGTAAAACAGAGCATCCTCATGCCAGAGAACATGGGGCCTCCCCACGAGCAGCAAGAAGGAAACAGAAGATGCAGCACATCCTTCAGTCTCTGTGGACTCTATATTTGTTCATTTTCCCCATTCTTCACATGACTCATGACACATGTCACAACAAATGTGATGACATGTGGGTTTGGAGAGATAACCTGATTTGATCTCATCAGACCATAAAAGTTCTGTTTCGTTTTGAAGATTTAGTCAGTGTCTGGTACCGGGACATTGGCAGCATATCCTTCAGGTCCTGTAGGCTGCGGGGTGGGACCTCCATGGATCTGGCTTGTTCTGGATCAACCCACAGATGCTGGATCAGATTGGGTTCTGGGGAACGAAGCAAAGTTCAACATACCCAGGATGTCTTATCGTTATCTGGCTTCACTAAACCTAACAACCACAGTCTGACTAAGCGGTGGTACGACGCTGGTTATCAACTCGTTAAGTCAACCCAGGATTTCCAGAGAGCATTGTTGTGAAAGAGGCGGAGTTGTTAATTTAAAGCAGCGTTGTCAGAACCATGAGTGAAGTTCCTAATATTATATGAGAGGTAACACTGATAGTTCCATGTTGCTTTGGTTCTAGCGACATCCAAAAATGACATTTAACAAGGTGAAATGAACAATATGATCACACGACTGGACTCTTTTTGTCTGACAGTGATTTATTCTGATGCAGATTAACGGTGACAGTAATGTCAGAGTGTTTCTGCTGCTGAAGCAGAGAGGAGAGGTCTGTCAGTCTGTGATCATTTAGTGTGATAAACTCTCTCCGTTTGGTAGAAGCTCTGTTGTGGACATATGGAAAAACTGTAACAAAACGATTCCACAGAGTTATAAAAATATCTACTGATCTTTGTCATTTGTCACTTTATTGTAAACTCTGTTTCTGTTGTTGAGTTTTCCAGTGATGTGATTGGTCAGTAGTTGTAGTAGTAGAAGTTTTGATCTGATCCTCTGAAGTTAACCTGCTGTTCAGCATCAGTTACCATGGTGATTTACCCTGAAGTGAACAACTATTTTAAGACTGAAAACTGAGTTGTTCCTCGAAATTGGACCTTGTGTTGTTCATGAAACTCAGGTCTCTGAGTAACTGATACTACAGCTCTTTATTTTTGATATCATGTCCATGCACACACAGCACGATTAAGTGTTGACGGCATGTATTTGTTTTTAAAAACACAGAATCCGTTCGTGCAGAGGAGTTGTTATATTATGACATGCTTTTATTTGTAATTCTTGTAAGAATTTAGCTGCATTTTTGTCTTTTTCTTCCTCTCTCCTTCTTTTAATTTGCTCCCTCAGAAATCAATATTTACAACCACACAGACAAAACTCTACATTTCAGTGCTTTTTCATCAACAATGGATGTTAATACAGTAAAAAAAACAACAACACAGAAATCAGTGCTTTACTTTTCTCTATAATATTCCAGTGCGTAGATACTGGAATAGTATGTTTCCTTAATATTCCTTAATATAGTTTGGTTCAAGGTACCAATTTCATATTTGTGCATTTACTAATCTAAACATGTTCTTTCCAGTGCTTTGGTTGTTTTTAGGGTAGACTTTGACATACATGGGCAATAAGCACTTGAAATATAGGTATGCAATCATACTTAATGCCTCTTAAAATCTTAATTTCTCTTAGACATCCACCTTGTTGGCAAAAAAGTATTATTTTAAAAAATAAAAAGAAAAGATGTGATTGAGTGTGTTCAAAAGCACTCTAAAAATACAATTTTCAGTAAACCATAACTTGTAAAATGTACAACTGTAGGCCAACCATTTTATTTATTTTTTCAAAGGAGATACAAGCTGAAGTTGTTGGGTACAGTGACATTATTTACTAAAAGTATGAAGCAAATCCAAGAAGGTCAGTCGGGACATTTTTCTCAGATCTGTTCATTTGTCATAGAATTACCCAAGAGTCGAGGAATCAAGACCAGACTAAAATATGCTTTGAGTGCAATTGATGCTTTATATATTTCTGATTGGGTAGTTGATTGGTTATTTTACATACATTAAAGAGAGACATTCTGTAAGAGAAACCATCAGTGATTGTTGGCTGGCCATCACTGTGCACATGATACAGAAAGAAAATCAAAGAACAATGTTTATTTTTTCCCCTTGCAAGAAAGAAGGATTTAAGTTTTAGTTCAATCTGCGTAGTGAGACATTTTTCTCTAAATTTAATAACACAAACCTTTCAAATTATAAAAGATTTAGATCAATAATGAAGAGCTCTGTCACTGTTTACTGATTTGTAAGTATTTGATTTGATTTTATCTGTCAGTAGAGGTAACGCTGGTGTCTCTAAAGCCTGACATTACACCGGAAGTGATGTCATCATTGCGGCGCGATGCATCACAGGTCCTTGGAACAAACAAAAGGCATGTCAAGGATACACCTGTTGTCGTTCCAGTAGTTTCCTGTAGGTGGAGACAGAAAAACAAAGAATGTGTTTATTCTTTCATACTTATTATCCAGACAGGTCTAATGAATAAACCTACTGGTTACGGCTGGATGATATGGATGAAAATGTTATCATCATTTTTAATATTTTATCACCCAGCCCTGCAACTGGTAACTAAAGATGCAAATCATGACCATGTGGCTCTGTGGAAAACCACCTGACAACCTGAAGCCATCTGAGGAAAAACACAACACATAAGACATGTATTCAAATTACTCAGAGCATCAGAAGAAAATAATTTAGTCCTGCAATAAATCCTCTTCATGAAGGCTATAATGTTCAGTTTGTGTGATCATTTTGGAGGATGTAGTCTGTGGTTCTGTTGAGCTGCATTGTGTCATGTTGACAGGTGTTCCTATTATTTTGTCCATTCCATTCAAATCAATGAAGGTGGGCTAAAGAGCAGACAAACCTCATAAAATGATCATACAGCTGAATCAACACGTCTTTAACATTCATATCCAAGCGTTCCTAATAAAGTGACCACTGAGTTTAGATTGTAAGGTACCTTTTATTAAGAATGGATTCAGATATAATTACCTTTGCTGTAGTGTTGACAGGCAGAGCAGATAAGAACACAACAGGATTCATGTAGAAAAATGTGTCAGTCTTTATATACCTCGTTATGTTCCTGTGGCTCTGAAACATAAAACATAGCATCCTCATGCCAGAGAACATTGGGGCTGTCCATGAGCGACAAGAGGGAAAGAAGGAACGAAATAGAAGATACAGTATACATCCTTGGGTCTTTGTTGATTTGTCTGTTTTAGTCCATTTTCCCCATTCTTCAGACAGTTGCCTAAGCTCTTTTTTCTGTCTGGTAAATGATCGCTCAGATGTCGAGTGTGTCTCCTGATTGATCCCTGTAGCTTTTTTCCATAGGTCACCGAACTTAAATCATCATGTTCATTACCTGTTGTGTTCAGTGTGAAGGCTCATTAATGTTAGGAGTGTACGTTTTCCATGTGTGTGTGCTCTGTTGTGTGTTTGGTAAACTGTCTTCTTATTGCATCTTTACATTGATGCTAGATCTTTGCATTCTTATAGCAACTTCTCACCGTTAGCTGTCAGGTCCGCACCACATCTGTGCCCAGAGAAATACACAAAGACATCAATGAAAGGCAATAACTATAAACACCCAGGGCTCACCTTGAACAGTGGCTGGAAAACCATCTGTTCCCACCACAAGCAAGCACGTGGAAACAGTGGAGAGGAGGAACTCCCTTTTTTAACAGGAAGAAACCTCAGCTGTCTGTCTCGACCGGTTGGGTTGAGAGGATAGAAATGGCTGTGCCTGTAGTTTATGTCGCCTCACAGCAAGAAGGTTCAGGGTTCAAGTCCTAGTTCGCCCGTGGCTTCTCTGTGTGGAGTTTGCATGTCATCCCTGTGCCTACGTGGGTTCTCTCTAGGTACTTCCTCCCACAGTCCAAAGACGTTCAGGTTAGTTGGTGACTCTAAATGGCCCATAGGTGTGAATGTGGTTGTGAGTGGTTGTTTGTCTATATGTGTTGGCCCTGTGATCTAAATATGAAGAAATTCCCTTGAGATGTCTCTGAGATATCCCCTTCAGACAGACGGATAAACAGACAACCTGAAAACATAAAGCCCCCAGCCACGGCTGTCACCTGCAAGGAAGCATTAAAAAAATGCAGCATGCCATTCACTAAACCATGTCTTTGTTTAAACATTCAGGAAGTTAACGTGAAGCAATCTGATAGTGAGGGCTTTCTGCGGAGCGGAAAAAAAGTAAAAGTAGTAAGTTCCGTCTCTTGGTAAATCCCAAACATGCAGACTTCAGCTGCTCATGTTTCTGGACTGTCAGAGGAAGGATCTCAGATTCTTTTATCTCGAATGTATGTGCATACGTGCTGCAGCAGATCTGTGGGTGCCATCACTTGAATTGTCAGAATGACAAATTACATGTATATAATTATATGACTGGGATTTTCCAAGTTGACTTTGAGACTGAATATTTGACTTTTCATGAGGTGGGAGCTGTCGCTCTTCTGCTTCTACTTGTGCTCCTTCTCTTTCTTTTCTATTGATACTTTTTCATTTTTATAAATATATAAATATCACCTGTAAAAATCTTGTCTTGCTCTGCGTCTCTGCTTTTCATCACACTCCTCTGTTTTCATTACAGTTAATTTTGTAGTGTAGACTTAATTCTGGATGGCATGAAGAAATCAGCAAACTTCATACTTAACCCACATAGGCCAAGTAAGAGAAGCACCTGTACAACTATAGAGGCCTAGTTTCCCTCATTCTTTACGACTCGTGACCTGTGTTGTTCTAAGAAATATTGAGCTTTATCTTGTATTACTTCTAATGAGACAAACTTTAAATCCTCAAAAGAGCTGAACCCACAGGTGGACCTGATGAAGCCGGTGGTGAAATGTTTTCTTTTTCTGCCACATATATTTGATATTATTTACACTTTCTCCTGATGTGGGATCAGCTCCTTCATTTCTCACTTTGATAATGTTCACACAGGTAAAATAGAAAAAGATTTCATAACAGGAACACATTGTGCTTTCACATAATTTTTATTCCATTGTAATTCATTTTTCAGATTATTCACCCATATTACATTGTGTTAATATATGACAATAAATGGAAAAAAAAAATCATAAGTCAATCATGTTTCTCAGATTACAGTTCAGTCAGTTTAGTGAGACACTTTCCTGTGGTGTCAGGATTCACACAACTAAATGAATAATCAGGAGAGTGACACTGAGGTGGAAGAGTTTGATTTAGAAGCAGTAAATTAGAAGTGAATCATCTATTATCGCACTGTGACATCAAAGAGGAAATAATGGCGCACAAATGACAGTGAATGGTGGGATACATCACAGTTTTCTGGCACAAACAAAAGGTTTCCTAAAGTGGCATGGGATGTCATTCCAGTAGTGTGACCCTGGAAGAAAAGAATCGGTGGTTAAGAAAGCATAAAAGTCTCTGCGCTTGTCTTACTGATCAGAGAGAATTTAAATGTCTTCAGTGTAATGTCCTTATTCTTCAGACAAATCAAGACAAGTAGAAATACACCACATAACTATACCACATATTTTTGCTTCATCGGTTTCATTTCATTACATTCAGGTATCTGAGTGTAGTAGCAGTTGTACCTCCCCAGTTAATCTCTGTGCAGTGTTCTCCTCCGTGGCCCACGTTGTTAGGCTCCCCCCTGCCCCAGCTGGTGTAGGCAATCCTGGAACCATCAGTCCACATCCACTTCCCCTCCTGCAACAGAGAGCTGATTTCTGAACAACTGCTTTGCTATCTAACATAACCATCTTGTCACAGTCACTGATGCAATCGACACAAACCTGCTGATATGGAAATGAAAATTGATATTGTTGACGGCCCAGCGGCACGAGTAGAGATGGGGATCGATAGCATTTAAACGAAACTGAATCCAGTCATGTATTCGCTGGATCTGGATTCTTTCTAACCCCATACTTAACCTCTTAAGTGGTTTGTTTGGCATCAAGTTGTCAAAACCACAAGGTCTTACTTCTAACACCTCCTGCAAATGTTGCATTTTGAGGTCGTTTTTTCTTTTCCTTTGCTGATGCCTGGACTGTCAGAGAGAGAAAATGGAACCAGCTATTGAGACCCATCTCTAAGTGTGTGTTTCTGTCTGCCAAAAGACCCACTAACACTGACTCTGTAGTAGTCACAGGTATTTATCAGCTGTGTTGGAAACATGACTACTGCTGTTTTCCGGCACGTTTGTGACGTTGAACGCGACACACCAGGAAAAAAAACAAAAAACAAACTTGTCTGCTGCCAATGGAAAAGGAGTCAATCACCTTTTTTTTGTTGGGTTTGCTCACGTTTTAAAAAAAAACTGCATATACACATTAATTGAGTATATGAGTAGTATGCAACAAGAAGTTACTCATCGCTCATTACTTGTTTCTGTGTCCAAAAAATGTCTCACCTGTATCGCGTCAAAGAGCCCAATCCAGGTAGTCACATATGCGCGGCACCTCTGGTAAATCAGATGTCTAATGCACCAGTTTTCCCAGGAGCTGTGGATTGAGGCAAGGTTCCCACCATGACTAATGCAGGAGAGCTGAGGGGGGAGAGAGTGTGGATTGTCTCAGACCATGTACGCTGAGAGAAGTGAGAAGAAATACAAATGGCAGCGAAGAGCGATTAACAAAGTACCTCTGCTTCAGCCATAGTCAGGTGTCTGGTGTCAACGAAGAAACAGCGCTGGCCGTAGCGAGTCCAACCAGAAGGACAGCCTGTAACACAACTCTTATGTTAGACAGGCTAAAAGGAAACAAGATGTGACTATTTATTTGATCAACATCCAAGCAGAAATCAAGTCAGAGCTACCAACCTCCCACCCAGCGTTTAGCTCTGACGGACGACTGTGAACAGAAACAACACATTCATTAAATCAGGGTAGAATTTGCACTTATCTTATATTTCATTTGCATGTAACTCACCTACCATCCTTTTTTATTGTTGGATTTTTAGTTTAATGTTCAGTTTTTTAGGTATGGTGTGCCACTGAACAGGAACTGTTTTGTTCATCATCAGGGATGTGACTAATCATGGTTTTTATTGATCATTACATATCTACAAATCTTGATCGTGTTTACAGTTAATGGATATTAGTTTTCCATAAAGAATGGTAGAAAATAGTTTAATTTCCTTTACGATTTCCCAAAGTACAAGGATGACAGGGAAATCCCAGTTCATCAGTTTTAAAGCTCAAGATTCAAAAATGTTTCATCACCTAAAAAAACATCAAATTGTCATATTTAACTTTCCTGCTCCACTGTTAGTAACTGTGATGACAGATGTTTACGTGTAAATGTGATGTTTAGTGAAGTAACTACATGACTCTACACAGACTGGTCTTTAACTAGTTTTTAACATTATTATATCAAACTGTTTAACACTCACAGATCCTGAAACCAACAGTCCGCCGCTCAAACAGAGGAGAAAAACCAAGTGAAAAGCTGATGCCATCTGTGGAAAAACATCAAACAGCATAAATGTACCTCTGAGCATGAGTGAGGTAAGAACACTTCAGTATTTCAGCCTTTTTTTCTGTTGGATTTCTGGTTAAAAAAAAAAAAAATCTTGAGATGCTGCTATATCTAGGAGTGTCAGGATCAGGATTTTAAACATCAAAACCACATCTCATCATGTATTCTTGGTATTTTCAAAGTGTTTGAATAATAGAGACAAGCGAGTATATAAAGACAGAAATCAAGAAATATACAAAAACAAACTCAAGTGTTATTTTATATTTAAAACTATAAAAACGAGGAAAACAGAAACTTCAGAGTTATCCATTGTTTAACACTGCAAAGAAACGGCATCTTCTTTTGAACGCAGCCAACAGAAGAGATACAGTAGATGACCATGTTGGAAAATTCTGTTCATTACATTACATGACATGTAAACTTTAGCCATTGTCATTAGGACTGAATCTATATTTGATTAATTGGTTAATTGTTTTGTCTGTACAATGTTGGAAAAGTTTTTTCAACCCAATGTAATAACTTTGAATTACCTCTAAGACCAACAGTGCAAAAACCAAAAGATATTTAATGATACGACAAAGAAAATTCTCTACTTCTCTAAACAAATTGAATAATTAAATCAAAAGTTGCTGCAGATTAATTCACAGTTGACTAACTAACTAATTAATTAATTGACGAATCTGCTGTTATTGTTTGAAATCAGTGGACCTGTGAGATTTTACCTTTGCTGTCGTGATGCCTGACAGAGAGAGAGAGTTGAACAAACTGCTGTTGTCCTGGATGAGGACTTCCATATATTTATACCTACAGTGACCTAATGTCTTCATTTTACTGGAATGTTAAGTATGTGAAACCTCATCTCATGGGGGGGTCCCCCCTCAGAGACAACAAGGAAACACACGTTTTTACATTTAGATGTCGATGGGTCCCGGCCAAAATGAACAGGTGTGCTCATGTCCCAGCACAATCAGATTTCTTATTAAACCTTTCATCTCCAAACTTTTTAAATATGTAGCACACAGGAAGTAGCAGGTTTATATTGTAGCCCATGCTGATTGATGCATTCACTGTCTCAGATGGCAGATTAAATCAGCTGTGGCCAAGTTTCATTTCACTTACAATCAAGACTGGACTACATCATTTTTTGTTAGTCCAGCAAACCCAGCAGAGTTCTCAGTCTTCTCCAGTTTTTTGTTTTTGGCGTCAGGATGATCCCATTGATACCCCAGGGTCCTCACTGAAAACATTACTGTAGATTCTGTGTAAAATGTCACCTTTCTACAAAATGATATGTAAATGAAACAAGGAAACAAGTTTGCTTCCTCATTATCTCGATGTTCTGTTTGGCATTGGTAAATGTTTGGCGAAGAAACTTTGTTTGTTGAAGTGTAAGACTTTTAAATGCAAAAAATAAAAAAAAGAAAGAAGAAAAAAACAACCTGAGACAAAATGAATAAAGTTGAATAACACTTCTCTCTCAGTTTAGAGACACCAGAGGAGGAAGCAGATGCAGAGAGTGTAGAGGAAGCACAGGGGGATGCTCTTGCACACGAGGAAATGTTTTTTTAAATTCATTGTTTGTGTCACTTCCTCAGTAGAAGTCCCATCTGAATCTCTGGAATCAAGGATATGCAGGTTGCAGTATAAACAAGTATTCACACAAAACTGAGCTGATCACACTAGAAACACAAACTTTAGCACCAAATAACTTCAGAGCTAACTTTAATGCCCTGAGTCTTGCCTCAGGCTGCCTTACCCCATCAGTGAAGGTTGTAATCACTGCATTAACATGCACACAAGAAAGCAGGTTACTCAGAAGGCATCTGACATGTGATCAACATCAGAGGAGGAAGCAAATGCATTTCTCACGTGGGGAAAACCTACAAGTGCTAAGTACTAAGTGTCCAGTTTATTAGGTACACTTGTTCAGTCTAAAGCAATCCAATAGAACTGCTCTGCCATCAAGGCTTTTTTAATGGTGCATATAGATGTTTAGTGTTAGCATTGAGGTCATAGTTAGTGGTGTTGTCCTGGACTGGCACAAGAGAGACAAAAAATTAGGAACACCTCAGTATAATGTACTTGTCCTGACCAGAAAACATTTATTTTTGGAAAAATCACCAGTGGTAACATCATATGCCAACTAAACTTTATGTGTACCTCACCAGGACAAGAATATAACAAGGAAATTAAGGTGTTGTTGGTACTCATGAAATAACAGTTACTGTAGAGGTTGTATTTACTTATTTTCCATCAGAAATCAACAAATTGTTTGTGATTCGCCCAAACATTTGCCTACAAATAGAATTATATACCCAGAGCATAAAATGTTTGAAATGATTTGATGCTTCAGTCCCCTGATAACATCTTTCATCTGTGTCTGCAAGCTGCTGGGTTTGATGTCATAGTTTGCAGACATTGTTATTTACCGCTGCATGCTCAAGTGCAGGCTTCTCTGTGCCTTTCTCATGTTCAGTGTGTGTCTGGAGTCCTGTGCAGCCTATCAGATTCACGATCTTGCGGGCGCAGGTGCAGGCGGCAAGCGGGAGGAGAGGAGTGCCTTCCCCTGTCCCTGCAGCAGCCAGAGGTCTGTGAGCTCAGCAGAGAGCCATGCAGAGAGTAAATACAACTGAATCTAATCCAAAACTGTCCACATTTAGATCAGTGAGGAGAGAAAGTGATTTTCCTGCTGTCTTGCCTTCATGTGTGACACTTAATGCTGTAACATTTATATTTATGTTGATTAGTAAGACCTTTAAATGCAAAAAAACAAACATCTATCAGAAAGAAATGTGACACTGATAGAAGCTGTAAGTTGAAACTAAATCAGTGGCAGTTCAGTTTATTTAAAAGTCTTAATAAATGAACAGAAAAGTGTCTGTTTTAACTCTGTTCCAGGTCATCTCAGGTGAGGAGGGAGGAGGGAGCAAATGCAACAAACTTTGCAAACAAACACTTGAAAAGATCCACTGGACAGGTTGTTAGTGCAGGGTTAAGGTGGTGCTCTTACTGCTCTTACAGGGACATGTTCTACAAAGATGTGCAGTCATAATACATAAAGGTGTGATATTACAGCAAAGATAAACTAGGACACCAAATATTTTTTTAGCAGCGAACAAACTGAGCAATCATTACTACTATTATTATTTACAGGAGACCCAGCGATTCCCAACATGAGCACTGGGCGACAGTGGTGAAGAAAAACAGAGCTGGGCTCAGTGTTCTGCTCAGTAAAATGATAGTTTTTATCAGTGGAGTCTGGCAGTGATGTTTCTGAACAAAAAAAGAGGCTGTTTTCTTTCAGCATTAAACACATTTTAGTTGTCTATGTGTGGGTTTATTTTTAGAGTTTATCTTTGCTGTAATACTGTACATGTTATGACAGAACATGTGCTGGTAAATAAGAGCACCACCTTAACCCTGAACTAACAACCTGTCCAGCGGATCTTTTCAAGTTTTTTTTTTTTTTTTGACGAGCCACATTATTTGCTTTGTTTGCAAAGTTTGTTGTATTTGCTCTGTCCTCCCTCCTCACCTGAGATTACCTGGAACAGAGCTGAAACTCTGACACTGACACTTTTCTGTTCATGTATTAAGACTTTTAAATAAACTGTCACATTTCTTTCTGATAGATGTCTATTTCTTTGCATTTAAAGGTCTTACTAATCAATATACAGTGGTGGAAAAAAGTTTTCAAACACCCCATGCATTTGTGAAATATTGCATTAAGAATCACTCTTAGGTCTTCAAGTGCAATTTCTTTTAGTACAGTCACAGCCAAAATACTAAACAAATCCTAAAAAAGCCATTAAAAACTTAAAATTGATTGGTTCCATAAAAATACATTTTGAGTATTGGGTCATTTTGGTACCAGTGATCCACTAATGAAGGTCGTACTTTTTATTAAAAGACACAATTTTTGTTGCCGTGCTTCGTGTCTATATAAAGCCAGTACATTTGAAAGTTCTTCAGAGACAAAAATGGCTAAAACAAGGAACCTAACGCAGGAAACACACCTGAACATACAGACTCTCAGCCAGGAAGGTTACAGCTGCTGCTAGATAGCCAGGAAGTGCAGATGCAGTCCTTCAGCAGTTGGATACACTCTGCAGAAATACAGACGAACCAACAGCTTGGAAGACAAACCAAGATCTGGGCGTCCAAGGGTTTCTTCAGCAACCAGCACCTGATCTGCATTTGCAGGAAAAACCACCGAATGACATCACAGGAGCTTCAGCAGCAGTGGTCAGACCAAACTGGTGTCCAGTGTTCCACCTGCACTGTATGTGGCCGACTTTTAGATCATGGCCTAAGGTCCTATAAGGCTGTCAAGAAGCCCCTGATCAATGAGAGACAGAGGTTAGCCCGGCGTCGTTGGGCCCAAGCACACAAGAACTGGACAGATGAGTCCAGCTTCCAGCTTTATCCTCCTCCTGATAATGTGAGGGTATGCAGAAGGCCAGGCGAAGCATTATCTCCAGCATGTAGTATCATGGTTTGGGAATGCATGAGCGCTGCTGGTGTTGGTCATTTCACTGTCTGTGATGGCACATTGAACTCCCTTCTGCACGTGCACTGTTCCATCGAGGTCAAAACTGGATGTTTCAACAAGATAATGCCCCTCGCCACACATCCAGGGCCAGGAGAACTTGGCTGCAGGAGCACTGTATCCAGGTCTTAGAGTGGCCAGCTCAATCCCCGGACATGAGCCCCATTGAAAATCTGTGGTGGATTATCAAAAGGTCTGTTTCAAAGCGTAAACCAAAGAATTTAGAAGAATTAAAAGCAGTAATTCAAGAAGAATGGGACAGGATTACCCCTCAACAGTGTGAAAGGCTCGTGGGGAACATGCCAGCCAGGATTAGAGCTCTACTGCGTGCTAATGGTAGGACTACTAAATATTAATTTGATGATGTTGATGGTTTATTAATTTTTCATTCAGTTTTGAACACATTCTCTGTTATTTGTTGACTTTGATACCGACAACGTTGAGAACTGACATATTGAAACTGTCAAGAATTTAATTTCGTTAGTTCTTCTTCGTAACCAATAAACCAAAAAATATCAGCAGCCACACCTTTTGAAACACAAAAAAGATTTTCCCCCAAATATTTCATGATAATTTGAGATGTGTAAAATTTTAAGGGTGTCTGAAAACTTTTTTTTCCACCACTGTAAATATAAATGTTACAGCATTAACAGTCACCAGTGTCACACATGAAGGCAAGACAGCAGGAAAATCACTTTGTTTCCTCACTGATTTAAATGTTCACAGTTTTAGATTAGATTCAGTTTTCCTGTGCAGCAGCTGTTGTGCATATTCGCTCCATCCTCACTTATCGAAGAAAATGACCTGAAATGTCCCTAAACTCCTCTGCAGCAGAGCGTTATATCATGATTTATACTGATGTTAGAATTAAACTTACGTGAGCTGCAGTCTACCGTAACACTTTAAACTGTCTGACAGTCAACACCCTTGTTTTTGTTTCCATGTAATTTGTGGCACCTATGCCTAAAACTCTCAGAATGTTTTTTAAAATAAATTTACTCAAGGCAGTGGCAATGTGTCAATCAATATTTATTACGCGAACTACATGATATCTCGTGGTCAGAGGATTGCACACAAGCTAAAGAAACAAAGCGCCCAGAAAAGGTATAAAAAGACTGAGTTCCCTTTTCCAAGACATCCTGCTACTGCAACTGCAACTGCAACCTCATCTGATCATCACAACAAGGTAAGGTTTGAATTCGTACCTTTCATCGTAACATCAGCTTTACAGAGGAGATTCTTCATCTACTCTTCATTATGTCTTCAATCATCCAGTCCTGTTTATTCTGCTGCGTCCACATAATGGGCTCGTTGCTCAGATAAAGACTGATACATGGATCTAAACTGTGAATTAACTCCTCTAATTTATCTTTACACAGATGGCATCAGGTCATCATTTCATTGTGCTCCTCTGTTTGACCAGTGGACTGTGGATTGGAGATGTAAGTAATGTTTGTTCGAGAGGTACAGTGTAAGATCATTTCCAGATTTGATAAGTGAAGAGAAATGCTGCTGTTACTGAAACAGAAAAGTGAAATCAGTCAAACCTGTGTAGACGATGTCACCAATCTGCCTCATGAACTTGTCAGCCATTGTTGTCTGACTTATCTGATCCCTGCACAAATCAAAAAGAAAAACTCTGTGTTGTACAGTGTTCATTTCTAACACTGTGTTCTCTACATCCACAGGCGAAATGTGGACGACAAATAGGTTAGTACATTTCAGTATAACACAATACAGTTAAAAAAAACTGAACTTTATAACCCTCATGAAGGTAGGACTTGTTGTAGAACTGCTGTGCTAGGCTGCTTTGATTTTACTTAGGTGTATCTAATAAAGTATATATGATAGTAACAGAAAAAGGTTCGAGCTTTGGTTGGACACAATGAGAGATTTCACAAAGAAAGGAAAAGAAAAACCTGAAATCACCAACCAGAAGTTTGGGTCTTGGATGCAGCTGGATGTTCCAACAGGACAGTGACCCCAAACATGCATCAAAGGTGGTGAAGGAATCAAGCTAGAATGAAGGTTTTAGAATGGCCTTTCCAAAGTCCTGACTTAAACCCCACTGAGAACACATAGACAGAAACAAGCCTGTGTCAGAGAACCAGTGAATTTAGTTGAAATGCACCAATTCTGTCAAGAGGTGGTCAAAGATTCAGCCAGAAGCTTGTGGGTGGCTACTAAAAGCACCTGAGACCAAAATGGCCTTTCACCGAATACGAGCATTTCTGTTTTTACCCAGCAGATTTGATCACATTTTCAGAAGACCCATAATAAATCATTAAAGGAACCAAGATTGATGCAGGTTTTTTTGTGACAAAGAAGGATGTGCTCCAATCATTCATCACAGAAAAAGTAGAGTAGAAAGTAGAAATGATTGGAATGTCAACACTGCCATGACATACATGTTCTTTACAAGTGTATGTAAACTTTTGACCACAGCTGTAAGCCTTTTTCATTACCCCTGCACATTATATGTATTTATTTGAAGTTGTTTTAAATATGTATATAAGACTAAATAAACAGAGCTAGTGAGTGTTTGTGTTTTGCAGCCTTCTTGTATCTTTGTCCTTCTAAGTTCACAATTGTGTTGTAGATGACTGCGATGATGCGTGCCCTTCTGGCTGGACTGAGTTTAGCAGTCGCTGTTACCAGTTCCAGGCTGATAAAAAGGACTGGGCTGATGCTGAGGTACTTTATGGAACAGCAACAGCTTTAACTGTCAGCCTGTATTTGTGGCTGAAACCCTCATGTGAATATTTAATTGTCAGGCAGCAGCTTTACAACTGGATGTCAGTCTCATCTTGAATTCTCAGTCTTTTCATCTTCTTGGTTTGCTCTTTGTCTCTTTGTCTTCCTCATCAGAAAGCCTGCACTTTGCTTGGTGGAAATCTGGCTTCAATCCCAAATGAAAAGGTGTACAAGTTCCTCAGAGACCTGGTCTACAAAGCAGCGAACTCACATCAGGAAACTTGGGTTGGGGGCTACGGTGCAGTGAAGGTGAGTGGTTTGTCGATTAACAGGATTTGTTGCAACCTTATTGACATCAGCACCTTTTTTTCAACAGAGACCAGATCAGATCCCAGGACTGGGTCTGCTGAATGTAGTTTTTAATTTGAGACCAGATGTGATGCACTGAGGCAGCTTCTGTAGGAAACTGTTATAAACAAAAAAGAGTAGTTTTCTAGGACCTGTCAGAAAATGTGACCCTGAAAACTTGTTCTCTCAGGAGAGTGTGTGGCTGTGGAGTGATGGGAACCGTTTTGACTTCAACCTGTGGCACCAAGGGGAGCCCAACAACGTGGGTGGAGAGGATTGCATGGAAATAAACTTCAGAGGTACAAATTAATTATCTGTTGTTTTCATGATTGAGATTTTTGTTGAGAAGCAATGTGGAGATCAGTTCTCATTATACAGACAATATTAAGAAGTGTTTATTTTAACCTGTGTCTACAGGAGGAGACTACATCAATGATCTCAGGTGTGTGCACATGCTATCTTTCATTTGTGTCAAAGACCCGTAACAATCCACTCTGTGTGCTGACACATCTGACAGAGGATGCCACACCCCCACTGATGATGTCACTCACACCAGGATGTCAAGCCTCGATGACATCACATCTGGAAGAAATACTAATCATTTATATTAATCAATCTGATTTATCTTAACCAATCAGATTTCTACCATTCTGTAACTTAAATCAATAAACATGCATGCATTAGCAACCTGTCTCACCTGTTTATAAAACCACATCATACCTAAGCTCAGTGTTTGTACATTGTGTCAACAATTGTCCAATTTGTCAACTAAGCAATCAACAGACAATTAATTGGTAACTGTTCTGATAATCAATTAATCATGTAATTAATTTTAAAAACGAACATTTCTTTGCAGCCTTTCCAAGGTTTGGATTTGTTGCTTTTCTCTGTTTTATATCAGTGTTAATTGAATATCTTTTGGACTGTTGGTTCAGACAAAATAACACATTTGAGGGCGTCACCTCAGGCTCTGGGAAACTGGGATTTGTCACTATTTTCCTGATTTTCAACTTCCAAACAGTTGGGGCATCAAGTTACAAAGTAATATGGTGATCCGATGTTTATTGAGAAGTGAAATTGTACGATAAAGGTACCAGTAATCTCATATTTCACCAACTTTTAATGAAGCCGCTTTGAAAATATGCTCACAAATATTGACTGTGATTATTACTACTTCCCTGAAAATACACTCAAACGTCACTTTTGGTTTGACCAATCAGAGGCAAAATAGGCGGAGCAGCGTCAGTTGACCAATCAGCGCTTTGCCTACAGACATTGGCTGACGTGTGACGTTTTTGTACGTGACCTGCTTGTGCAGAGGAGAGCGGAATGGCGGAAAAGCAGAGTCGGAAAAACTGAAAATATGAAGAAAAAATAAAGTTTGAGTCATCGCATCGTCGCTTTGGTTTCTTAGCAGCGTGAGAGGCTTCATTACGGACCAAGTCTGGATGCTAAACAATCTTTGGAGCTGTTTTTTGTCGAACAGGAGTGAGGCAGGACGCTGCCAGCACACCTGCACGAAGGTATGGCTAACGAGCTAATTAGTTAGCGACGAGCGTTAGCATTGGCATTAGCATTAGCCTCCTCTTTGAACAATATCTTTTGGCTTTATTCACATTTTCAGTCGTTTTGCTCGTGTGGGTGAGAATGTGGTTGTTTTTCTGTGACTAAAGTGTCTCTGACCAGAGCTGTGGGTCATTAACATGGACTCTGTTGTCTGTTTACATCTCTTTACGGTCATTTTGCAGATATTTTGAGTCTTTTTTGTAACGTAGTGTTTCATCGTTGTCATTTGAAATCCGTTTGCGACCGTTTTCTGTCTCCTTGTGGCATTTTTGTGTTTCTGTCCGGCTCTGTTACATCTGTTCATGGTCAGCTCTTTGTCTCTGTGTATCATTGTGTTCTTTCCTTGACTTTTTCCGTTTCTTTGAGGTCATTCTTTGTTTCAGTGTAGCGGTTTAGCGTCTAGTTGTGATCGTTTGGCGCCTTAGTTTTTTGTCTTTTTCCGGGATATATTTCAGATAAAGATTTCTTGGGGCTGTGTGTGGTAGTAATCTGTCCACGGCCGTCCATTGATCCCCTGTTATGTTCATAGGTGATTATGTAAAGACTCGCAGTGGGTGTATTGCATCATTTACCTGCCTGTTTTACATCTATTCATGGTTAGTTATTTGGCTCTTTGTGTCCGTTCCTGGTCATTTTACCTTTATGGGATACATTGCAGGTGATGATCGCTTGTGCGGTAGTAATCTGTTCATAACCATCCATTGATCCCCTGTTATATATATTAGTCATTTGTTTATAGTGACTTGATACTTGGTTGAGCACAGTTTTGTCTTATATACAGTGTATGAGGTGAGATTACTGTAAAATGTAAAAGGTTGAATTTAAGATTTGAAAGTGTTTAACTTGTTTTTTTCCTCTCTGAGGTCAGTAAAGTCTTATTTAACCCTTTCCTGTATCGGGGTCACTACAGTGGACAGCTTTTAAAAAGCTGTTTTCTTGTATATGCACGGGTTTTGATGCTAGAATTTCACATCAGCCACCACATTGAACGAGTGTTGTTCTATACGTTTCCACCCACTGGCCAGTCGATGTAAGTCGACACAAACACAAATTTCTGAAAATCAAGATGGCCAGAAATGCTGAGCAGCTACATATCTTGTCAATGTCTCTATAGAAGGAGACACCTGCAGGCAACAAAAAAAAAAGGTAACATCAAAGGAGTAATAATATTGTTAAAATTTCAAAGTATTGAATTTAAATTAGGAGGAAATTACATTAATCATCTGTCCTAGATTTTTGTTTTTTAATTTTTTTTCGTGCCTAAAGAAGAATAAAAACACTTAGGAAAAAAATCCTGACTGAGGATTTCATAATTCATGCATGAAAGAATTAAATACAAGACAGATAATACTCAAGACAGTCAGTACTCTTGTATCTTGCTTATATTTAACTTGATTTTGTGTCACATGCAGACTTGGAAAACCAGAGTTCAACTCCATGAAATCATTACATTAAAGCTGTCATGTTCTCCTGCACTGTTGGTAAAAGTCTGTATAACTGTTTCTAATGAGTTGATTTATTTCTGTTTTTCATGTGTTGTTTTTGTGTTTTCCAGGTCTTTACCTGTTGAGCTGCTGCAGCCTGGAGGAAACACCAGCTCTCACCTCACACACCAAACAGGTCTGTGTCCTAAACATTTACCCAGTCTGAATTATGATTATTGTATGTATGCAACTGCTTTCAGTCTATTGATTCTGTGTTACTGTTAAAATACACAGTGTTGTTGAAGTTGTTCACAGTAATAAACACCATGATGATGATTAGTTGATAGACACTGAAGCAAATCAGAGAGAAATCTAAGATTGATTTAAAAAAAATAAAAAAAACTTCAGGGCTCCAGACTGCGACAAAGGAGTTGAATTTTAGGGTCCAGTGTTTCTTAAACATTACTTTATTTGTGGCGACCCGTTTATCAGTCATGTTCACACTGCTGTGCTCTCTGTCCGGGGTGGGGCTGCAGTGAACCAGGTGAATTTAGACAACTCGAGCTAACAGCGACTACGTTCGTTACTCTAAGTGCAATAAGAAGGAAAAGCTACTGGCCTTTACCTTTTCTTTATCTTTATCACCTGTTCAACAAGCGGCATCTTCAGCAGTTATCTGCAGTCTCCTGACATGTTTAACACAACCACAGAGCACTGGTGAAGATAATAGTGAATTGTTGCTAAGAAGCTAAAAGAAAAGCTGTTTGTATATAATCTAACTGGTTGGTTTGCCACTGATATTAATATTTGGTAAATTCTTGTAAAGTTTTCTCTTTAAGACAAACCAGCCCACCAACATTTTAGATTTCTTTATAGAGTGAGATATTGAGTTTACTGTGATTTTACTGTTGCTGATCTAGAAACAGTATTTATATGTATTTAAAATATGACTCAGTTCTTCTCCTGTTCTGAACTTATTATTTAAAAAAATGATAAATTAAAAAACCCAGTTAATGATGAGAAAGAAGCAGTAATAGTCTGAGCCAGACTGATCAGGGTCTGGATGGATGAAGATAAAATCCTAATGTTACTCATCTCTACAGCTGGTTAGAGGCTTCACTCTGACTTTAGGCTGATGAGCAAATCACTTCACTGTAAGCCTGGTTTAACCAGTGATGTTTTGTGATTATTATTTTTTACTGTGCACAGTGAGATCACTCTCAAAAATGTGAAGGATTACTTTATTTTCTCCCACATTAAAGGGCCACTTAAATCATTCATATAGATTTTAATAACACTTTGAAATAAAACAACACATTGTTATTTCTGTAAATTATCTATTTATTACCAAAGCATTTATCAGTAATATAGTTAACATGGAAAAAGATGAATGTGTTGCACTGAATGTCGATTTAAACGGTGCTCCTAAAATAATCAGTAAGGAGCATCAGTGTTACCTGGAGGAAAAGTTAGTCTGGAGTTCTGTAATAAGAAAAGAGCAGCTTGTTGAAATTTAAAGCTCCTCTGTCATATATGTAAATACAGACAGTACTCTTGCCTGAAAACCAGAGTTCAACTCCATGAAATCATTACATTAAAGCTGTCATGTTCTCCTGCACTGTTGGTAAAAGTCTGTATAACTGTTTCTAATGAGTTGATTTATTTCTGTTTTTCATGTGTTGTTTTTGTGTTTTCCAGGTCTTTACCTGTTGAGCTGCTGCAGCCTGGAGGAAACACCAGCTCTCACCTCACACACCAAACAGGTCTGTGTCCTAAACATTTACCCAGTCTGAATTATGATTATTGTATGTATGCAACTGCTTTCAGTCTATTGATTCTGTGTTACTGTTAAAATACACAGTGAAGTTATTCACAGTAATAAACACCATGATAGTTAATGAGTATAGATATATAAGATATTGATTTTTACATTTCCTGAAGGATGTGGCTGTGAAACACTCCTCTAATCTTTGGAAAATGTTGTTTTTCAGATGTAATGTACAATATTTATATTTGTGTTAAATTATTAATGATGATTAGGTAATAGTGAATTAATAATTTTCCTCTGTGTTATTTCTCTTCTTTCCTCCAGGTGTCACCACGTCGTCCATGATTACAGTCCTCACACAACAAAGAGACAGACACAAAGACTTCCACCAGGTCAGTGTCACTTTATTCTCTTCAGTCCATTAAAACCTGTCGTCTGGAACAAACAGCACCAAGTTAAAACTGCTGCAGATCAAACTTCATGTATATTTCTCTCTTTGATTTCCAGTGTCACCACTGCATCTGTAAGTGCAGAGACCAGAGCTGAAGATCCAGGACAGATTCATCACTCCAGGTAATTCACAGACAGCGTTACTAAGTCTGAATAGTTTTAATGTCAGTAATGTTTCTGTATGTGGTGGTAGAAGTACTGTAACAGGTTAAAATCCTGAATTCAAACATTTTCTTTAGCCACAGTGCGTGCAGAGAATCCTCCAGGTAATTGACAAACATCAGACACAGAGAAATGACTTGAAACTGAATCAACTTTATTTACATTCATGTAGGAAACACAGTTCAGAGAAAAGGAGGAAGTATTGAAGTACAATATTACACAGAGATGAAAGATAAAAATGTGGTGTATAAATAAATGTGTGTTTTTCAGGTGGAGTCACAGAAACCACAGGTGAAGGTAGGAAAACATTTTGATTTCTTCTAAAAACAGATTAACTGCAGTGATTGGCAATAAATACGTGTTAAATACTAATTATTATTAAATACTTAATAGTAATAATTAGTAGTTGATAGAAATTAATAATTTAAAAGGTAATCAAGTAGTATTTAATTGTCATAGTAGTTTTAACAGTGTTTAATAGCAATTAGTAATTAAGTTAAAAATCATCCAGTAATAATTGGTAATAAATAGTTGTAATTAACAATAAACTAATTGGTAGTATTAGTATTTAATAATTGTTGTAAAAAATAGTTTGAAGTAATCAAGTAGCATTTAATAGTAATTGGTAATAAATAGGTGTAAGTAGTAATTAGTATTTAATAGTAACAGTAATGAGCAAAATACTAATTAGTAATTATAAATAGCAATTAATAGTAGTTATTGTGATTAATAGGTAATAAATACTTATACTTATTATTAGCAGTATTATAAGTAGTAATAATTAGTAATATAGTAACTAACACATTGTTGTGTCTCTGCAGGAGGAGGAGGGGACATGTCAGCAGCTGAAGTTCTGGACCTGGAGAGGATGGAAGAAAATAAGAGTTATGAAGGTGTTCATGAAACAGCTACTCTTCATATTGAGCCAGACTGCTAGAGGACCTCCAGTATTAGTCTCCTGTTGTTTCAGCTCCACACCCTCCTCATAGTGACACATACTGTAGTTATGAGCAGACTAACATGTCTGTCATTATGACCACTAGGAGGCGCTTTGTTTAATTCTCCCACTGAACACGTTTTCCAAAGACTAACATGTCTGTCCTTAAGCTTAAGGACAGACATGTTAGTCTTTGGGAGAATTAAACAAAGCGCCTCCTAGTGGTCAAACACAACCTAGATTAAAACTGTTTTTTTCTTGAGAGGAAAATTTCTCAGATTTGCAAAGTCCAATTTCTCAGACTCAGTAGGTCCAATACTTTATCAATTCATCTGCTCTGTGATGAGTTTGTGGCTGAGGACAAAATCGAACTGAAACTGTAAAAGCAATGGGGACAAAACTAGTTTTTTATTTTTATTTTAGAAATGATGACATGCAGCTGATACGACGCTGCTCTCCTTAACTTCTTCTATCGATTCTCTGCTCTGACCAGCGTGAGTTTATCGGAGGACGAGCACTGTCAGGTGAAACGTTGATTTCCCAGCAACGCCTCCTGCTTGGCAACCCCGTGCACCCTCCTCCCGACAGAGTGACGTCACTGCTCGGTCTCCAGGAAATGGTTGCCATGGTAACAAGAGATGAGCAAGCAGAACAGGTGGCCCCAGTCAACCTCCCTGAGTCACTGAAGTGTTTATGTGTGTGTGTGTGTGTGTGTGTGTGGGAGAGAGGAGAAGAGCTAGACAGAGAGGGAAGTGTGTGTGTGTCTTACTGTACATCCTTCATAACATTGCAGTCATCTGTAAATCAGCATGTGTTGTACAGCACCCCTGTTTGTGTATACATGTGTGTGTACTCACGCTCCACAATGACTTGTATGGTTTGTGTCATGGCGGTCCCCAGGGTGTTGGAAGCATAGCAACGGTAGAGGCCTTCATACGAGTCGAGGGAGTCGTCCTCTTCGGCTAGCAGTGTCCCCAGTCCTTCACGCTCCGGCCCAAACGCCTCTCCGTCCTTCATCCAGCGGAAACTGGAGAGAGGAGGGGAAAGTTTTTCACCACATCAACAGTGACAACAAGTATGACGGCCTAGATACCTAAAATGACACCACAAAGGATTAAATATACACCAACAGATGACATGTTGGTCCGACTGGTGCCCACTGGATCCTGCTGAAGATGTAAATATTTAAAAATGGGTCAAAAATATCTAGTTTTAGCCTTACAAGTTGCTCACTGTTTTAAACAAAAGTTACACTAACAGGAGAAAATTACAGCAAGCAGCAGTTTTGGGAAAACACGGAGCCCCTTTTAAAGATAAAACTATATTTGTGAGGTGTTTTTAAAAACTTACACCTTCAGTAGGAACCATTGCAGCAGAAAAACAAAGTAGGGAATTCAGATAGTATCAAGAGACGGACTAATACATTGCTGGTTTTGGTCTTTTCCTAGAATGTGGGAACAGTAACAAAAACACAGAACATCACCAGCCTTACTCTCTAAAATAATAAAAGTGAAATTTGGATTTGAGAGAGAGAAACAGGGGGTGAGGTAGAGAGAGGATGGAGGTCAGGGAGGGCAGGCAGGGAGGAGTGGGAGGGTAAGAAAAGACACAGAGAAATGGAAAGGAAGAGAGATGATTTTATTATTGCTGGGATTTAATTAGAGGAGCATTTATCGCCATGCCAACAGAAAGGCCAGAGGGAGGAAGTGGACAAACAGCCAGACACATACATATGTCTTGTTTGTCCACTTTGTTGTATATTACATTCACACACACACACATGTTGGATAAATGAAACACAGGTCTTGCTGCTGTACGTACGTGGGCGTTGGGACACCGGAGGCCTCACAGGGCAGAGAGAAGTCCTCTCGAGAAAAGGCAGTGAGCGATGTCGGCATCACTGTCAGCACTGGAGGCTGTGACACTAAACACACACACAGAGTAATGAAATGTACAGTAATTACCATTCAATGTAGGCAAGCAAATACAAATGCAGGTCAGACTTCCACTGATCTACAGCAGTGTTTCCCAGTCTGTTCTGACTGAATGAACGTCCCTTCACTGACACCATCCATATGCTCCAATTGATTTCAAACTGGATGTTATTTAACAACTTTATTAGTTTGCATTCTCATTACAACAACTTGGAGACGTGGCAGAAGATTAATGTTCAAACTTTTATAAATTACTTTTAACTGTTTCTATTTCAACCATTTACCTTCAGCTAACCGTTTATCCATTAGCTAACTGTTGAAATCATTTAGTGTAATCCACTACATTTCTCTAAGTATTTAAACACTTTGTCCGTTACTTTTAGCTATTTTAACCATTTACGCTTACCTAACCGTTTAGACATTTAGCTAACTTCCTTAACTGTTTAGCATAACACACATTTTTCAACGGTTTATCCATTACTTTTAATAACCATTTAACGTCTATCCTTTTACACTGTCAGCCTAGTTAGCCTATTAACTGTTTATACTTTTAGCTAGCTTTCTACTAGTTGAACCATTTACTTTTAGATAACTATGCAAACGTTTTGTCTGTAGCTTTTAGCTTGCTGTCTATTAAATCAAACGTCTAGCTAACTGTTTATCCGTTAATTTTAGCAACTACTTTTATCAGTTAAAGTGTTTTTCCTTTTCCTTTTAACGAGCTGTCTAGTTAAACCATTAAGTTTTAGCTAACTGTTTATCCTTCACACGTACCCAGACAGTTAGCTAGTCAGGTGTTTCTCCATTATTTTTAGCTAACTGCTAAGACTCTCCTCACTCGCTCTCAGCAGGAAACATGTAGTGTTCATATATTACAGCTGACTCAGTGAGTGGATACGTTTTAAAAAGCAAACCATATTTTGTTTTTTCACTAATTAGCTGGGCTACATACCTGCTGGTAACTGCAGATAGCCCCTGCCCCATTGAACTGAATGGTCTCTACTGTCTGAACTGAGGACATTTGTCTCTGCAGGTTTTCTCCATCTCTTGAAATTTGCTGGGCTTATTGCAAAGTTGTCAGAGGGGCTAAATAATTCATATCAAATATTGAATTTAGAGATTATATTTAATGATTACAGTGAAAGCTGCATAGCAAATAAACAGCATATAATGGAGTGCAGCCACATCCTGCTCTAAGTGCCTGACTGAGGGAAAATGAGCGAGCTTGTTCAAAGTGTGACAGAAATGTAGGAAACCGCAGCCAGGCTGCAGACTGTGATAAACACATTTCAGTGTTTTACAGTCAGACATGCGCACACAACACTGCAAAAATAATCTATGTATTATTTTACTGTTTGCAGGTGGAACAGTCTGACCTTTCATGTCTTTGTTGTATGGATTAAACAAGCAATACATAACAGTTACTGAAATTTAGGGGTGCTGGTGTGGTTTCTATGACCTTTGGACAAAGCTGTGTTTTCAGACTGTAGCTGTGGCTTCATATTTACTGTATAAACATGAGACAGATTTATTTTTATCTAATTCTCAGCAAGAAGGAAACATGTTGAACTATTGTTTTGATTGAATTTTTGTATTTGAGATGAGGGATTTGATAAATAATCAATGCAACCTTTATGAAGTTCTAACTGAGAAAACCCACCGTGGCTAAAACATCACTTATTTTTAACTTGCATTGTCGGCTGGTATACATGGACTGGTCTCAGCAAAGGAATGATTTGCTGTGAGAGTCTATTTCTCCAAAAGTCGCCCAGCTGACGCATGAAATCGAGAAAAATAGTGATGAATGGGGTCTCGGTGTCGGCTGTATGTGACTGCAGGGCTGCAGGGAGGGAGGATGGAGGACAAACAGTCAGCAGTAAAGCAGCAACAGTGCGACAGATTGGACTGACGGCCTCCATCGTTTACACGACAGATTTGTGGGATTGAAGTGTCGGTGACGTAAGCGGTGAAGAGCCATCACACACAAGTTCACACACACATCTTCACTGTCACAACAAGGAAGGTCACTTACTGTTATGCACTTTATCTGTTTGTCCACGAGAAAGCAGTGAAGGGAGAGCAGAGAGGAAACACTTAGACAAGAGCAGGTTTAAAACGCTGTGCACTCACTCACACACACACACACTCAGACATGAGCTGAAGACGCTGATGTTAAGACACTGTTTTCAGAGCTGGAGCATATTAATTCATTTTACTTGATTAGAAATGAGGTTGACATTATAATGACTCGTCTGAAGGATTTGCCTCCCTCTCAGTTTTCTGACTCAGACTCACTGGCGTCCCGGATCAATTTACATCTTTCCTCTCTCCATCTTTTTTTTTTTTTTTTTGCCTTTGTGTCTCTGTCTCCACCCTTCCCTCCTCTAATTTTTCTTTCTCCTCTCCTCCTCTGCTCATCTCTTCACCTTCCCTGTCTCTCTTCTATTCTCATTTACATCCCCTCTCCATCCCTCTCTTCTCTCTCTCCTCCACGTCTTTCTCTCTCTCTGCCACACCCAGAAGGAGAAGGTCGTTGGCTGGAGGTCAAACTGAACCTGACTCCTCCTCTCATCCACCTCTCCCTCTCCTCTGGGACCATCGTGGCTAAGCCTGCTGACCTTTGAACTTAACCTCCGGGGTGAGGGGTCATTCTAACCCGATTGTGTGGATAAGTGTGTTTATGTTTGTGCTTATGTGAATGTGTTGAGATATTAGATTTGTTGTAGTTAAGACACATTTGACCAGAGCAAACACAGATAATTAGTGAAAGGATCAACTGGAATTTAATTCCTTTTATATTTTAACAGAGCAGGTTGTAGTTAAAGTTACTATCAAGGAGATACACTCATTTAAATTATAATATACACTTACAAATGTACTGTGTGTATTAGTGTGCATTATTTGTGTATCTGCATTAGGCCAAGTGTCACAGAAGCAGTATGACATAAGAAAGAGTCCATACTGCGTCTTTACAGCTGTAATATTAAACCTATGACCACAGTGTCAATGTTTTAGAGTTGCCAAGTGAGAGAAGTAAACGTCCCATTTATTTTCTCAGAGACGGTGTTTTACATGACTGACAGTTGAAGCACTTGAGAGATATGATCAGGTCAAAACTCTCCTGGCTGAAGTCAGTCATGACTCCCAAGATGCATTTTAACAAGAAACATCCAATCACAGAGCTTAAAAGTCTCAGTTTATGTCTGCCAATAACATTGGATTAAAGCTAAAAGTTGCTCTGTTGTGAAAACTGATTTTACTCTCTACACATCACTCCTATTCTGACCCCTGGCTGACCTCGACGCTGAAGCTACATCAGCGAATGGGTAGTTTAGTATTACACGGTTTCTGAAGAAATGAAAACTGGGGGACATAACATAAACCTGTAATTTACATGATCCAGGAGAGTGTGTCAGGTGTCCTGATGTACTGAGGAAATCGTGTGAAAATTTGAAATGGGAATGCAGAGCGGGGAGAAACACTTCCTCCCACTTTGCAACTCTACACTTCCACTGAGAGATGTTTACAGTGGAGGAGTACTCACAGTCTTTGGGGATGTGGATGGCTCCCTGAGCGAACGGAGGCGTGGAGGAGAGGAAGGACAGAGGAGGGAGGAGGAGGAGGAGGAGGAGGGGGAGGGCGGGGGAGCACGGCCCCCTATAGCCCATCCACCGACGCTGTGACACACACATCTCTCAAAGTCCCATCAAAAGTGACGCAAAACACCCACACATTCATCAACATATAAAAAACACACACACACACCCTCCCAGCTTATACACCCAACCAGACACACACTCCAGGGACCTCCCAGACCCTCTGGAGAGCAGAGACGGGTAAACAACGGTGTGTTTTAAGTTGGTGGGTGTGTGTTGCTTTCACAGTCCAAAGTGAGTCTCTGAATGAAGCTCTGTGTCTCTGTGTGTCAGGTCCACAGTCCTCTTCTCCGGCTGCCGACTGTGGAAGAAGAAGAAGAAGAAGAAGAGGAGGAGGAAGGGGGAGAGAGGAGAGGGAGGGGGGGATGACCCCGAGAACAAAGGAGGGATGAGGGGGGAGGAAGGGAGGGCGCACAGGACAGGGAGAGGGAAGAAAAGAAAGCAAAGAGATCATTAATTTCACCAAACATAAATCATCTCAGAACAAGACAAATATTAATATATTCCGACGGGGAAATTTGACTTCATGTTGACCTACAAATAAAAAATTCACAATTAACTCCAGGCTGTGTGATGTTAAAACTAATTTAAATATTTAAACATCTCCCAAAAAATTCAACACAATGGATGCCTGTGTTTGTACGTGTGTGTGTGTGTGTGTGTCAAAGACGAAGGGATCAGGTCATCTGATAAAGACGAGATCAGATCAAAGCAGCAGGAAACATCTTCTCTACTAATGACATTACAAAGACAGATTGTGTGTGTGTGTGTGTTTCTGCCACATCAGCTTCATTTCCATTCATCTAAACATCTTCTCTTTTGTCCCTGCCTGGTGACTGAACACTGACCCGTGACAGCAGGAGTGTCGAGGGAGGGGGTGGGGGTGGCGGGGGTGAAAGCAGACGCAGATGGATCAGACTTTCTCCCTTTTGTTCCCCTGTATCGCCGCCTGGCCACGCAGGCCAAAACCTGACAACCTCCAAGTTTGGTCATTTGTCTTGAAGTGAGGGGATTACACGCTGATCCGTGGGCTGATCTTAAAGCTGGTTTCACAATCCGCTCTGCAGTTTTAAAAACTCACAGCTGCTCTAAAAATAACCGACTGTGGCACTTCAAAGCTCTTGAAATCAGGCGGTGGCTCCATTTATGGGAGCACGCTTATGAAACAAAACAGGGATGAAATAAATGCAAGAGGAGAGGAGATCCCTCTAAAGAGCAAATAAGCAAAGAGAGATTCTCCGTCCTCAGAGCCACAACATTGTTGGAGTTTTGTCTCCTAAAAATTACATTTACATGCTACTAATCTATTTTGCCAGTTCCATTTTGCAGGGAAATGTAATTGCTGCCTGAATTATGCTCCCTGGAAATGTTGGACAACTAGTGCAAGTCATAGTGATTTGTATGGAGGATCTACAGAGTGCAGGATTCCTGCAAGAAGTTTGTTGTGAGCTCCTAAAAAAAGCAGGGTTAGGGAAAGATTGTGCATCGATTTGGTTAAATAATAAACATGTTGTGTCCCCCACTAAGCACCATCTTTTTCTGTGAGTGCTTAAACAGAACCATAAAAAACATTCTGAGCAGATATTGTCAGGAAAAATAAAGATTTGGTTCATCCTGAGGGGGACATGAATGTGTGAAACCAATTGCAATGATGATGTATCTGTCAAGCTGTCAAGATGTCAAGCTAATGGTGGCCCAGCATGAAACATCTGGGAACTACCAAAGTCAGTGGGGTTTATCCTCTGTAGACCAGGAATGTGTGTACAAACGTTCATGGTAATCTATTCAAAAGCTGTTGACATATTTCAGCCTGAACCAAAGTGGTAGATCGACCAATAGACGGACCAACGGTGGCATCAGACTTCACATCAGCTGGTTGTTTATAACACACACACACACACACACACACACACACACACACACACACACACAAAACACTGGGTGAGGGGCAAGGAGTGACAGCTGGCTAATGTAGACCCCCTCCTATATCTAATAATTACGCAACCTGTCCCCAACACACACATCTCTCCCTCTCTCGCTCTCTCTCTCTCTCTCTCTCTCACACACACACACACACACACAAATAGACAGGAAATGTACATGACCTCCATTTCAGCTCCTATTGTTGTCAGATCCTCACCCATCTAGTCTGCTGTTGTTGTCAATTATGACTCTTGACTCTCTCTCTCTCTCTCTCTCTCTCTCTCTCTCACACACACACACACACACACATCTGTCCTGCTTCACCGTTCTTACTCAAACACACACACACACACACACACACAAGTGAACACACACCCCAGGCCCTTAGGGCTGCTGTTACCTGCCAGGCTTATTTACAAAATAAATGCCTGACCCAGACAGAACAGTGGGATATAAGGTGTGTGTGTGTGTGTGTGTGTGTGTGTGTGTGTGTGTGTTGGATGATAATAGGGGAAAAGATGATGACCAGCAGCAGGAGTTCCCTGATGCAGTGCGGGTAAACAGACATGCTGCAGATAATAAATGATGGGTGATGATGTAAATGTCCCAGCATGCCTCAGTTCTAGTGATAATATCTGCCTCGCTCTTGGTGACAGTATACACACTGCTTCTGGTTTGTGAGGTTATTCATGTGGACTTCCTTTAATTTAAATATTCATGGACCTCCTACTGCGGCGCTGAGTTAAGGAGGGGGGAGGGCCGGGGCTCATTAATGAATTAAGTCTTAATCTACAGACACACGGTGGCGGCTCGTCTTCTTTTCAGACGTGGAGTGTGTCGCTAAGTCTTTGTTGAGGTTGCAGCTTAAACATCCTTGACCTCTGCTGACAGAGAATCCTCCAGCCACTGTGCACAATGACACTTAACGTGCAGCGTTGTTCGCTTTTCATCGCCCCTTTGTCATTGCGGGAACGTGACACATTACGGCCTCTTGAATTGAATCAGAGCCATCAGAGAGCTGGAAAGTCCATTTAGGATTTAGAGATGAGTGATGTGCAGGAAGAGTTTTCAAATCCTATTAGTGCTGCAAGTTAAAGAGTCATGTTTTAACCCTTGTGTTCTTGACACTGGCTTTATTTCCTCATTGTTCAGCTGTAGGTGGAAAGATAAAAGCTGTAGCACTGAGATGATTTGTCAATTAATCGATTAATAAACCTAGGTCTATTGCAGAAAACAACATATGGAAGAGATATAAATTATTTGTGGACACTTTGTCTCAGGCTTCATAGAGACTAATGCCCTACCCTGTGATTGGTGGGGGTCGTACCTGCAGTTTTAAAGGTAGACTGCAGACACTGTTTAATATATATATATATATATATTTATCTGAAAGCTCCTCTGGTTTTTGTGTATCATCTTAAAGCATGCTCAAAGTAAGTGAATCAGTGCTAAGGCAGTAAAGGACAATGCTTAGTAATAATGCAAATATAATATTTATTATAAAGTATAAGACCTCTATAACTGAAAACCTCATGTAATTAGTTTCAGTAATACAGCAAATTATGACATTTATATTTCTTCTATTAGATGAATATGAATTTGGCAATCACACCAAATAATATTAATGTGTTATTTGCAACATCTGTGTAAATATATTAACACAAGAATCAACATTCACATATTTTTAACCTCTGCCCCTTGGAGGAAACAAAATAACTGCCTTAGAATAAAAGCCTTAAAGTAAGATTATGTGGCTTTTGCTAAAAACTGTGTCTACAAGTGAAATCTATTGGATAATGCTAAATGCTAAAACCTCATTTAACAGTAACTCAAGAACAAGAGTCTTTAAAATGTCCTTATATCTGCTTACAACACTCTTATAGTGTGTTAGTGTTACCTATTTATACAGTGACTGTAAGGTTACATTACTTATTATTATTATTATATATAACATATGTTTGTAGTCAGTTAAATCGCACAGAGAGATTTAACTCTTATGAACAAACTGTGTTAAAACTCCAACAACAGGAATCCATCCAGACCACCTGGTGGTGCTGTATAATAAGTCCTCTCCACATCAATCACAGAGCGTATGAAACTCCATTGTATTTAAAGCAGATTTTACAGCTGGGGTCCACAAACAGAATTAATGAGACTTTTGAAACGTGTTGTTTATGTGTTAATAGAACAATCATGAGTGTGGTTTTTTGAGCTGTTAAAGAGGAACAGGAGTCTCCAGGACCCTGAACGCAGCATGAGGTTTAGATGTGTCATTGACATGAACAATTTCTAGCTCGTTTGTTAAATAAGAGGACGATGATATGCAGGCTGTAAATCTCTTAGACAGCTGTATGGAGCCGGTTCAGAGCCTGTGGGAAGCCACATTTCCGTTCTGTACCAGTTAACATTGAACATACTGTACCAATTTCCTCTTTGAGCCCCCCCCCACCCCCTCGTCCCACAGAACCTGAGGGGCTTTAGAGGGCAGATGGCAGGTGGACCAGCCAGTCCACTGGGAGGCCTGAGGGGAGGTGCAGGAGGAGGAGGGGGCGGGTGCAGGTGGGACGGTCTACAGGGAGGCCTGAAGCACGAGGGGAACTGGGCTGGCGGGGTTCATTGAGTAAAGACGAGGGAGGGGGGAGGAGGGATGGGGGGCGGGGGTGCAGGTGGACGGATAGAGAGCGACAGAGCGAGAAATTAATTCATTGATAGATTCCAATCTGAAGGAAAGAAGTGGGAAGTGTGGATGGAGAGATTAAGCAAAGGCAAAAGAGTGAGGGAGGGAAGAGGATACCTCCATCTCAATGCACACACACACACACACACACACACACACACACACACACAGACACAAGAAGATGAGGAGAGAAAGAGCTATTCCCAGTTCGTCCCTCCCTGTTGGCCGCGTAACCTAAATTCACCTGAATTCATTATTCATTACACAGCTCACATATTGACACATCATAAAGAATGCTGACCACAGCCTGGAGCAAAGAGGCGGTGAGCAACCCATAGGTGATTTCATCAAATTGTGTCACACACACACACACACACACACACACACACACACACACACACACATAAAAGAATGCTGACCATGCTACAGCCTGGAGCAAAGAGGCGGGGTGAGCAACCTATAGGTGATTTCATCTAAATTTGTGTGTGTGTGTGTGTGTGTGTGTGTGTGTGTGTGTGTGTGTGTGTGTGTGTGTGCGTAGATCACACTGCTGATGTCCTTCACATCAGGCCTCATGAATATGTAATAAAACTGTCATTTTAATAAAGCACCACTGAGTTAAACGTGTCTCTGTCTGAGTGTGAACAGCAGGGAGATGATGTGAGTGCTTGAAAGAAATCACACTTATACACTATCAATTCATTCACTGACTCTTCATATACAATTATTAACATAACCAGGAAATGTTTTCACTGAATGAATCTCCCAAATGTTCAGTGACGACATATTTCACTCCTTTTCCTGATAATATCAACTCAAACCACCACCTCACCATGTGCTGGACTCGGGACATAAATCTCAGTCTCTAGGAGTCAAACTCCTTCTCTCTCTATGACATGTCTGCAGTACACAGATGTAGCTCTTCTTACTCTTAAACTTGTTCCCATGGATCCTACATTTCCCATAATGCATCTTCATCTGACTGCCTGCTAAAACCTGTCCTCTGTCTAACTCTCAACTCTCTGCTGCAGGCAGTATCTGGGATATTTTCTTTAGGCTTTAAATTCTTGGCAACAAAAACATTGCAACGGAATGACAAGAATGTATTTTATATCTTCATAAACTGATTCACAGCCATCTGGAAAATGATCCTTTATATCGTGGTAACAATGAACATTTTGTTTTTTATGGTGAAAATGACACTAAAATCTGGTCTTTCTCACATCTGCAGTCAGTGTGTCGTCCTCGTGCCTGGATGCTCACTGCAGCTGGATGGTTCATCGTCCAAATATGAGCTGTGATTTCACCATATTCACTTCCCAGCATTCAGTCTGTCCGACAGTCAAAGCTATCTTTCTGGTAACTGACACACTCTGGCTTCTTGTTTCTTCTTCCTCTGCTTCATGACCAGTCACCCCTCTGATGTCATCGTCAGCTCCCTTAATTTTGGTGAATGACCTCAACTCGATGAATGCAAGGACACACACACACACACACACACACACGCTGACACAGACGTACACACTCAGACACCCACAGCCACGTGTCAGTGTTAAGCTGCCTTTGTGTCCGTGTCTAACTAGACCAGGAGTCCCTGTGGATGAGAGGAGATGAATAACTCAATAAACACGAGGAGGTTTCTGACCCTGGAACAAAGCACATCCACTGACAGGCCTCCAAACACCCGCTGTCGTCTTCCTCCTCTCTGCCTTTGTTTTCTCGCTGTTTGGGCCCATTCGTTCGTCATTACCCACTCTTCTGTCATTCTGTCTGTCTGTGCAGCTTCTCTTTCTGGCTCTACACCAGCTTCATGTCTGAGAAACTGCTCTAGGCAAGACTTAAACATGAACACTCCCCTGTCTTATCAGCTTCAAACATAAAAGAAAGGCTGCAGTAAGAGAAGAGCATCCAACCCCCATTAACTGAGACACTGTAGGTTTAATATTCTGCTGCTGGGCATGATCACGGGCTGAGAATTTACAGCTATGCTAATGGTGTGGCTTTATTGACGGCAATGACAGCCTGTCAGTTGGTCACCATGATTCAACAGTGAAGAGATGAGATGGACTGACATGATTCATGTTCCCCCGAGGATGAATCCCCTGACTTTTCCTCTAGTGCCACCAAGGCGTCAACATTTGTAGACTTTGAGAGTAAAATGTCTCTGCAATTGTTGGATGGATTGCCACAAAATTTAGCTCAGACATTCATGGTCCCTTCTGGATGAACACCAACCTCGTCATCATCAGTCAAAATTTTCATTTGTTTAATTTGTCATATTCTTTGTTTTTTGACCAAATATCTGCAAAACTAATGACATTCCCATCAGCCTCAACTTTACTTTGTGTTTTGAGCTAATGCTAACATGCTAACACACTAACCGAAGAAGCTTTGTCACTATGACTGTGCTAAAGTTAGCATTTACCTCAAAGCACTGATTTTCCAACCACATGTTTTTATGCAATTTTTTAAATTTGCACTTTTAAACAAACATGATTTGAAATACTATGAAAAAAGTCCAAATATTGCGCAACATTTTTACTCAGCTGAGGTGGAAAAGTTGATCTATGGATAAAAACTAAAAGCAACAAAATGCAGTAGAAATAAACTAGATCTGAGTGCAGTGATGAGGAGACTGTAACCTTCCTCACATTCACACATGAAACAAACAGAAATGTCTGCTTTCATGTATCACGTCCTCCACATGGTTTTCTCATCGCTTGAGCTTCGACTGGAGCTCTTTTAATGACCTCATCCCCTCTGAGTCAATCATTTAATGGCACAGACTGGAAAATTAGATCCACAAACAGTTTATCTTGCTGCATCAAGAGTGGATGGAGCGGTGGTGGATGGAAACACACATTAATTCTCATTTTCTTTTGCAGGAAACTCTCAGGAAATTAGGTTTAAATCTACACTTAATTTGGATGTAAACTTGACCAGAGAACGGCTGCGAACACTTCAGTCAATACACAGGAAACAATGAACATCTAAAAAACAGAAATCCAGTTTATCTCAACAATTAACATGGAATAGAAAAGAACAGCTACAGAAGAAACAATGTGAGCAGAAAGCCAATTATTCTAACTGCTTGTTTTGTCCGACAAACAGCCCAAAACCTGAAGATGTTTCATTTACAATCACATGAGACAAAGAAAAACAGCAAATCCTCACAACTGAGAAGCTGAAAAATGACTCAGACAATTAATTGATTATCAAAAGAAGTGGATTAATTTCTGCTGATCGACCCGTTCATTAATCCAGTGACCATCCCAGCTCCAGAGTCTGTAGAAATGTATGTTTGTCTGTCAGACTCTTGAATTATGCCACTGTGTCATTTCTGTCTATTTGCCTTTCAGATGGGACGAGGGAGGGGGAGTTTCACCCACTGGTCCCAGAGCACAGCCCAACACCTTTCACATTCAAATCAGCTTTTTATTGGCGTGACATTGTTTAGCCACCTCTGGATTACCCCCACCCTCCTCCAACCACACACACACACACACACACACCTCTGCAGACACAAAGCCAGCTTCATGTGTTTGCTCCTGATTTGCCTCTCTCCACATGACAAACGAAGCGACTGCACAGGAGCGTGTGGATCAGTCATTAGTGACGGTATGTTCCTGGATAAACAACAGCTCCCGCGCTGGGTGGCTCCCAGGCTCGGCTGGGCTCTCATAGATTTAGCCGAGGGGCGAGTGGCACCAGCTGTGAAAGGCCACAGTGTGACGGAGCGCTTCTGGGCGGTATATACAAGACCCACAGCCATACATCTATCACTGCCTTCACACAGAATAAACTCTGAGGAGGCGGCAGGGTCACACTCAGCACTGAAAATAACAGTAAAATATCAGCATGAAACCGGTCACGTTACAGAGGGATCTGAGTTTAAAATGATGTAATCCTCTTAGTAAACACTAATTGACCGATCTCATCTAATGATATTAAAACAGTCTGGATTAAATCATGAAACATGTCAACATTATCATGAGATAAATGCAGAATAAGGCTGTCAGGCCTCAGCCACAGCCTCAGTAAGTGTCTCAGCCGGTGAGGCAGTTTGTTGGACTGTAATGTCAATCAATACATGACATGATCATATATCACGTGTGTGTGTGTGTGTGTGATGAGTGCAGTTAACCAAGGCCATTAACACACTGCTGACCAGCACGATCTGTGAGCAAGACTGACTCTGTCTCTCCTTCTTCTCTTCCTGCTTTTACTCCTCCTTTTTTAAGAAAGAACAAAAACTGGGGCCACACACAGAGTCATCATGATCTGATGAGACTCAGCCTCTGCTCAGACTGGGCCTTATTTTCCATGTTTTTCTGGGTGTTGATTGGGACAGAAGATTTTGGAATCAGCGCTGTTCTGAGCAACAACAGTGCGACTGCTAAATAACCGCTGCAGTGTTAACAACAGGGCGGCTGTGGAAACCACAGCTGATGAAATAAAAATCTTGATTATAGCAGCTTTAAATTTCTAGGTTTTTCTAGGTTTATGTGGTGAGTGGAGAGGAAGTGCCCGGGCGTTATTCCTCTCTGGAAAGCACGGCTGTAAAACTTTGTGAGGCCTGAGGCGATAAGCAGCCTAAATAGAAAATTACCCAACATTATGTAGATTAGTTCCACTGAAATATTTGCACCACTGGCACCATCATCATCATCACACACACATTATCATCCACCCGCCTACACACACCCTCTCTTGTGCCCACCACATCCATCCACACACACACATCCACCCACACACCCAGCGGCTCGTCTGGTTCGTCTGCTTTTTTTTTTTTCCTCACAGCTGCTGCAGATCCACTGAGAGCAGAGACTCCCAGCAGCTTCAGCAGACACTCACATCACACCTAATCCCTGCTGGCAGGTAGAAGAAGTTACCCTGCGCTTTGATTTCTGCTCTTCACATAATAACCTCATTCTCTTGATCTTCAAGGTGTGAGGTCGAGCCCAGCGGCGGCTCTGCAGCTCAGGAGGATCGGCCAGGAAAAGATGCTTTCATTTTAGATGTGGACGCTTGGTTAAAGGTGTTTTTGTGATGGACTGAGAACAAAGATACAGGAGCATTCAGAGAGACAGAACACAAGCGAATGACGACAACATCTTCACCAGTTTCACCAGAGGTTTTGTATAAAAAAGAAAAAGGTAATCACTGGCTGGATGATGTTCAGAGGCAATGACAGACGCCACGAGGTGGATGGGGTGGGTGGCAGGCGTACAAATCACATCAGAGTCCTGTCTGTGGTTTTGTGGTTGTCTGTGAACATTTTACTGCTGCGTTCAGTATCTACACATTTACCAAATATGTAGATTAACACCATTTCCTCATTATGTTAATAGAAAATGTCTGAAAATGTCTTTCCTACAACATATATTAGCTGTTGCTAATTAGTTGCATATTCTATTTATACTTAGTTAGTTATTTATTCTGTAATTGGCTTGCACTGGGACCAGAGTAACCCATTTTGTTTCACCTCATGTTCACATGTGTTGGAATGACAATAAAGCTCCTGGAATCCTTGAATATAAATGTAATTTCTAGGAGACAGAGCTGAGCGCACACACACACACACATAGCACATTTAAATAAAAATCTGTATAGCAGAATGTGATCAGATCTTTCTGACCTCTTCCTGAGGTAGTCCGGCTCACACTGTGTTCAAACCTATGCAACATCATCATTCCTGCTCTGACCTCTGACCTCTGACCTCTGAGCACACCTCACATCAGAAGTTAGCTGACTGATGAAAATATAAAGACAGAAGACTCTAACAGCTACAGTGACCGGTGGCGTCCCTGAAGCCTCAGGAAACCAGATGTTTATTGGTGTTTTGAGGTGACAGAGCTGTCCAAGATTAACTGGACACACTACTCACATAGAGAAGACAGAGATCTGATCTCAATGAGGAGAATGAGACCTCATTAAAAATACCAGGTATGAACACAAAGAAAAGATCGGATGACGTGTTTGAACACACATCGAATCTTTAAACCAGGTGTGAATGGAGTATAAGTAGCAGGTTTTTGAGCTCTCAGGGCCACCGTACAGAGACGTCGTCCTGGAAGCACCTTCAACTAACCATGTCTCCAACCATGTCTCCATGTCCTCTGTCCACAAAGCCACAACTCTGTCTCCGAGTTACACCGCTCCCAGGAGGGAGATCGCGTTTCTCCATCTCCACTCAACTCAGAGAGCCTCTGTCTCTTTATCTGCCGCTCTCCTTCATCCCTCCGCAGCATCTTTTCCTCCTCCCTCCTCCTCCTCCTCCTCCTCCTCCTCCTCCTCCCCCCGCCTCCCAGACAACAGGGAAGGAAGGTTTAAATTAAAAGGAGATTTGATGCTTATCATATTATTCAATCAGTCGGTGAAAATGTCAATTTGCATTGTGTGTGTGTGTGTGTGTGTGTGAAGTTTGTCTCTCTCTCTCTCCCATCCCCTTCTGTCTTTCCCCCATCACCATGGTAACCCCCTGACTCCAGCAGCACACAGCAATATTTTCTCCCCCATCCCCCCATGCTGCCCCTCCCTCTTTTCTCCCATCCCCCACTCCGTCCCTCCACACCTCTCCCTCGCTTTCTCTCCGGTGCCACTCCCTGTATCTCCTCGATTCACCTCTCGCTCTCTCCTCACACACACATATAGAAAAATGCACACACACACACACACACACAGATACAGTTTTTGACATTGTCTCAGTTTCCACCTGCCTCTCCTCGTCGGTTTGACTCGACCGGTCTGCAGAGTGTTAAAGCAGACGTCTGCTTTTTTGGGAAACATTTCTCTTCTCTTTTGTGCAGCTTCTTAAAACACAGCGACACATATACAGAAAGACAGATGGCCGGTGCAGAGAGAAGTTATAGCATCAGGGATTTACTGCAGGTATGAAGAGATAACAAAAACAGAGAGAGAAACAGAAGGAGAGGAAACGATGGAGCACACACAGATTAAGACTCAGACATGTTTTTAAATTTATCTTTTACAGGTTTTTCAGTTTTTCCAGATTGAAAAGAGTCCATTTCAAATTCAGAGAGCAGGTGAATTAACTCAATTAACTAAGTGACAGTTGTAGCTGTAGGCAAATGTTTTATCTACATTTTTAGGGAGTTTGATCATTTCAAATATCAACGAGGGTGAGTCACATGATCAGCACACATTTTAACTGCATGTGTAGGGCTAACTAATGATTATTTTCAACATTATTTGGTCTGAAAAGTATCAAAAAATGGTGAAAAATGACTTCAGACAGCCTTTTGTTTGATAACCAACAGTTTAAAACCCAAAGACATTCAGTTTACTTTCATGTGAGACGAGGAAAAGCAGAAAATCCTCACATTTGAGAAGCTAAAACCAGCAAATACTTTAAAAACAATTTGATCTAATCAAAGATCAGAAGAGCTACTGATTAATTTTATGCTGATCAATGAAATGTTTCAGCTTTACCTGCGAGTCTCGTCTCTCGTATATTTTATTGGAAAGTGGCCGAGGTATGACACATTCATTACAGATGAGACGTGATGTTTAACAGAGGTATGGATCAACATTAGCTCCTAATCAAACCAATCTGCAGACTGGAACATTCCCATTGACCACAACTTGTCTGTGAGAACACTCACGTGTTATGACTCAGATTTATGTCACATGACAGTCTGCTGCTGGTCACTGTACTTTATGTCGGAAATATAGTGCACCATGTGGTTATTTATCATTGGAGTGACTGATGATATTGTTGGTCAGATATTTGGCTGATAAAGTGTCCTCTGTGTTTGTGGTCGCTGCATGAATGGACTCTTCATGGTTCAACCACACTGACCAGAAAAACAGACAGAAGTCACATATTTGTAGGAGGATATGACCCTGTGTGTGTGTGTGTGTCTGTGTGTGTGTATGAGTGTGTGTGATATGAGTGTGTGCATATTTGCACATGTGTGTTCGCTGCATGTGTTAACGCCACTGAAGTTAGATTAGCTATTTCTGAGGAGATTAAAGCCCCAAACACAGAGGGGCTGATAAACCCCTCCTACGGTCTCTAATCCGAGCTAATGGGTGCACCCCCCAACACACACACACACACACACACACCAGACAACGTAGGAAGAGGAGCTGAGAGGAAGATGAAGGAAGAGTGGAAAATAGAGTAAGGGGCATTCCTCCCGTTTCTCTGCACAAAGGCCTCATTCTGCTGCGGAGAAATGGAAAAACAAGAGGGAAAGAAAGATAAAGAAAGGCCAAAAGAGAGGAAAGATGGATCAGAGGGGAGGGAGAGGGGGCGTGAGAGAGATGGATGAAGACGGATAAGACAGAGTCAGACGAGAAACACAGAGGAAGCGAGCGGCTGAGACAGAGAGAGGAACCGAGAAAGAGCAAAAGTCAGACTAATCTGATTTTCTGGGCCCAGACCTCGCTCTGACCCGCTGTCCTGCAGCTCAAACCTTTTAGTCTGCCTCTAAACTGCATCCTCAACCGTCCTCCTGGGACGTTTATTGACTTTATAGACCTGCCAGGACAAGAGAAATTCATGTCGTCCTTAAAGTGCGCAACACTATCGCACAAATCTCGATGATGGATACCAGGCGGTCAGACTGTCTGTCTGGCTGCTTACAAGGTACAGTGATACTGACACAGTCAGACAGGACAAACAACAGTCTGACTCTGAGCTGGACTTCATGCAAACACTGATACAGGACGAAAGTGGAACCAGAGAAGACGTCTTAACTGATACTCGCTGGTTCTTTCCACTGTTACAGGAACTGAAAATCAAACGTCATCAGATAACTGCTCTGCTCTGCTCTGACACAAGCTGCACGTCTGACTCAGGTCTACTAGCTTACTGCTAACAGTAGTAAAGCTGACGCTGCACTAACGAGCGTATCATTGGCAAACTACATTATTTTGTGGGGTCACAGGAGCGTTGCTGTGTGGGAGCTTCACCTTAATGCTACTATACCAGAGTTTAAGCTAACAGTACTGACTGTCCTGCTGTAATTAGCACACACACTGAGTGAAGAAATAAGAAAACTTTGTTCAAAATTCCATTATTGACATAATGATGCTAATAGCTGAAAACCCAGCCTCAGAACATAACTGTGTGTCGTGTGGCTCATTTCATATGTTCAGCTAAGAATGGCAGATTGTTTGAATGATTGTTTATTCAGTTTGTTTTTAGTGGCCTTTACAAACACAATTTCCCATAAACCCTGAAGTTTGCAGGTTAAAGGTCGTGGCTCAACAGAAGAGGCAAATATTAAGTTTTACATCCTCAGAGATGTGAGGACCCACGCTGGGATCTGCTGCTCTGACATGCTTCACAGTCATCTCCATGATTTTCTATTGAAGCTGCAAACATTTCCCATCTCTCCCTCTGCCTGTCAGTGTCTCTGCTGCCCTGCATCAGTGTTTCAGCACCACCAGCATCCACCTCTGGCTCTGGTCGGGGGTTGAAGATACCTGCACAGAGTGATGAGGTTGGAGCCTGGAGGCCAAACTCTAACTATGTTCTGCTGCTGTAATAAACATTTCAGATGTGATCTGTCTGACTGAGCTGCTGCAGTGGAGCTGAACATGCCTCATATCTGTCGTAAACACTGATGAAAGAAATGCTGAGCAGAAGCTAAGTTTAACTGAGTTTATATTTTTCATATTTTCCATACGATAAGTTGCTCTACGCTGCAACACAAAACCACTTGTCCTCTGGATCATCAGCTGGACTCTGTCACTGTGGCCGTTAATATGCATTTATGCATATCTGAGACCATTTCCCAGGGAAGCAGCGTTTTCAACCCACAGAGTTCACATTAGCTTCATTAACCAGCTTTTGTTCTCCCTCTGTGTAAAATCAGGGACCTAAAAACTAAGCATGTAAACTGCATGTGTCAGTTTGGAGGTTGTAAAGCACAAAGGAGCTGCTGATATAAAATCCCACCAGATGGTTTCAGTCAACTTGTCTACAGCCGAGCATGAGGCTGAAAAATCCTCCTACACCAGTCGATGCTAACTTTCCCTCCTCCTCCTCCTCTACCTCTCTCATCCTATTCCCAGCCCAGACTTTCTTTTCATCTCCCTCCCCCCCCCCCATCCTGCTCTTTTTGGTCTCTTTCTCTTCCTGGCTAAATCTTCCCTCCTCCCCTCTGATAAACCCTGCCAGTCTTTCAGCTCTTCAACAACAACACAACACAACAACAACAACAACAACAACAACACAACACCAACAACACAACAACAACAACAACAACAACACAACACAACAACAACAACAACAACACAACAACACACACACACACACACACACACACACACACACACACAACACAACAACACACCCTCTCCTTTCTTTCTCCTCTTCCTCCTCCTCCTCCTCCTCCTCTCAGGTTCTGGCCTACTTCCTGCAAAGCAACCACGGTGAGAAAACCCCACAATGCAAATGACAGAGGTGTTTGTTTGGCTTAAATGATGTTGCCACGAGTGAAAAGAGGAATTCCAGAGCAAACAGGCAAACAGAGACCTGGTGAAAAGTATGAAAGGGACAGAAACACCAAAGGAGAAGAGACACAAAGTGAACTGAATCCTCTCTGTAGATTTGTCTGCTTTAACAGGAGGAACTCAGAGCTGCAGCGAGTGGTCAATTAATCGATTAGTGATGGAAAGAAAATGATAGTTTTAGTCTTTTGTCAGTGGTTCCAGCTTTGCCATACATGACCATGAACTGAATATCTTTGATTTCAGACCAGTGGTCGGACAAGACAAGACACCTGAGGACTTGGGGAGGTGGAAAATTATACAGATATCACAACTAATGGAGAGGCTTCCTCCAAATAATTCCTCTGCCCTGAAAACAGCACCGGCACTCAAACCAGCATAAATCTACTGACCTGTCCACAACATCAGGGGAGGAGGAGGTCAGTATGAGTCAATCAAGAGAAGCCAGGACGCACACAGCAGTTGTAATTTCTATGATTTCATTTGGAGACGTGGATTTAAAAAAGTGCTAAATCATACCTGACAGATGTGTGTCTGAGAGTTCCGGCATGAAAGGAAACAAGCTACAAACCGGTCGTGAATAATTTACCACTATAATGTTGTATAGTGCATCATTTCATTCAATATTAATAAAAACGCGTCACTGCAGCTGACATGTCAGATATTAAGAAGCTGAATCAAGTCCATCAGACCCTCCCTGCAGACAGAGTCACCCACACTGAGCCTGTTTGTCAGCATCATCTCATGTTTGATGTTGTTTTGAGTCCAAAGGTTCAGAGAGTGGAAGCAGACAGGGGAAGTACACACATACACCCACACACTCACACACACATTGTTCTGTCGATTCACACCCAGATCAGCCAGCACACTTCTTCAAACCTGCCATCGTATTATGTAAGACATCATCACAGCCGCCGGTCCAGTGTACAGCCCACTGCCACACACACACACACAGATACAAACACACACACACATTCATGCATGGAAACCCAGACAGAAGCAGCATGAGGAGATGCTATTGTTTTCATCTTACCTCTGCAGGTGTTGCCTCTCTCCGTCTCCTCTCCTCTTTTCTGTGTCTTCTTTTCCTTCCTTGTCTTTCTTCTTCTCCCTCTCTCTTAATTTTTTTCTCTCGTTCCTCTCCACTGAGTCGTGCCTTTCCTCGTTTCTTTCTTGCACTGATGCTGCAGTGGTACATAAAACACACCCTTCTGAGCTCTGCCTGTCCTCCCTCCCTCCCTCCTCTGCCTGCTGCTCTCTGATTGGCTGCCTCACAGATATGACATCAGCCTCTCTCTCTCTCTCTCTCTCTCTCTCTGTATTCCCCTGGTACCTCCGGCCCCTCCCTTCTCCCTTCTTCTTTACCCCCCCTCTCTATTTTTACCTCTCTGTTTCCTCTGTTCTGGTTCTCTTGTCGTACTGGTGACCGGCTCGTTGGATTGTAAGAACATCAGCAAATAAAATCTGGATCAGCTGGATTGTAAAGATGGTGCAGGTTATTCAAAATACATTTAATGGTTGGGAAGAATTCAGGGATGAATTCTGTGAGAAGCTGCATCGTGATCAGATTTACAAGATTTTCTGGATGTGATTTTCTTTCTTGCTAAAACAAGATAATGATTTATCCAATTAAAATCACATCAAGACAGCATCTTATAAGATGATGTCAGCAAAAGAGTAGGAAGGTATTCACAAAGAATCGTTAAGAAATGTACTTTCACCCATTAAGATGAGAGTCACTCATGTCTACTACATTTGAACTTCATCTAGTTCAAACTGCAGAGGCTGCAAATCACAGACAAATGACTGCAGAAACCACCTGGAAACCTCACTCTGCTCACTGTGTTGAAAACTGAACACAGAGCAGGTGACAGAGACTGGACAGGTGGGCTGTAAAAACAATGCAAATACAGCTCAGCCACCTGGAGGTGGAAGATCTGCAGCGACAGACAGTGAGGATTTATCACACGTCACAGTCCAGGCACCTGTGGTCAGTAAGTCAGATATTTTAGGGGGCTTGTGATGTGAGCCCTGAGAATGGCAACAGCCCCAGGAGAGGAGAAGAAGAAGAAGAATGGAGAGGAGGCTTCCTGTTCAGTGTCTGTATCTCAGCAACGCCTCAGTTCAGTCGAGCAGTGACTCTCTCACAGGCCAGTTGGTTCCTAATGAACTCTGGCTTGTTATCACCATAACAATAACTGCACATCAGATGCAACGTCATCACATCAACAGTTCACTTTCATTCACTGCTGATCAGAAACAAACTGCCATGTGTGTCCTGCTGGGATACGAAGCAACACAAACCGTAAAGAAGAACACCCTTTCAGAGAGAGACCTCCTCTTTCAGCTCTGTTATGATCTCCACCAGCTCCTGAGGAGATACTGAGCTATAAATAAACACTCGACTGATCATTTTGTGCAAGATCATCACTTTGAGTCACAGTCATGTGATTTAGTGTTAATGTAAAAATATTGATTAAAGAGGCTGTAATTGATATTTCTATAATGTGAAAACAACATGACAAACTGATGAATCTACAGAGAGTTAGCTGAGGTTCCCCTCGGCTTCACAGAGCTTTAAAGTGGATTTGAGTGGAACATTTAGCAGCTGAAGAGCCAGAGATTTCCCTCAGGAGGTGGTGGAGACCAAACACAGAGCTGAGACAGAGGGAATACTGGACTTAGATTCATCAGGGGGACACAACATGAATGATTTCTGTGTGTCTGCTGAGTGTGGAAATAATCAATCAAAATCAACATAAAATGTGATGATATGTTGATGTGATGTTCACAGCTGGTTCCCGCTGCCCCCAAGTGGCCAAAAAATACTGCAGGTTGAATTTAGCTTTAAATTGAATGCACTGTAAAACAGTGACTCCTTGTCTTGAAAACATGCTGTTTTTGTTTCAGTCTGAATCTGTCTGTGAACTTTGACAGACTGAAAAAGGTCAGCTCAGTCACTGCACACTACACCACATCCTCTCACACATCAATCTCCCTCGTCCTCTGTCAGTCTGTCCGGATGCTTTTCCCGCTCAGCTCCTCCTCCTCCCTCCTTCCTCCTCTCCTTCTTCTTCTCCGTCACTAAAATGGAAATTGTGTTCTTTCGTACCCTGACTGTAAAGACCAGTGACACTCATGTGGCATTTTGTTATCTGCCAAACAGAGCAGGCAGCCAACACACCCCCGCTCCTCCTCTGTGTGTGTGAGGGGGGGGGGAGAAAGAGAAATGTGTGAGAGAGGACAGATGGACTTTATTAAAATAACCAGCAGACGTTTGGAGCAGAGGTCTGCATGACTCCAAGAGAACCTGAACCTGACGAACATGAATTATTTTTCAAAACAAAGAGCTCTGATCCGACACAAAAACCAGCAGCAGCACGATGCACGATGCATACTTATATGTCATGTTAACTCACTGGTTCTGCATGAGTAAAACGTTCCACTGCACTCACTCTGTGCAGGGGGTGATGAGCTGTTCACTGACCACAGGAATTTTGTTCACAGCAGAAGTTTGGACTCATGAAGCTTCAGCGAAAGTTCAGTCAGGAAAACTCTCTCTCTGCACACACCACCTGAGTCACACCACACCTTCTAATTCCTGTTTTCTTGAACCAATCACTCGTAAGCTGTCAAGATTTAAAGATGTTCTCTCTCTCAGCACCGTGACGTCAGGTGACCCACCTCCACCCCTCCGTCACCCCCGCTGTGGATGCCTGTCCACCTTCTCTCTCAGAAGTTTCCCTCTCATGAAGAAGTCCCACCCTCAGGCTCCATTCCTCACCACCACCACCAGTGTCTGGGCTCCAGGGGGGAAGTTTCCTGGATATTTACATTTGACTGCTTCCTGTGCTTCAACTCTCCTCTGCACAACAAATTTTATTCTATGTCACATTTTCTCTTTTCTTCTTCTAAGTAGGAAAAGGTGTTGCTCATAACAACATGAGCAACAGGGCAGGGATGTGTGAGACTAATTTGAAGGCAATCCGTGCTGTGAAAGTGAAAGTGGTGCAGGGAGAACACCATCCACAGCCTTTAGACCAAACCCATCGCCCTGTCTTTCATTTTCTTCTTCTCTTCTCTTTCTGCTCAGCAAATTGAGTTTCCTCTCAAGCAGACAGCAGCTCCATTATCTCCTCCACCTCCTCCCATACCTTCCCTCCATCTCCATGTCTTCCCTCACTTAAGGCTTAATTCACTTAACCTGAGTGTGTGTGTGTGTGTGTGTGAGAGAGAGGACTGAGGGTTAAGATGCAGTGATCAATACAGCAGATGAGGATCTTTCTCTCTCGTGTCCTTGTCTCATGTCTGCCATCGTCTGGGACATGTCATCAAGCAAGTACACAAACAAACACACATATACACACAAACACTTCATCATAATGTGGTGTGTGACTCACCAGCCGCTCTGACTGGAATACAGAACACCAAGGAACTGCAGCAAACACACACACACACACACATTCACACACATTCACACACAGACACACAACTTGTTGATTAAAGACGAGCTGTCATCTCCGTCATCCTGTGTGAGGGTGAAGTGACAGAGAGAGAGAGAGAGAGAGAGAGAGAGAGGACGGAGGGAGAGAAGAAAGAGTTAAAAGGAAGAGGGAGAGGCGGAGAGACAGAGCAGAACTGATGGAGAAAGAGATCAGGAGAAGCGATGAGAAGACGTATGAGGGTTAACGGTTTTATTCAATTACACATCTATAAATCCTGTAAGGCAATTAGACCCATTAGGCTTATGAAGTCTACACCGGCTGCTGCCTTTATTCTCCCTGTAAAACACACACTGCTGCACACACACCGTCAGACTTTTATCCTTATTCATTTCCTGATGGTTCACCTGAACCTGAACCTGAACCTCCGTCTCACAGCTTCTAACTCACATCCAACCGAGATCCTGAACCACCAGATCCTGATCTAATTCAAATCCTTGCCAAGTTTCAAATAAGCCCAACTTTTCTGTTAACTTAAACTTAAACCTGAATCAGTGGTTTACCCTGAACTCAAGCATTAAACCTGACTGTATTTTGCCTTAGATCAGATGATTAATACCTCTCTCGTGTCTGTGCAGTAAATACGATGAAACATCCACCAAGACAGAAAGAAAACAGGGGGGGAAACAACTTGTCTTTTTCCAAACACACAAACTCCACCTACCAGCTCCTCTGAGGCTCACTGTTTCACAC